>OX421451.1:9697064-9707064 GCA_949126865.1 Montipora capitata
CTATCGAATCCTCGTGAATCTGTGAAGGTTTGCAGTTGTGATGTTCTGGTTCACAACCACGTGAAAGGAGGTCTGAAAGCTATATGCTAATGTATTTGTGACATCAGCTGGGGAATCCAAGCTTCGGTTTTGAGATACTCATGTGATCAACTGGAGTAATCTGAAGTTTCTGGTCTTAAAATCTCTTTAATTTGACCTTCAGGCACAAAAATGTCATTAAGCAATACAGATTCGGATAATTCCATTGAGTCCAAGGACTCTCATATGTGTTCTCTCCTGGAGTACAACATGGAAGACGAATATGGTGATTTGCAAATAACACCTGTGATGCCAAGTAAAAGCAAAGAACCTCTGACCTGGCTTATGCTGATGAGCCGATGGCTGATGAAGACTGCTTAAAAACATAATTATGGAAAGTAGCTACAGGGATCACGTTAACGCAGAAATCGTGCATTTTTACGCAAATAAAATCCAAAAAATGCATCATCGAAATTTTAATGCATCCCAGGACGCAAGGCACTGACTTAAATAACTCACACAACTTGCTTTGATTTGTCAGTATATTCTGTTGTTTGTAAAACTGTTGGAGCGATCTGTGATCATAATTGAAGTTCTAAGAAATGGGGTTTAAAACATCTAAAAAGGTTAAAACTAAATTTTCGACCGCCTTCTGCGGTCTTCTTCAGAGGAATGTACTCTGCAAGTCACTGAATGCAAATATATAGCAAAAGACGTCACTGTTTGTTGCTCCTAAGGGAGGAAACCAGTGATGCGTAAACCCTTGGGAAGGGTGCTTTCATTAACAGAGTTCTTGTCCAGGAATGAATGTAACGGCTCTAGAAAAAGCCTTTGTCGGCCAGTCCTATGCATATGCATATGCGGCAATATTAATTCCAAGTTGGTTACTCTCTTTTTCTCATAATCTAAAACATACTCTTTTTCTCGCAGAGAGTCACCAAGATTTTTGGGATCCCCAAAAAATGCTTGGGACCCCAATTTGGCCGAACATGCGGGTCCCAGGACCCAGATTGAAAAATCCTAGTGCCATCCCTGAGCTACAAAAGAAAATGAAAAAGTGGAGTGAATGTGGGAGGAAATTTCGCAGCAACATGCCTATCGGGTATATTCTAGATGAACTTTTTCTCCTCTCTTTGTTTAACTCAGCATCTCTCTGTGCGGAAATTACTTCCCCAGCTGATGTCACATACCAGACTCTAAGGTGAACCAAAGTGGCGCATATTTCAGAATGTTGAAAATTAACAGAAAATTGTGGAAATACAATGTAACACAGAACTTTAATTATTTTTTTCAACAACATGATCAGGAACAAAAAATGATATTTTGACGGTTAACAAAAAAAACTAGGGGTTAGCACTTTAATTTTTTTTTAACTTGACAATAACGTCTGTTCATGTTGTCAAAATCTCAGTTACTAACAGTACTGTAGTCCTTCCAGACTAAACATGACAGGACTCTCGAACTCTGTGATGGTATGCCATTTCAGGTTTCAAACCATTCTTAAGAGTGTGGATTGTTTGGCTTTAAGTAGGCTTTTATTTTTTACAGATTCCAAACAGACCTTCTCACTATGGAAGAGAGTAAGTTGTTTACTGAGGAAGAAAGTTTTTGAATCTGTGTTGTTTCATTGTATCACAAGGGGTGGAACCATGAGTTAATAAAGTAAACATTTAAAAGGGTTGACACTATCTTTAACAAAATGTCCTGGATTTATAATTTTGCAATTCTGGATTGGTATAATTAATTGGCTTTTAAACAGCTGGGCCAAGTAACAAGTGCTGTAAGTTTCTTAATTGTTGCTGCAGTGAGTGAGCCTGGAGTGAATGAACGAGATAGCTCTCTAATCGAGATAAGAACACATTTTCTTTAAAAATGCAAGGGATTGTGGTCAAAGCTGCAAAAAATTGTGGTTATGTGTGACTGAAGGAATTAAGATGTACGTATCATCTTTTTATAGAAGATTAGAGCCTCCTCTGTTTTTCATTTCACTTCTTATACATGTATCCTCAAACTGTCACACAACAAAAAAATAAATTCAAAATCGTTCAATGTATGTTGAAACCCTTTACTCATGATAAAATTATGATTCAGAGCAAAAACGATCTTTATCCAGGCATTTTGCAATAAACTTGAAAAACGTTGGGCCGACTTTTTTCAAGATTGCCCAAATGCAATGTGTTTCAATAATGTCCATTTGTGTCCATCCATGCTTCTCTTTCCTTTTGCTATAATTGTATGTTGTTTGAACAACAGTTTTAAGTCATTATTGCAATGTTTCATTCTACTTTTTGGGCATTTTGGGTGTCACGAAATTACATCATTTTGCGTGACATAGCGTGGAAAAAGAGGTAATTGCAATAAAAATTCCAAATTCCAATTCTATCATGACAATCATTCATTCACTGTGGAAGTGCATGGTACTTCCATTGAAAATAATAACGATAATATTGTAACTATCATCTCTAAAGGCCGATTTACACGGTACGACTTTGTCGCATGCGACAACGGCTTACGACAAGCCCACGACATGATTTACGATTGTTGTGTACGTCAGAAAAAATGTCGTAGCATTTTAAAACATGTTTTAAAACGGTGCGACAATCGTAAGTCATGTCGTAGGCCTGTCGTGAGCTTGTCGCATGCGACAAAATCGTATCGTGTAAATCGGCCCTAAGAAAAACAAATCTGATTTTTTTGTTTGTAATTAACCAGGTGTTGTTACAGTGCATTTCACAAAACTTTTGACAGGCGATTTGCGAAGTTTGTTGTGAATTTCATAAGTTCGCTTTGAACTCGAGAAGTTCATTGCGTAACTGTCAATCAAATGGCGAACTTCGAAACGAACTTGGGAATTTCACGCCCAACTTCGTGGGAATGAACACAAAAATGCATTGTCCGTCCAAGCTGCTAAATACTGGTAAAGTATATTTTCATTTTCAAGAGTCAGTGATTCCTGTGGAATAACGCAGAATTTCTTGAAAGAATATAAACCAAGATCTTGCGTTACACTGCGGCTGCATGCAGGCGATGGGACATTTTCGGTCAAACATTGGAACGTTATTCTTTACCAGTTTGTTTTGGATTTCACTGCTGTAAATGCTGGGGTGGTACATGTACATGGATTGTAGTTTTACAACATTCCATATAATTATTCACATCATTCAGCACGCGCTGACCGAGTGATATTTCTTCATTTGTTGTCTTCGATATTCCCTCTGCGAACGAAAATATCAACAATCTTGGCAATGGTTTTTTGGGAAGTCTCATTTCCTGTCCTATTTGAGATGGTCCTTTCCATTCTAACCAGCTTTCAATAATTTTCTGCCAAGCAAAACTTGGAATTGCCTTTCCTTGCATGTTGAAGGCACTCATTATAAAACAACAACCGAGAGCAGTGGTGAAAATTACTTCGCCACATTCCCACGAAGTTCGGCACAAAATTCCCAAGTTCGTTTGAAAGTTTGCCATTTGATTGACAGTTATGTATCGAAATTCCCAAGTTTGAAGCAAACTTACGAAATTTACCACAAACTGAAGTCGCAAATCTGCTGTCAAAAGTTTTGTGAACTGCACTGTAAAATTGCTTCTGGACTAAAATTTTATGTCAGTCATGCATGTACATGTAGTTACGGGAATTCTGACTCAGGAAATGCACGCTGTAAAACAGAATGAACTTCACAAAGTTTTCTTCATTTAAGCATAGTAATTAGACATAACTATACTTAATGTGAGATATGTTCAATTTTTGGCAGATTTCATGGTTGCATATCACGCGAGGAAGCTGATAAGCTAGTTTCAGAATCTGATGGGTGTTATCTTGTGCGAGAAAGTCAGAGGTCACCTGGAACTTATACTCTGACAATGAGGTACTGACACTGTGATCTTAGCGGAGAGTTTAAAGTGCCAATGAAAAAAAAATAACTAAAGCTTATTTGAAAGACTTTTTGAAGAAAAGAAACATGGTGTTTTGATTTTTGAAATAACCTCCTGTCATGCCAGTGATATTAGAGTCTGTGTAAAAACTGATGGTCAACATCATCCGTGGTTCCAAAGGAAAACAAATCACCAAATATCGAATCTCCTCAGAAATATTAATTTAAAAGTGGTTCTCTTCAAACATGTACATCAGTCATTGCTTAAAATGACATCCAGTGTGCAGTTGCCATGGCAGGTCAATTTGTGCAAAACAGATGTCCTCATTTTTTGCCTCAACCAAACTTCATTCACATTCAAGACGTTGATTAGGAAACCTACAGAAACATGGGCTCTATATATATGTTTTGAGCAGGACTGTCTGTTTTGCCTGATTTGAGAGGAAATTGAGATATTTCGCTTACAACCTGAAAGGGACCGGAGCAAAATTTGTTTCTGTGGTTACATCATTACGCTGCACCGTCTTGCACCTTTCTTAAAGGATTATTACTCATGCCAAGTTTGAATAATATTGCTGTTACACATTCAGAGATAGTGTTGATTTTCGTGATACATCTTCCAGTGAACATCATCAAATTGCTAATTTGCATAAGAAAAATAAAGATACCTCTTCATTACTTCATAGTCACTTAAAGTTTATTGAATTTACATGCTCCATTTTAGCCCTTCAACACCTAAAACACCCATTTTTCTGTTTTTCTCTGTCTAATGTCAGATGATTTTACTTGTCAATGGGCAACCCCTTTAAAGCCAAAGGATTAGTTAGGAGTACAGTACCTCTAGATGTATCAATCATACAAAGATGCATACATTTTTGGGAACTGGAGGCTGGAATGGTGTGGATCTTCAATATACTACATGACTCTTTATTCTGTCTAACCCCAGACAATTTTACTTGTCAGCTGGGGACGTCTACATCTATATGTTCCAGCAGAGAGTGTCTAATCAGCGTGGGTGGGTCGTTGGTCGTTGGTCGTGGGTCATGGGTCCCTAACCCTAACTCTTTTTTTTATCAAGGACTGGAAATTCTCGAAACAGGCAAGACCTAAGACCTAAGACCTAAGACAAATTTGGACCGAGCTAAGGGAGCTAATATATATCTCTTTTTATCTTCAAACAAACACGACCCATGACCCACGACTCACCTACCCATGACCCACCCACCCATGCGATTTAGCCTCACCCGTTTCAGCACTTGGTTAAGTTCTTTTGACTGTTTCTGCTTACAGTAGGTGGCCTCATACACCATAAGCCTTTTTGCAGACATCACTGCCAAGCCAGCAACTTCTGCTGGGGAGAACAAGACAGCCACAACACCGGGGACTCCATCCCCTACTCTTCCCAAATAGTGTGTGGATTCTTCAGCATCCCACAGGGAACTTATGAACATAAGAGATATTAACTTTGTGAGATGGGATCTACAGTTTATAGCCCTTAAAAGACTTGAAAGTCTAACCATTTGCAGATGAAATTACAAATGCAGCACTTTCTCCTCAGTCATTTAAGATCCTGAGTGTTGATCCGGCCGAGGTTCGAACCTGTGACCTCCCGCATGACAGCCCGATGCTCAACCAATTGAGCCACCGGTGCACATCCTAGGGCATTTGAGGTGTCAATGGGTTTAAATAGAATAAAATACTAGCATGCAAACATGAATTTAATTAGATTCAGAAATAAATGATGTTTGTAGTATTCTGGGAGCCCACACATGGTCATGGCAGACCGAGAACTACCTATATTGACACTCTTAAGAGGGATACTGAGGCATTCGAAGCAAGTGAGATTGCTGCACTGATGGCTAATAAGAGGCTGTGGAATGATCTAGTGGCTGCCCGCCTTCGGGCAACCGAGTGAGTGAGTGAGTGAGTGTAGTATTCTTATTTGCATCTTTTGTCTCCATCCCCTAGCTATGACATTTGATTCCTTAATTTCTAGAGGATTTGTTCAATAAAGAAGAATATCCCAAAAAACTGGGCTAAGCTCTGGCCACGTAAGCCCCAGAGGCTTGCATGCCACTTTGCCCTTTTTTTAGTTGCTTAATATGTTCATTTTGTTGTGACAATGTCTCTGCTAGATTACATAGATGAAATTTTGCAAAATACATGTAAGTAAAAAAAACATGGATACAAATTTAACTCGCTTGAGCAAACTGTTTGCTAATAGAGCACTTAAATTGGAGAAAAATTCACTTAATTTGCTGTTTCATGAATGCTATCCATTCCTTTCTTTATTTTTGAATCAATAATTTGATGTTTAATTTTGATTTCTTTCCTTCAAGATTTGATGGACTTTCAAAGAATTTTAGATTGTATTATGATGGCATGCACTATGTTGGTAAGTAAGAGAGAGGCACTTTATGCAATGCAGGGTGTAGCCATTTGCTCAATTATGTATAATCATGAGTAAAATGTGAAATTACCGTACTTCTTAAAACTTTGTTAAATCAATTATAAATAGTGAATGATAGATTAGTAATTGATGTACATGTAGATATTATTTAATGGGACCTTTTGATCAAATTTCTACAGGTAAACTATTAATTTGAAAAATTGCATCACATTCCTATTTGATAGAATCAATTAATTTTTATTCTTGCATTGTGCTGTAATAAAATACTGTAGTTCCATGTGATGATGGTGATTGTATAACATTATACATGTACACTGTAGTTGTGTTTGGAATTATTAGTCAAGGACCTAGCTTAATTTCATTAAACACTGTGATATTTATAAAATACACTGTAGCTATGATTATACAGCTTGTGGGACTGTACCTGTAACATCCAACAAAAATAGTTAAGGAACACAGTGGGAAGAAGGCAATATGTTAAGTGGCATGAATTTCAGGTTACTGATGAAGACAGTTTATCTTCAGTTGGTGATCAAAAATGGGCTTTAATCCTGAGGCATTCTTGAACAACTTCCTTTTTGTTTGGAATGATGATAACTAAGCTTGGGGTTTGTAATAGAAAGTAATATTTTTGAAATAACTTTGTACTAAATTTGCATAGTTATCATCACCTGTACATATTATTTTGATCAGTACATCCGGCGTCTTTATTGACACTTTGTTTGGCCCTTGGGACTGTTAGACAAATATTGGTTTTATTAATAGATTAGGAGAAACCCTTGTTGTGTATTTCCTTTGGTCATTGTGTAACAACATTTGTTTAATTAAAGAAATATTGTAATATCCGTACCATTTTGATGAATTTTTTGTACGTTGTTTTCATGAAAAATCGTTTTGCAATGTAATGAAATCAGTGAAAAAGAACTATAAATTCATACACATACTTGTACTCAAGACAAGTTTCAAATACTGTATCACACCTGTTATAATTTTATATTATTATTATCATTTACACGTTTTTCTGGAAATTAATGATACCACATTGTTGCCAAGTCAAAGAGTTGCCTAATGACAGTTTACCTATATTCGGTTTTGTGGATGCTTTTCGTCATTAAAAATTGATGAAATAAAAATTTTACTTGACAAGTCGAATAATTAAAATTACTTATTCCCGCCCTTTTGTCTTTTTTTTCCCACCTGAAAACTACAAACAATGTACATATTTGTACAACACTTTTTTTTAGTTCTGTCCCTAAAATCTTCCATTCCAGACAGAAGCTTCGTTAAAGGAGCTAGGTCACGCAATTTTAGGCAATTTCAGCACTGATCGAATGCTCATAAAATTATCTAAAATATCAAAATAACTGTTCAAAACTATAGAAGAACTCTAACAAAACACAGGGAAGCCAAGAAGGGACATGGATGGACAAAACTGGAGAGGATTGAAACAGATTGAATTTGGGTAAATTTTAAAAACGTCGGCCCACCTTTTTTCAAATTTATATCAGTCTATATCAAAATGTCATTTACAAAGCTGGAAAATCATTCTCAGTTGTTATGTGGCCGTGATTTTGCAAATGAAAGACTCTTGCTCTGCCAATTTGATGTTTAGAGCTCATAATTAACAAAATTAAACAAAATTACCTAAAATAGCGTGACCTAGCCCCTTTAAGTGTTGTGTATGTTTGGTGAGGAGAATATAAATTTTCTGTGTTTGTTAATGCATTCTTTGCTTTTTTGGAAATATTAAAAAGTATATTACATTACATCTAAGTGAATAATGTGCTGACTGTGGCTTTCTTATACATACAATTATGTGCAAAAATTTTCTTCAATTATCTTTATCATCACTTCGAATTTTTGATGAATTAATTATTATTATTATCATCATCATTATTATTATTATTGGTGATTTTTATGAGCTATCTACTGGTTCAATAATAGTTGCAATGAGCAAAATTTAACTTTGCTTTAAACCGCATGCTTAATTAACATACACGAGGAAGCTATTTTTGGTCACCTACATGTACATGTACATGCGTCCTAAAAGACAAAGTTTAAAAAAAAATTAAAAACCTTTGTGTTTGTGCCATAGGGGTGTCAGGCTTTTATTGAAAGGTCTTAAGCATAAAACCTTGCACAGCATGAGTTATTAAAACCTGTAGCTAGCTTTACTTCTTTTGTCAGTAAGTAAGAGCTTATGTTTAGTTCTATGCACAGGTGTCATTGGCATTGAATAGAAATGCAAATTGAGACTGCTTTTGTTCTTCCTTTATTTCAGGGGAAAAGCGCTTTCAAACTATTCAAGATCTTGTTGCAGATGGCTTGATCACAATGTACATTGACACCTATGCCAAGGACTATGTGGACACCATGATGATATCGCCAGCAAAACCTGAGGAAAGGAAAAGTGTCAGACAAAGTGAAACCAAAGAAAACGAACCAGCTAAAGACGTTCTAGATGAGGCAGATGCTGGAGGCAAGGACCAGGTATAAATATGTTATTTTGATATTATATAATTTTTGTGTTTATGCTTTTAGCTTGTCAAGGAATATTGCTTTTCTTCTCTTTGTACAAAGCTGTAGTTTTATCTGAGTTTAAATATAATGTTGATTTACTGATAGGGATTTGGGATGTTTCCTTTAAGAGCTTTCCCCAAGTTTAGTTGATTTCAGGCTTCCTTTGTTTGAACTAAAAACTCAGAATGGTCATAATGTATATTCAAACAAATCTTTGCCATTCATCTAAAAATAGTACAAAAACACCTCTGAAGTGTTTAAATAATGTGCCCTCAAGAGGATTTTGGCCATTTCAGCCAGATGACTTTAATAATAATTGTCAGAGATCTTTTTATACGTAAATCTCGAGGTGCACTGCATTGAATTGCAGTGTTTGCAGATGATTGGAACAGTGTTCAGTTAAATTTAGATGTGGCATCTTTTCTTATCACAAATTAAATTAAAGGGAAAAAAGCTATAATTACATAATTCCTTGTGTTTGTTTTCAGCAAACCCACTTGGATATGAAAGTGATTTTCCTTGAAACCATTTTAAACTGTGTGACCTGAAAACTTTGAATTTTATCGTTCATGTCGCTTTTGATCCCACATGTACATATAATTACACCCTAACGTACTTGTTTTTTAAAATTGAGACACACACTTAGCCTTGCATCACCATGCAACAATACATGTAGTTTCACTTACTCTCACGAGTTCTCGATCAAAAATCAATCAATCAATGTGTAGTAACTTGACCAACAAAAATACAGTACAAATTGCATTACTGGTACATTACATTACATAGCCTGTACATTTCAGGAAACGTTACAAAGAACTACACATGTAAGGTTGCGCTTAATTGGTAAAATAAACTTTCACAATATGTTTAATAGACCATTTGCTGAGAGATTTCTTTTTATGACCCAAAGTGGAAAAAATGTACAGTCATGTACTTCTCTATATTCTAATTTTCATGCAAACAAGGGAGGTAAATAAATTCCTTACAGGTGTATGTACACTTGACATTTTAAAATTATTTGCAGGTGTATTTCATTTTATTTTAAATAGGGTGCAGATAAAATAAATTTATTTTTTATGTTCAGAATATTTAATTATGTTTATTGGTTTTGCAAGTTTGGAATGGAAGTGTCAATAATTATTACATGTACATGTAGATATTCTAAGGGTTTAAGTTTACA
>OX421451.1:9709564-9722064 GCA_949126865.1 Montipora capitata
TAGAGAACCCTAATGAGAGTGTCTAATGCGCATGGGTGGGTGGGTCCCTAACCCTAAACCCTAACCCTAACCCTTTTTTTTTAATCAACAACTGGAAACTCTCGAAACAGACAAGACCTAAGACAAATTTGGACCGAGCACTGAGGGAGCTAATATATATCTTTTTTTTTATCTTCAAACAAACACGACCCACGACCCACCCACCCATGCGATTTAGCCTCATCCAACCCTTGTTCATACACATTGATTATTGTTAAAGCTTGATGCTGTGTGGAATGTAAGGTTGCAAGTAAAGAAAACAACTTAGAAGGAAGTAACCTGCGATCAGGCTCTATTTTAGTTTCGCGTGCTACGTAATGTGGAGTTGGTGAAACGAAAAATAGAGCCTGACCAAATTCCTCTTCGAAATTCCTTCCGTCCACCTTTTTTGATTGATTGACATGTCCTTCATCGGCCAATCAAATTTACTTCCATTACACCAATACACGCGTGGACGGCAGATTCACGCTATTTTGTTTTGACCAAAGTTAATTACCGTGGGAGCAATATTATAAACGAATTCGAAAGTTATCTTTGGCTTTAATTTGAGAAAAACACATTTAAAGCATGGGGAATGTTTTCGACGACTATATTGCGGCAAAGGCCGGTGTAATTCTCCCTCCGAACTTATGCAATCTTTTAAGCTTGACATCTTAATTTGTAATTGAGATAACCTAGCATTTTGTCGTTGGACGGTTTGGCAATAGATTTTTAAAGAAAAAAAGAGAAATACATTATTCCTTTAACGTGTTTGCCCATGAAGGTTTCTTTGATGATTTGTTCGGGTAATATCTTCAGTTGCAGTGTATTTCTAGAATTGCGCGCAGTAAAATCATGATACGTTTGGCTGTTAATTTTTTGATGGAGTACGAACAGTAAGATGGACTTGCAAAGTTTCTTTTATTGTTGTACAATTGATCTCTCTGGAAACATGCCATTTTAGTTTCTGGAGTGTGAGTTTTAAGTTAAATCAACTGGAAATATTATGAAGTGTGCAAACAAACCGTGTCATGTACAGTCAATAAATAAAGCCGTTTGATACACAGATATTCAAAACATGCATTCGTGTAACTTGCGATTTTATCAGCATCTCCTCCTGTTGATATATATGTCCCTTGTCTCATCCAGGAAACCAACATGCATCGGCTTTCATTGCCATTTGAAAGAACCAGCTATTTAGCTTTCAAAACATCAGGGAAGTTTGTGCCAAAGTACTTTCAACCCCATGGCCACAGAGCTCGACAACGGAGTCGCTAATTTCACTCGTTCCAGAGATTCAAACCCGATTCTGGACAAGTTATGAGATATTTCAGATGGCATATCTCCATTTATACAAATAAAATCAAGTTGCACCGTCCACGGCATTGTAAGAACAAAAGGGAGCAAATTTCTTCGTACACTTATGGCGGATTAGTCTCGAGGACTTCGCGAGAGCTCCGCGCAATCGCGATGGCATTTTCACTTCCGGCGTTTCAACAGCCAATCAGATCACGAGTTTGGCCGACCAAATGGAATTCTTGAGAGACTTTTGGTCAGGCCCAATTTTAGCGAGCGACGACATAAGAGAACATTATGAGCGAAGCTAAAAATGGGCCTGATCGCAGGTTAAGAAGGAAGCAACACTTGGCTCTTTACAAAGCATGGTAGCGAACTATTACATGTATTTGCAACCACTAAAAACAAATTTATCCAGCTAGCGATCAGACCAGGATTTGAGCCCACTGCATCTGCTACATGTGGGTGTAAAAATTTACAGCTAATGACATGTGATGTACAGTGTACATGTACAGCTGTATGGTTGTAGTGAATATCATACCTTGCTTTATGCTGTTGCAGTGTTTGGAGTTGATTTGACAACACTTGTGAAATTGCACAATCGTAAAAGACCCTATGTTGTGGAAGCTTGTATAGCAGAAGTAGAGAAGAGAGGTATTGTGTTTTTGTTTTTTTTGTTTTGTCTTTTTTTTGGTTACTTAAGGTGACTGTAATAAGACATAAATTTGTTCTGGACACTCTGATTTTTGTCAATCAATTCAGACAAGACAGCAGGGTTTTCAATAAGAGCCGGCGGCCACGAAATTCGCCGGCTATTGGGCGCGAAATCGCCACCTACTTTTCTTTGGAAATTACACCAAATTTTACGAATAACATAAGAAACATTGGCACAGAGGACGAGCCTTGGATCAGGAAAGATTTGCTCATGAAAAAAACAAAAGACGCTCGTGAATTATGAGCAATTTCGGCGGCGATTTTGGTTTCCCACAGTGATCGAGGATTGAGCACAAACGTTCTTAAGGGAGCGGTCCAACAGTCCAGTACTTGGTACAAGGTGCTTGATTTTCTAACCACATTTGAAGCGTGACAAGACGACATATTTGCAAAACGACAGATGAAATACATTCCACGCAGCTGTACAGAATGCAAAGGAGCCTTAAAAGGGTCTATGTCACGCCTTTTTTTTTTTTTGTCTTTTCAAAACCCAAAATATATCTTGCCATCAACTGAATTTCAAAAAGTTAGAGAATTAATGTACTCTCTGAATAAAAAAGCCAAAATTTAATGATATTAGTGTTGTATTCAAATACCCTAATCCGTGCTCCAGAATACAAGAAATGCATTCTAAGAGGCCTAACTTTCAAAATTTTCCCGGGAGAGGATGCTCCCAGACCGCCCACTTTTGGTGCGCGTTGTCCATTGTCCGCCTACTCCTCAGATTTTGCCGCCTAAACAAATTCTTATTGAAAACCCTGAGACAGTGATAAATGATGGCCCTGCTTACTATTATTATTATTATTTTTTTTTGTCTTAGTTTTAAACCTTACGATTTTTTAGTAATTGGTCTTTTATTCCATTCTAGGTTTGGATAGTGAGGGTATTTACAGAGTATCAGGGTTTGCTGATGATATTGATGCATTGAGGGATTTGTTTGACAATGGTAATTTACAGCAAAGGATGTAAAGCTGAGCTTAATTTTTCAATACCAACTGTAATCAATGCCAGTGGTCCTTTCTTTAGGTTCTGTCTGTAATGGTAATGAATCCAATCAGGCCAACACGTGGGCTAACATATCACTACCAATGCAACAGCCAATACTCTGCAAACCATTTACCCGACCCACAACCAACACGTTGGCCACGCACTTGAAGGTACATACATGTACTGATCAGTTGAAGCACCACCTCTCTCCAGCAATACACAATACTTTAATGATAGATAGGAAAGGTAAAAATGAAAATTGGAGGGAGAATTTTATCAATCTCTTTTTTTTCATCATTTTCTTTCTGATCTACTGTGGAAATTCAGGCCCTACTTTTTAAATACATCCCCCAAAAAAGGACAACTCTTTTTAGGCAGTTCTTAATAATCTAGGTTAAAACAGATTAATTTGCCTGAAGGTACAATTTGACCTGCAACATATACTCAGTAGTAGTAAATCTGGCTTGCCTGCCTTTTTTAACTTTTTAAACTCGGTTTCTATAAAAAATTAATAATACAATAATTAATAGCAGAGCTCAGGCACGCAAAGTGTGCCAGAGACCACCATGGGTAAGAAATTTGGGGAAATCTATCCAGGCACTAAATTTTGGTTATGACGTCACATACGCCAGCGCGTACAGACTGTCAGGGTGGAGGGCCACGCGTACAGACTGTCGGGGTGGAGGTCGGGAGGCTGGACAGCCTCTGGGGACAGGAGTGTTTGGACAATTTTCCTTGGCGGGATTGCATTTAGCAACCCGCATTTTTCTGGCAGGAAATCATGTTTATTTAGTGAACAGCAACGGGATGAAGATTAAAGAGCAGAAAAGAGCATGAGAGAAGAGGCGACAAAATTTGAGGAATTTAACCAAAGAAAGCCTTGAGAGAAGCCGAGTAAAGAGAAAAAGATAACATTTCAATGAAAAAGACCGCAAAGCTGAGAGAAATAGTGCTTGAGACAAAACACTAATTTATAACGGTTGGCTTTCAGGTGTTGTCCTTCTTAATGCATGCTTCACTGACTCACATATTTTTTAAAGCTCGCTAAAAAAACGAAGAAGGCCTGAAAAGTTTGCAATTCCTTGTCGACAGAGATTCTGGCATATTTCAACAATTGCATTTACAGGCTTTTTGTGTGAAATGGATGTCCAGTCGTGAGCTGCTTTGTTTGACTGTGAAATTGCAGTTGAGGAAGCGAATTTACTGCTCCTAAGCATGACTTTTTATATTTGCTGTTGTTGTAAACTGAAGAGAGAGGTTGTAAAGATTATCAGTCGAATGGAAAATGTTGTGAAAGAGATTATTGTGCATGTAATTTCAGTTTTAGTTGTTGATTAATTTAAAATTGTTACTTGGTTATTGTTTGCAAGGCTTGTTTTTTTTTTTTACTGCTGTCAGCTCAGAGATGTTTGATTACTGTAAACTGAGTACACTAATGACAATTAATTTTGTACTTTATTCAGAAGCATAATATTATTTTTTCCGTATACACTATATTGCTTTCTTGGGTTAGAAATGGGAGCTCCACTTCTAGGCTTGGCTAAATCTATATATGATCAAAGTTTAGTACACACATAGGTCATGTACAGAATTATTACTGTACATGGCCTAGAGGGGTATAAAGCTTGATGTTGTTGTTGACTACAGCCACGTACAGTATTGGACTGTAAGACCAAATGTAACAATAAGCACTTAATGACTGGTCCCAAGGGAAACAGTGAGTTTTGTTTCCCCGAGACCTCAATGTTCCCCGAGGCGAAGCCGAGGGGAACATTGAAGCTCGAGGGGAAACAAAACTCGCTGTTTCCCGAGGGGCCAGTCATTAAGTGTTTTGTTATACCTCCCAACTCAAAATATAGAACAATACACGGATGTTAGCTTAAGACTTTATTGCAAAATGTTACAAATCCCAGTAATTTGCATACAAAATAAGTCAACGTTCTCACGGCATTTAGGGTGGCTTTGTTAGTAGATTTCGAGCTCTTGTCCCGTAGAAGCTGTTCAATTTCTTCTTCAGTTCTTGTTTGAAATCGTTTAGCTGCCATGACTGCGTAAAAATTATTTGCTTGACGCGGCTGGCATACAAATTTGCCGCGGTTTCAAGATGCACGACCTGATCACGTGCAAGTCCAAAGTTCAAGGTGTTGTTTCCCTAGGGCGTTATTGAGTTTTGTTCGCCCTAGGGCGTCATTGAGTTTTGACCAATGGCACGTGACACGTTCTCCTCCAATCAGGAAACGTATTTGAGTTGGGAGGTATAACAATAATCATTATTCATTAATTCAATAACCAAACTAATTAATTCATTAATTCATTATTTAAACCAAACAGTAATTCATTAAGAGTGCGTTCGATTGACCATATTCCAGAATAGGAATACATGGAATACAAGTTAAAAGTCCTTCATTTTTACGGAGATTCACATTAAAATTATTGTCAAACATCTGCTAAAATGCTAATTTAAACATAATAAAAAATTATTTTTATTATCCTTGCTGCTTCGAAACACGCCAAACATACCATTTTAATCATCACTCCACATATTCTTATTCCGGAATAGGGTCAATGGAACGCACCCTAAGATTGTGAGATTGTGAACAGTGTGTTTGAACAACAGTTACTGGTTTTGCCAGTGGTTAGTCTGAGTTTGTGCCTTTGTCAATCTGGAACAACTTGAAGGAGGCTTGATGACCGAATTCCCACAGACTAACAAATAAGACTACTGGGGCACATTTCTCTTGGCCATTGGACCATTTTACTTGTAACATCTTCTTCCACTTTCCCGAATGCAGAATGTCTTTGCCCCAGACAACTGAGCCCAGTTCTTTTCCTGCCGTACAGTAACTATGCTGATCTTTATTCCTTCAAAAACACCCCTTGACATACAATAAACAGATTGGTTAAACAGTTTATCCTAGGGTAGCTTTTTTTTCAAAACAGCTTACTAAAATAATTAGTGAAAAAAAGTTAATTTTGAAAAAAGGCATTGTTTTGAACCCGAAATTGATAATACTGTATATCAAGGGAGGTGCAGAGGCCTGGTGGTTTAGTGTGCTTGACTCCGGGTCAAGTGGTCCTTGTTCGGGTCCTGGCCGGGGACATTGTGTTGTGTTCTTGGGCAAGACACTTTACTCTCACGGTGCCTCTCTCCACCCAGGTGCATAAATGGGCTCAGGCAAATTTAATGCTAGGGGTAGCCCTGCGTTGGACTAGCATCCCATCCAGGGGGGAGTAGAGATACTCCTAGTTGCCTCATGCTACAGAAACCCGGGATAAGCTCCGGCCTAATGGGCCACTTGGCTCATAAGCAGACTTTACCTTTTACTGTACATCAAGTTTCCATTTGTTTCAGATGGCGAGTCTGTAAATTTGTCTGCATACAATGACATAAATATCATTTGTGGGGCTCTAAAGCAGTATTTTCGTATGCTCCCCATTCCTATTATCACCTTCGAGTTGTACAACAAGTTCATAGATGCAGCAAGTGAGTTTTCCATTGATTTTGATATCTAAATTAACTCTTACTGTTCCTGTTTTTCTGCCTAAAAAAATTACAAACTAAATGAGTTCATCCCCTTTGTTAAGTAACTAAGTAAAGTCTTTATTTAACAAGGGTAGCACGAAATAGCATATAAATACTAATAAACTAGTGGCCCTCATTACAAGATTAAAATAATTAAGGCTTACAATAAAATTATTAAAAATCGACAAAACTATGAAACAATAATCATACACCTTATTCCAAAATGGCCGCCATTTAAATATTCGTTTGTTTTTATTCAAATTAGCCCTTGATGCCTCGTTCTTAAGCTTAAAATTCAAAAGAATATTTTATCTTGAACAAGGCAACAAGGGCCAATTTGTATCCACATAAATCAGCGGCCATTTTGGAATAAGGTGTATAAGCATGCCGCAAAATATGTAAGACTGGTAAATTGCACACATTGCATGAATTATATCAATGAAAGCAAAAGGGAAATCATCCAACAACAATAATGTTTGAAGAAAACAAAAATCTACTGAGCAAATATATTTTTTAGGTTTTTCAACAAAACAGTCCCTCAAAATAGGAACAATAATTAAAAGACAGTGAAGCTGTGATTATAGACCGAATGTATAACTGGCGACCAAGAAAATATTATTTTGCTAGACTCACTAGCCTCTTTTGCATGGACAAAATACCAAAGATATGTTGCTCGAGTGCAAGGCTAATAATTAGCACATTAACAAAAGAATATATTTTTGGCCACCATTTATGCATTCGGTCTATTCCAGTCCATGTATTTTGTGATCAGAATATCAAATCAAACTATGTGTTACATGTGTATCCTTGGGCTTTATTTGGCTAAGGCTACAGGTAAACTAATTAAAAGGTACACAGGAGCAGAAAACGTTTTAAAAAAAAACAGGGCAGAATAGAACCAAGAACATGCTGCTGTGCGCAGTATTCTAGCTAAGCTGAAACCCCTTCCATTTTTTCTTCATTTGTTAAGAGAATTCCTTCTTCATGAAAATGCTGCCTTGAGATGTTATTTAAGACTATAATTAGAGGAAATGGATAGGAAATCATGCTTCTACCATCTGTGGGTAGTAAAATCATTGAACTTAACAGATTCTATGTTCTGATTTAGTGCTGTATTTTTTTTTTCAGAGATATCCAACAAGCACAAAAAGGCTGTGGCACTTTCAGAAGCACTTGAAGCTCTCCCTCATACACATTTTGAAACTCTTAAGTATCTCCTAGGTCATTTATACAGGTCAGTTTTACTTAATTGTAATTAAGATGAAAGGTCATGAAGGCTAAGTTTTCACAATCATTTTTTTTGCTTGACCCTTACATACGTGTATTTTGTTGACAATAAAGGTAAGGTAACGAATGTGATCCCATCAACATGTCAGCTGACGTGTCGATCAATGCATCGGAATGTGTCAACCAACACACCGCCAACGTGTTGGTCGACTCATGACCAATAAGTCACCCGCCACACTGCCAACAGTTGACCAACAGTTGACCATCTGTTGGCCAATGCATTGGCTGACAGGTTAGTTGGGATTGGATTTGTTCCCACTTCCGACAATTTTCATTTCTACAAAAAATCAGTTGTACAATAATTGCATTCATTGAGGTGATTCCATAGAAATAGAACTTGTCATGGATTTTGGTTGAAACTTCGCACAGCCTGTTGTTATTTGTCAAGGAAGTTATAAGAATGTACTGTATTTAAAAGGGGGTTAACCGTGATCGTTTCTGTGGTACAACACCAATGAATTACTTCCATTTAGATAATGCACAATGCAAAACCAGGGAATCACCTTGAATGTCAACTGTTCCTAACCTAAAAATGCCATGTATAGTTACTAGAATTTGAAGTGTAGCATTCTGTTCTTACACATTCACTCACTTTGTTTAACACAGAGTTGCCAAAAGGAAAAAGGAGAATATGATGAGTGAGGAAAATCTTTCAATTGTGTTTGGACCTACACTCATGCGAGCACCAGAAGCTGATTCGATGAACGTTCTTAATGAAATGAAAGCGCAAAGAATTGTGATTGAGACTCTCATATCTTGGCAAGATGTTCTTTTTGAAAGTGCGTGATAATACCATTGTGTCAATGTTAAGGTTAATGTTTGTAAATGAGAGAGTTTATAGTGTCTTCTTAACAAATCCGTGTGTTCTTATTTGGCTACAGACAGATCCCAAAACATAGTGTTTCCAATTTTAAGGTTACAAACTTATTGAAGGAATGAACATGTTTTAGCACAATTAGGAATGTTGTTTATTAGAAGTTCCAGGAAATTACTGTACATAGAGTTGCATACATCTTTAATATATCAGTATTAATTTTACCGTTATTTTACAACACAAGGTAGAAAAGAACCTTATCTTGTTGTAAGGGAGCTTTAGCAGCAAAGATGAGCACAAGGAAGGCACTCTTTTTTCTTGCCATCCACTGTTCATCAGGAAATTGACATTTCCAAGATTAACTGTTCTAAAAGTATATAAAGAGAAGTTCTTTGTTGTTAACCCTGTTCATACTTCAAGTTCACAAGTTTTGGCAGCAAAATACTATCATTGGTAAGAAGATTCTAAAACTTAGACGAGTTGGGAATTAGTGGGTATCAATTCTCAGAAATCATCCAAGAAATAGATAGTGCATTACTTAATTGTTGCCAATTGCATAACCTTATTTTAATAAGTTTACTCTTAAAAGAACAACCAATCAGCATCTTGGGTCCTCTGCTTTTCAAATTGATTGACAGGAGCCAAAAGGCAGTTTAGCGAGTTTAGAAGTTGACGCTAAAGGTGAGGTTCAGCAGAATTCATGTGAAAAGCACAGCAAGACACAAATTTAGTTGCAAAATTTACTACACATAAATAATTATTTTTTTATGTGTGTATGTGAAGTTATTAATAACTGACAAAAATATTTCTGAATTGTTTTAAGTATGAAGGGTGTAGTTATTGTACAATGATATTATTAGGCTTTATTTAAATTGATTTTAAGTTTAATTTCCTTTGTCAAGTTCCCTGGTAGGTTTTATCGAAACTTGTTACAATGTTCTTAGTTTTAAATATGCAACAATGATACGAAAAACAAGTTAATTATTATTTTATTATTACTAATGCTAGTATTATTGTGCAGAAATTAGTTTCAACCTTTATGAAAAGTTCTTTAAACACTTGAACATTCAGAATTTAACAGTTTTACTCCAAATTCATGTTTTTTTAAGTGCCAATACGAAGCCACATACTGAAACTTTAGTTATAGACTATTGGCTAGATAACAGTAGTTAATAATTGGTGAAGATTCTGTGCATCTTTAGTTTCGTTCAGTTTTCAATAAATCAAAGAGTCACCCCATAACAAACTATGACAATCCTTGTTCTTTTTAAAACCTTTTGCGTTAAAATTTGTCTTAGTTGGGGTGACAGTGACATCTCTTTGAGTGTAATTTAAAGTGCTACGTTCATTCCCATGTAATCCATAGATTTGGCCGTTAGCCTTAGTAATGGAAATGAGCCACGTAAGGACAAAAGAAAACTCTGACCAGGGGGCCGTTTCTCGAAAGTCCCGAAAGTTTACGGGCCATTTTCGGGTGTCACAATTCCCTTTGTAACTCAAGAACGGAGAGCATTTAATTTGTCAAACTTCACAGTTAATTTTCATTTTGTTACCTTGAAAACATGTTAAAAGATCGGCTTTCCAAAACAAGCGGTTGGCAATTTCACAGATTGCTTTTCGGGCCGGAAAAGGTTTCGGGACTTTCGAGAAACGTGCCCCAGAGGCCATTATCAGGAAAGTCCCGAAAACGTAAAGCCATTTACAAAACTGCAAGCCGCTTGTTTTGATAACATGGTCTTTTGGCATGTTTTGAAGATAGCCAGAAGCAAAATGATTGTGGAGTTTGATGATTGAAAACCTCTGCATTCACAAGACACAAAGGGATTTGTGATACCCCAAAAAGGCCCGGAATTTTGTGGGACTTTCCGGGAACGGGCCCCATGGTGGAAATTGAACTGACAACCCTCGGATCAGATCACTATTTCTCTGCTGAGTAAGCTGAAAGGTCGTACAGGAGCAGGCCATTGGTATTTGAATATAAAATTTTAACACGCGTGGCCTATTCCCATTTGACCTTGTCGTTTGTAACCGCTAATCTCATACCCAGATCCCCCACGGTCACATTTCCGGGGACAGATGGAGATCTGGGTACAAGATTAGTTTGTAGTTGTTTAATGCATCTTTTCATTGGTATAGTTCATCAACAGTAACTGTAATTATAAGTATTACTGTGGTGTTGTAGTTGAAAACAAGATCAATACTTTTGGCAACGACTGGAGCAGGAGGTCATTGTTTGAAATAAGGACTTCAACATATCAATGGAAAGGTGCATGAACATTGAGTAGAACTTTGATTTCTCACTTAATGCAAACAACTATCATGCCTTAAATTCAAAGAATACAAAATAATTAATCTTGTTTCAAAATCTCCATTTGTTTTACGTTCAGTTGATGACTGTAATCATAGTTAATAGAGGGGACTGATTTGAAGCTCGGCAAACATCAAAGGAGCAAACAAAGATGCCAAGATTTAGGTTGGAAAGTCCACGAGCGTGCACAATCTTTTGTTTTGCGCTCATACACTATGCATGGTTTACGTAACCAACACGTTTCTATTGGTTAGTTCCTCAGTACGGAGTTAACAACTATTGTGTTTTGTGCAGGGTCAAGGCCAAAACAGAGAACAAAAACCTACAACAAAGAAAGTTGTCGGATTTCATAGCCATTCCCGTCTATGAACTGTAATGAATTTTGTGAAAATAGGATATGAAATAAATGAAAGTAATCATAGTAGACTGCAATATTTAGGTTGATTATAAGCAAAAGGAAAATATAAATGAAAGTTTTACAGGGTCCCATTTGTTTCGTGATATATATATGTGACCTTTCAAGTGGTTCAAACCAATCGGCCATTTCTGAGTTAATGTCTGCCTCTTCTTCAAAGCGAGTCTAAGTGCGAAGTTTTTGTGATGATAATTAGTTCTACTTTACATACGAATGAAAACTAATTTTTATAAGAAAACTCTGTGCTTAAACTCGGAAATGGCCTACTGCAGCTTTTAAAAATTTAGTAACAATAATTGACTACTTAATAACCGAGCGTGAGGTCATTACAGCAAAATCTCAAACTGAAGCCTTGCCGTATTAACCGAGCGACAGCGAGGTCCATACAGCCAGGCCGCGGTTTGAGATTTTGCTGTAACGACCGAACGGTCGAGGTTATTAAGTTGTATATATATTTTGCTAACAGAACGGTTCTAAAGAAGAATAAAACTAATTTTCATAATCCGTAATCGGCCCGTGGCATTGCGCTTAGCTGCTCTTAGCCAATCAGCGCGCGAATTGTATCGGCCGGAAACACTTGCCATACAAGTCTTAACTGTACAGATCGTAGGTTGGTTTTTTAGGAGAGGGGAAAACCAGAGTACCCAGAGAAAAACCTCTCGGAGTAGAGTATTGCCTGCGTGGCTGGCGGTAGGCAAATGCGTGAGCCAAATAAAGGAGCGGCGAAGCCTCGGAGTGCTGTGCGCCCTTCTCCATTCTCCACGAGAACCAAAACACTCGACGCACACAACACTAAGGACGCTTTCCATTTGACAGAACTGACCGGCCAGACCAGGCACTTGCAAGGACTAACTCTACAACGCCTTCATAGTAACACGTTTTGAGGATGATATATACTCCTCCAGAAGAATGCGAAGGATTATCTCGCAAGTGTTCCTTCCAATTGTTGCATTTTCTTTGCAAACTGACGGGTCTGGCCGGCCAGTCCTGACAAAAGGAAAGCGCCCAAAGTCTAGTAATCGAACCCGGGTCACTGTCCCTGCTCCCTGAAAATGTTACTGGGTTTCAAATCAACATTGTAAGATTCTGTTTTTCTTCTTTTTTTTTGGGGGGGGGGGGGGGGGGGAAGCTTGGTGAG
>OX421451.1:9727064-9744564 GCA_949126865.1 Montipora capitata
AAACATTCCGTCAGCGCATGTGCAAATGTTCTGGCTCTTCGATACCTAGCCTACCAAAAAAAAATAACATGCTGGTTTTTGTTTTGTTTTTTTTTTTACCAGCAATTGACATTTCAGTTGATTTTATAGGCATAAACGTAACGTAAGAACCGTGCGTGTCTGGTCTTGTCTCAGACAGAGGTGAGAGATGGTTTCATGCAGACTGGGACGCCTAAAATGCTCTGTTGTAAACATGGCGGCGGTTCACGAGTGAAGTTGTCTCTCTGGCCTTTCTGTGGACGAATTCCAGGACCTACTGACACAACCTGGGCAAGTTTTGAAAGCTAAAACCTTCAATCGATGCGTTATTTTGCTGGTAGGACTGGGTGGCCCGACACTTATGAAAAAAACTATGGAATGAGAATCGGGAGTCTTCCCTTGTCATGGAATGGCAGAATTACCCAGAATTCTTTTTGGGCATGAGCGAGGCAACTTAAGAAGCACGAGACTGGCCCTCATCGAATGGCTGAAGCGCGGCCAGAGGAAATGATTTCTAGCCAGATACTCAGGAGTAAGGCCTGGTGTGTGCTGTTATCGTAGATTTTGGATTTCTGAACAAGTCTTTATCATAGAAAATTCGCGACAAAGTTGTGCTTTTATTTCGTCGTTGTAATTCTCGTGTCAAAGAAACGGTATAATAATGTAAATAAGAGAATAACGATATTTATATTTGCAGATCACCTGTCCTCTTACTACGAAAGTCAAGCTCGACATCTCTATGCAATAAGCGCATTCAAAATTTCCTCGTATTACTTGATAAAAGTATGTGGTTTTCTTTTGTTTTTGTTTTTTGCTTCTTTTTTTTTTTGAAAAAAGGGTTTTTCTGCTTATATGAAAAATACGTTTTCTCTCCCGACCCCTTCTTCAGCATGATCTTCGCGGAAATTACATTCTGTTCCTCAATAAACCTGGAACAACCAGTTATGGTCGTAGTTCTCTTTTTTCTTACGTATCTGCTAAGTTGCGGAATGCGCTACCTGATTTTATCCGTACCTATGAGTTTACTGGTTTTAAAAGAGAATCCAGGGCCTCATTTTGTACAGCGGCTTTTCCTTTTAATGAATATATCTTTAAATATTATGTATTTAGTAGGTATCTGCATATGCTATGTATTTTAGCTGTAAATGTAATGTCTCGAAGATATTAGCCCCTGTAGTTATTCGCAAAAAGTTTATGACTGTATGTATGTTAACTTTAGGAGGGCGCATGCGCACACTTTTTAATCTGCGACTCCGGTGCTTACCACATGACAGATAAAATGACTTTTCTCTTGAATATATAAGCCATCTAATTCTTACGCTATATTGACAAGGGCGGTTTGGAGCTGTGAGTAGGCGTGGGATTTGTCACATATGGTTTAGGGGCCGACATATCTCTCCCTCAATGCCGTACCGGGAGGCAAGGTCGGTAGCAGAAAGCAGCGAAGGGCCAACTGCGTCCAAAAGCGATCGCACGGGCCGAAATCCCGGGATGACTCGTTTGGTACGACGCTCCAGCGCCGGCGTCTGGAGGTACTGCGTTTTTCTCTCTTGTTCAAACATTCCGTCAGCGCATGTGCAAATGTTCTGGCTCTTCGATACCTAGCCTACCAAAAAAAAATAACATGCTGGTTTTTGTTTTGTTTTTTTTTTTACCAGCAATTGACATTTCAGTTGATTTTATAGGCATAAACGTAACGTAAGAACCGTGCGTGTCTGGTCTTGTCTCAGACAGCGGTGAGAGATGGTTTCATGCAGACTGGGACGCCTAAAATGCTCTGTTGTAAACATGGCGGCGGTTCACGAGTGAAGTTGTCTCTCTGGCCTTTCTGTGGACGAATTCCAGGACCTACTGACACAACCTCTGCAAGTTTTGAAAGCTAAAACCTTCAATCGATGCGTTATTTTGCTGGTAGGACTGGGTGGCCCGACACTTATGAAAAAAACTATGGAATGAGAATCGGGAGTCTTCCCTTGTCATGGAATGGCAGAATTACCCAGAATTCTTTTTGGGCATGAGCGAGGCAACTTAAGAAGCACGAGACTGGCCCTCATCGAATGGCTGAAGCGCGGCCAGAGGAAATGATTTCTAGCCAGATACTCAGGAGTAAGGCCTGGTGTGTGCTGTTATCGTAGATTTTGGATTTCTGAACAAGTCTTTATCATAGAAAATTCGCGACAAAGTTGTGCTTTTATTTCGTCGTTGTAATTCTCGTGTCAAAGAAACGGTATAATAATGTAAATAAGAGAATAACGATATTTATATTTGCAGATCACCTGTCCTCTTACTACGAAAGTCAAGCTCGACATCTCTATGCAATAAGCGCATTCAAAATTTCCTCGTATTACTTGATAAAAGTATGTGGTTTTCTTTTGTTTTTGTTTTTTGCTTCTTTTTTTTTTTTGAAAAAAGGGTTTTTCTGCTTATATGAAAAATACGTTTTCTCTCCCGACCCCTTCTTCAGCATGATCTTCGCGGAAATTACATTCTGTTCCTCAATAAACCTGGAACAACCAGTTATGGTCGTAGTTCTCTTTTTTCTTACGTATCTGCTAAGTTGCGGAATGCGCTACCTGATTTTATCCGTACCTATGAGTTTACTGGTTTTAAAAGAGAATCCAGGGCCTCATTTTGTGCAGCGGCTTTTCTTTTTAATGATTATATCTTTAAATATTATGTATTTAGTAGGTATCTGTATATACTATGTATTTTAGCTGTAAATGTAATGTCTCGAAGATATTAGCTCCTGTAGTTATTCGCAAAATGTTTATGACTGTATGTATGTTAACTTTAGGAGGGCGCATGCGCACACTTTGTAATCTGCGACTCTTTTGCTTACCATATGACAGATATTTAGCAGGGTGTGTGCGCACACTTTGTAATCTGCGACTCCAGTACTTACCATATGACCGTTAAAATGATTTTTCCTTTGAATATATAAGCCATCTAATTCTTTCGCTATATTGGCAAGGGCGGTTTTGGAGCTGTGAGTAGGCGTGGGATTTGTCACATATGTGGTTTCGGGGCCGACACGCTCTGGTACCCAGCATCTTTGTTCGCTTTGACCAGGGTGTACGTGTGTATACAGGGGTATATAATGGTATACTTACTTACTTTACTTTACTTTGGCAGTCCATCGATTCGATGATGACTGTTATACAGAGGGGTTTTTTGTGCATTTACGTAGGTGGGCCGCAAGTCCTGCATTTGAACGGCAGAGCCGCCCACAGATGCAGCATGCATGCCCGGTTGATGTTGCAAGAGTGTGTCTTCTTTCATGGGCTCGATGATATTCCACCAGACGCTTCCCTTCTATGCATCCGATTGATCTCCTCACCGATGCTCTCCAGTTGCTTCTATTGGAGGCAGCTTCCTCCCAGGTGTCAGGGCAAATTTCTGTGTTCTTCATGTGTCTCTTTAGTACATCTTTGAAGCGGAGCTTCTGTCCTCCTTGCTTCCTCTTTCCTTCAGTGAGCTCTCCATACAAGACCGCTTTTGGGAGTCTGGAGTCAGACATGCGTCTGACATGCCCAGCCCAACGTAGCTGTGATGCCGTGATGAGTGCCTCTGCGCTAGGCGTATTGGCTCTTCTCAGTACTTCGACATCAGATATACAGGTATACATCAGGTATACATGGTATACATGGTATACAGGTATACATCAGGTATACATGGGTATATAGTGGTATATACGGGTATACAAGGGTATACGTGGGTATATAAGGGTATACATGGTTATATAGGGGTATACGTGGGTATATAGGTGTATATAAGGATATACGTGGGTATTTAGGGGTTTATAAGGGTATAGAAGGGTATACCTGGGTATATATTGATATATAAGGATATACAAGCGTATACATGGGTATATAATGCATGCATGGGTATACATGGGTATATAGGGCTAATTATTAAATACACTATACATACCTTATATTTAAATACATAATAATAAGGGATACATTAGGTACTTACCATTGTTTTAACGATTACCGCTGGTCAGCAACCTGTTTGTGGTGATTGCCGTGTACGGTCTTCCCTTTATTGTTGGTGCGAGAGGCATAAGCCGCGCGGAGAATGAGGAGAGGCGTTGTGAAACCTCCCCATTTTGTAGAGACAAAAAAAGTAACTAGGAATTAACCCTTACGTTTCCCTGAAGATTTCAATTACAATAACTCATCTGTCTAAACATGGATCCAAAAAGTAATTAAAAATAATAAAGTGAACGCTGCAATAAAATCTTTCTTCCCCACGAAGACATTTAAGATTATTTCTAGCATATAGTACTGGAGAATCAAAGTTGCTTTGCCAAGTACTTTCGTACCTTGCAATAGAAAAAAAGATACCCAGTATTGTGCCGGTTTACACCGGTCGGCATGAATTCAAACAATTTAACTCACCGATTGGAACAAACGGCACCTGCTTGCTTTTTCTTTGAGCCATTTTTTTTTTTTTTAAATACAGTTTCTATCCTTCGATGGTTCTTTCGATCTTTTCGCATTTTCGGTACTGGTAATTTTCTCAATTTTGCCTCACAGCATATATATTCAATTACGAAATGTGTGATGACGTTGTTTCATCACGTCTGACGTCAAAATTCTAGTCACGTATGGGGTTTCAAAGTTTTAGGCGTTTAAATGGAATGACTCGGAGCATTTATTCTCCATACCTGAGGCAAAAACCTAATATTGCTGCTTCCACACTCGTTTTTTACTGCTCATTTTTATTACAACTGTGATTAGTGTTCTCGAAACACGGAAACGCTATCTGAATATGGCAGCAATCCAACTGCAAAATCAACTGGCTTTACATTCTGCGCGTGTTTGCGGGAAATGTCAGCTGTCGCGTTTATAACAGGAAAACGTATACTCTCCGACTGCTCAACTGTTTTACTTTGAGGAGCTAAGAGTTGGCTTTCTTGGGTGGCTTACCATTTAGATAAAATTTCCGAAAATTCTGGGTGAAAGGTTTATGGTAAGAGCTTGTTCCGGAAATTCCAACTGAAAATTTAGCAGTACGTTTTGAAGCCATGAGGTACCGGTTGGTACGAACCAACCGGAATTTTATTTCCAATACCGCTCTTCTGTCTCCACCAATTGAAATTTAGCACCAATTCGAGACAGCTGGAAGGGAACGCCTGGGCACAAGCTATTGTAGGGCAGTGAAAACGGAAAATCGCCATCCCATAATGCAATACGTCTTGGGGGAGTCCTTGCATAAAAACAATTAACAAGTATTCGCCTAAGGCGAAGTGATTATCGGTGAATATTCACCGAGACGAAGTCGAGGTGAATATTCACCGATATTCACTGAGCCTGAGGCGAATAATCATCTTCACTTACAGTGGCAAAACTACTACTGGCAGCCATTTTGTCCGTCGAGGTGATTATCGGCTGATAATCCGAGATAGCGAGCCAATGAGAGCGCGCGATTTTGTATAATCATCTGTGTATTTATACTAATACAAGCTATTTACTCTTGGGACTGTATCATACTTCAGTGAACTGAATACCATTGTTTTAATGCAAATAATCCCCCATTTAAACTTCTAGGGTGGACAGATCAACATTTGAAACAGCGACTCTGGAAATCTGTTCCACTGCAAATAAACAAATAGGGAGTCCCAGATCTCAAGCGTAAGTGTAATATGGGATTGGTGAAAAAAGTGAATTATGCAAAGGTCACAAACCCGTCACCCCAACCAGTTTTTTTCGACAAATCGTAAACACCCCTTATGTCGTTTTTCATATAATTTGACCATGCAAATAACATTTCCAACTTTAAGTGCGTGATCAGTCCCGAAGGCCAAATGGAACGAAAACATTTTCTACATCTAACTGGTCATTTCATATGTCTTTCGCGTCAGTTTAAAAAAGAATGTCTCAATGCCTATAATTAAGAACAAAATGAAGCTTCTTATTACAAGTATTCATGAGTCGTTGAGTCCTAACATACTCCGTTTGAATGAATAAATAGAGAACTTGAAATTTTTTATGTAAAAACTCATACTTTTTTACAGTTTGATCATAGATGAGGAATACATCTTAAAAACGCTTTTTGATTTTCCCGCGAGAAATTGATAGTTAGTACTAGTGGAGGGGATGTCTAAAACATTGACGTAATATGAGAAGGGGATACGCGGGGCAACCTCGTTCCCAGTGGAGGCAGAGGAGAGAGACACTGGGAACGAGGTTGAATATCACGGTGACAGATTCGGTGACAGTCGGTGACGGTGACATTCGCGTTTTCTGCCTGCTGTCTCTTCATCGCGTTGTTTATTTCCCACACGGGGGGCCTGGGCTGGGTATTTAACAATTATTCCATGAGCGCGCGTTGGATATGAGATGGTAAATAGCCAACGAGGCGCGTAGCGCCGAGTTGGCTATAACCAGTCTCATATCCAACAAGCGCGAATGGACTAATAATTATTGTTTTATTAAATTCCTTAAACTCCAAAAGTTTAGAAGTACGAAATACGAGCGAAAAAAGCGAGAAAATCCTAGCGAAATCGAAAAAAGTTGATGAAGATGCGATGTTGTGTAATACCTCGTGGTCAGACAGACGCAGGGAGTCATCACAAAAACATTTCTTACCTTTTCGGGTATCTCTAAGCTTCGAAAGTGATCCAAACTTTCCACAAAAACGTTTTTCTTTTGCTTTATACCGAAAGAAATTTCGCTTTCTGGCGTAAACGTTTTTAGTTTAGCAACGCTAAGCGCAATCATTTACCATATAAGATCAAACTAAGGTATATGAGCTGATAACCGAGATTGAGTGAACCAATCAGAGCACGAGAATTGCATTATCCGAGGTTGAGAATTTAATAATACATGTTATCCCTAAAATCCCTTTCATAACCTAAGTGTAAGCCATATAACAAAGATAATGGCAGAAATTTCTACTCCAATTCTATAATCTTCATATTGATCTGAATAACCACTAGCAGCCGGGAGAAAATTGTTTGAAACCGGGAGACCAGGAGAAAAGGACGAAAATCAGCAGAAGTCTCCCGGCGGCACCACGCGAGTTGACGGGTCTGTTATAAATTTATGTCATTTTTTCCAATCCCGGGCCCAAAACAGGTTATCCCGAAAATGCTTCGTCGTGTTTGGAACGTGACATTTACAGATGGTTTTTACCTGACGTCACAGCGGCTATGTTGATGCACAGAACAATGGAGAAAAATTCTTTTGGGAATTTGACTCTATTATAATGCAAAACATGAGCCACAATTTGCTATTGTTTTGTGCACCAACATGGCCGTCTTGTCACGTGATTGAAAGCCATCTTTAGTCTATTTATGCACAAAGCGTTGAGTGTTTTCTCTAGAGTTGTCTCAAGTCACCCAAAGTTACTACTGTTAAGCGGTCAATCAACCAACTTTTGCTCAATTGAATTTCATTCTTCTTTCAGTGGGTTTGTTCAAATATTTAAATTATTCCAGTGACTATTTTGATCTCCTGGTGTAGATGAACTTGAAGGCAAATAAAGAAAATACAGATACCTTGATATCATGTTTATTTCATCACCACGCATGATTAAATTGACGGTCACCACAGGTGGCTCAAGCTCAGTGTGAGGGAAGCCTGGTATGGCCGAGAAAAATACAAGGATTTGTATGGGAATCCCGATAAAAGGCTTAGAATACGGTGGGCAACCGTGGAATTGAAAAGTGGCTCAAATCACATTGGATCTGGAAAAGAACCACACAGGAATGAGGCTACCCACAATGGTAAGGTTAGGCTTTTTAAATTTTAATTGAGAATTTTTTCATGTAATTATCTTCTTATGCCTTTTATTGGGGTTCCCATACAAATCTAACTTAGAGACAATTGCTTAAATTTTACGGTAAAGATTAACAGTAAAAAACGACATTTCAACCATGCTTCGGTCATCATCTAGTAAGTTTGAGAACAAAATATTAACATACAATGGGGTAAAAATATGTATGAAGTATGAAAGATATTGAAAAAAGGGGGATGCCCTATCTTTTAAACAAAACAAAAAAAACCACTGAATTCTGAATTCTACATTAAAAGGGTCTGTATTTTGTTTCTCAGTTACCATGTGTACTTACATGTAGACAGTTTTTGAGCGGACCTACATGTAGATGTTATTAACCCATTCACACATAAGCGCCCCAATCAGCGAGTAAAAATTGTATGGCAGAAGCCAGAGTAAAATCTTAATGTCTTAATTTCAGGTGAGAAAAGGGTCAATAAATATAACGAGGTTTTATTTCAAACAAGACTTGTATTTAACAACAATATTAGTAACTTTTTGCATGCATCAAGGACCAACCTTTACAATCATTAAATTATTGCTGGAGAGATGAATATTACATTAGTAGAGCCAAAGTAAGGAGCTTACCGGTACATGGCCTAATGGTCAACTCCACTTAAATAATAACAAGAATTTAGACACACAGAGAACACATATGCTCGTAACACAACTTGATCAAGGAGGTGTTATGCAAATATTTTAAGGACGGTGCCTACTATTGTTATTGCACATACCTTCTGGCGCATCTCAAGATACTCAGATTTCCTATCAATGATGCTTACTAATACAGAGATATTTTTGCGCGGTTTAAAATACAAAGCCATGTATGGCGTTCTTTCTCAATATCTCTGAAAAATGCATGGTTGCCCCGAATTTTCTTTTTGAATACCAATAGAACTACTTACTAGGATATACTTTCTCTGCATAATTTTAAAGGTTTTTACAAATATTATTCATGAATTATCTTTGAAAAATGCGTGGTTACCCCCAATTTTCTCTTTGGATTTCAATAACACCTGTTAAGATCTACATTTCCCGCATATTCATAAACCTGGGCAAAAATACCTTTGAATTAGTATGCACCATCCTTAACTTGGATAATCACTGTCCTAGTGACTTGATGTTGCAATTTTAACAGTCAAGGTTCACAGACTCAACAACATTTTAAGACTCTTCTTTAAACTGCTGATTATTTAACAGTTATTCTACAAGGGCACGTTGGATATGAAGCGATAGATAACCAACGAGGTGCATAGCGCCGAGTTGGTTATAATCATTTTATATCCAGCAAGCCCAAGTAGAATAATAAATTATTGTTTTATTAAAAACTCCAGGATCAAAAACTCTTTCATGTTGATTTTATTCCGGTCAAAAACGGCTATTGTTGGCCATTTTTTTCTGAGAGCTGCAAAAAATTTTTCAGCTCCCTTTATTGCTGACGCGTTCCTTGACCATATTAGGTACAGCAGGTATATGACCTGATAGCCCGTGTCCTGCAAGCCAATGAAAATACTGAAAATCTGATGTCCGTAGTTCAGTTTTTAATCAAAGTGTTTATCTTATTCCACACGAGGAACACTAAAAAGTCTGGCATTGTTATAGGCAATCAGAAGAAAGATCTTTGGAGATCAGAACAGGTATAAAAAATGACCATTCTCATCATGGCCAAATAAATACCAATAAATAGTTAATTTATAAACATTCCCATCAGCAAATTAACTCTGTGCAAAATGGTATCCCTCTTATCCAATGCATTAATAATTATTATTATCCAAAGCAATGGTCAAGACCACATGAAGTTGATGAATTCCACACATGCCAGTTTCCTTTATCTTCTCTCATTTTCTTGTTTTTCGATAGTTTGAATTGAAAAACAAAAACCCCATATTTGTACGTCTTTATATTTTCCATCACTACTGGTTCTTTGACCTGGCTTCAAGCTTGTCTTGGAGTGCTGTGACGCCAATTCCAGCCATTATTGAACCCACGACACAACTCTGCGCAATTACTCGTAATCTCATAAGATATCTGCTGGTTGTCATGGCAGGTCCTCGGTTCCTGTAGGCAATCACACCCCAGACTACTGCTGCCACAGTTCCTGCAATACCTAATTGTAAATGAAAATAAAGCAAAGCCAGTTGGTCAGATTGTTATTTCAGGTATTGAAGAGGGTACCTGGGTATTGACAAAGATTGAGCAAAATCATTTTTCCCTCTGGAAAGTTGTAAAGAAATGGATTTAGAAAAGTGAAAAATTTTGCATTTATGGTACTCTATGGACAAAAATTAAATTTACCAAAAACTTGACTCAACAAATCTTACAGATACAAACACCTTCGCAGTTTACTAACCACTAACTATCAAAATATTTGAAGTGAACACTGATTTCGAACTTAATAAACTGCGAAGTATCCATCTCAACATAAGTAATAAACAATTACTTCGCTGCAGTTTATTCACTCCTAAATATTCATCGAACAATTTCAAGCACAGGCAAAGCAATTGATCAACAGGAAATTTCTGAACTATAATTTTCCACAACCTTGGTCAAAATTGTTGAGACACTTTTTAGTTCCTTCTCTGTATCTAAACCAATAAATTATTATTTCCATAAAGTAAAATCCCCATCTCTTCCCAAACAAAAAACAATGATGAGGGGTAGCTCGGTTATTTCCGTTTCTTCAAAAACAACATTGTAGTGACATCTACTGAACGAAATGACAAATTAGTGCAAAATTGTTTCCACAGACACTGAAAAGCGGCCGCTAGAGGAACAAATCATAAAATATAAAATAAACTACGCGAAAACACCGTAAACGCAAAAACGTCCACCATCTTGTTTGTTGTTTGGAGCCATCCGGCTTAGGTGAGTTTCATGTAAATTTTACCCTCCTCCCTCCTGGTTTCCATATGATAATGTTCAGAGGATCGGGACGATCATATGGAAACCAGGCTTACATGTAAGAGAAGTTAACTCCTGGTATAGTTTTAACTAGGTTTAAGGAGTATAATGATTGACGGATTCAAGGAAGCAGCTTGGACGGATGTCAAAGTTATTGCATCATTCCGTCACTATACGGATATTTGAAGACTTCCTCAGAGAATTTTTTCCACGCTCTTTTTTTGTAGAGACACGAAAAGTAATCTTGAGAAATAACCCTTAGGTTTCTCTGACGATTTCAGATAAATTGTTCTGTCTCAACATGAATAAATGACAATATAAGACAGTACACCAAAATTAAAACATTTTTAAAGCTTATTTTTAAGCTCACGTTGTGCTCACAAAATCCTTTCTTCCCGACGAAGAAATTTATGCTTATTTCTAGCATTTCGTACTTGAAAAATCAAAGTTCAATGCTTTGCCGAACACAAACAACACAGCACTTTCTTGCCAGACGAGAGAAAAAATAGTATTCTGCGGTTTACACCGGCTGGCAAATTTTAAACAATTTAACTCACCGATTGGAACAAACGGCGACTGCTTGCTTTTTCTTATTAATCTGTCCGATTCTGTTTCTTTTTCAGCATCAGTGGCCCACTGTGAACTGAGTTGTTGAGCTGTTGGAGCCATTTTTTCTTTTCAATATTGTTATTTTACGATGGTTCTCTCGATCTCTCCGTACTGGTGTCTTCTCAAATTTGATCGGTTTCTGTTGCCTCACATGATATATATATATTTGATGACGTCGCTTCGTCGCGTCTGACGTCAAAGTTCTAGTCACGTATTCCAAATTTGTGGCGTTGTTAAGGTTTGTGTGCTGTTTCAAGCAATATATCCTCGTTATCTGATGCAAAAACCTAAAATTTCTTCTTCCACACTGCGCTTTTCCGTTCATTTTCATTATGATCAGGCTTCTCGAAACAAGGAAATGGAGAGTAATTCAAGTGATGTATCATCTCGTGTTTGCACGAAATGACAGCTGTCACGTTTATGACACGAAAACGTGTACTTTCCGACTATTTTGAGAAGCTGGGAGTGGGCGGTCCAATATGTCGTTTTTCATAATTTTATGCGCGTGACCCTGAAGGCCAAATGGAACGAAAAACATTTTCTACATCAACTGCTCACTTTCTGATGTTTTTCGCGCCAGTTAAAAAAAAAAAGTAACTGCAGAACACCCTGCCACTCGAACAAAGTTCTGCGTAGCCGGCTGCGCGGTAAGCAGAAACTAATAAATTCCAGTTGAAGTATGTAATTTGTTCAAGTAACAATAAATTGCGAATTGAAAATAGCTATCTTAGAAGCTGGCTACGCGGTACGCGGTACGCAGTGAGATAATCAATTTAAGATGGAATCCTATCTCAGAAACTATCCCAGAAACCGCGGTACGCGGTACGCAGTGAGATAATCAAATCAAGATGGAAGGCTATCTTAGAAGCTGGCTACGCGGCACTGTACGCAGTGAGATAAGCTCGTGAAAAGTGTAGTTAACCGAACCGTAAATCGAAAGCTAAACTGTTACAAGAGTGCTTAGGCCTAATCACTGAAAAGAGCGCTTAGGCTTAATCAGTAAACCAGTGCTATTTCCTTCACACGATCTCGTGAAAAGTGTAGTGAATCAAACCGTAAATTGAAAGCTAAAATGCTAGAAGTGCGCTTAGGCCTAATCACTGCAAATAGCGCTGAGGCTTAATTAATCAGTAAACGAGTACTATTTTCTTCACACGAACTAATGAAAAGTTTAGTTAAACGAATCGTAAAATGAAAGCTAAAATGTCAAAAGAGAGTTAGGTTTAATTAATCACTGTAACGAGCGCTTAGGCTTAATCAGTAAACAAGTGCTATTTTCTTCACTCGATCTTGTAAAAAATGAGGTTGAGAAGCAAGGCAAGCAATAGAGTTATTTTCATAGAGTTATGACATTAGAGTTAGAGTTAAGTTTCCAAAATCCTGAATTCAAGATTTTGGAAGGCCTAAATCCTGAATTCAGCAATACAGAAAGTATCCTAAACATGCATAAAAGCTAACCTTAGGCGTAAGGTTAGCTTCTACGACATAACTCTATGAAAATAACTCAAGAAATAGCTGTCCCCGTAAAAAATATAGTTAACCGAAGCGTAAAATTCACAATCGATCACTGCTTAATGCACGAGTCACGCCTTTAGGACGAGAAATACTCGTTTGAATAAATTACATACTTCAACTTGATATTCTGCAGTTAAGCCTAAAAACAATGTCTCATGATACCTGTACAGGAAAATTTGGTTTTATTCGTTCGGACGAAGGGATAACGCTCGAAATGTCAGCTTTCCAAATCGTTGAAGGTGGTAATTCAACCTTTATCAACACGTTTGATAAAACCAAATTTCCTGTTTCACTCTCCCACCGACGCAGCACCACAGTTTCTTTAGAAACTAGAAATTTGTTTTCTGATATAATTAAGGACAAAATGAAGCTTCTTGTTACAAGTACTCATGAGTAGTTGAGTCCTAACATTCTCAACTTGAGCGAATAAATAGAAGACCAGGAAAATATTAAGTAAAAAATCATACTTTTTCACAATTTGATTATAAATGAGAAAAGCATGGCGTTTGGCATTTGAAACCGGATACTGCGGCGAATGAAAAGGAAGTACATACTTGATGGAGATTTCCAGGAACATCAGGCACAGTTTACCACATCTCAAAGTCCGAGTTAGCACAGCAAGCTTTATACCTTGTTTTAGCTTTTCCGGAAAAGATTGCTTTTGTCGAGTCTTAAATTCATGTCATTTTTTGCAATCTCGGGCCCAAAAAAGGACACTCCGAAAATGCTTCGTCATTTATTCGAACGTGACATGATATATCTGAAATATGCAGAAAACGTTGCGTGCTTTCTCCACACTCCAGTGTTGACTGAAGTCATACGAGTAATAACAAAGGAGTTTGATTTGTTTATCACGAGTATCATTACAGACGGAATTGGACGACACGAAGTCTTCTCACCTCTTACCTCTTACAATTTCCGAGGAAAGAGGACGAGCCAAGTTTTATGAAAGAAAGGGAAAATATGCATTAAAGAAAGAAAGAAAGCTTCAATTTAGGAGTCTGTGCACTGTTTCTATAGTGATTGAAACCAAGGTATTCGAAGAGCGGGGTATAGACAAAGAGAGAAATGATCCTCGCACTTCCTCGAATCCCGTTAACCTGAAATTTTCAGGTGTATATATTAAAGAGACAATGGCTTCCTGAATTTTATTATATCTCTCAGATAGTTCGCGCGCTGTAATTGGCTAAATTAGCGGGCCGTATTCTACAGTACAGCCCGCTGTACAGCCCGCTAAATTTAAAATTTCGACAAAACATCATCTAGCGAGTTTTTCATGTCATTTCTGTTGCATAAACTTGTACTGAAAACTGTTTGAATCTTGCAAGCAACTATTTCAAACTTAACAGCGAAGAAGATTTAGTTTTTGGGATTTTGGCACGGCATTCTTTGTGGCAGTTGAACCTTCCGCTTCACTTTGACTAGTTTCCTTGCCCGCGCGCCGGTTAACCTCAGAGATATAATAAATATCTTACCAACTTCGTTTTCTCGGTCCGTACTGTAAGTTACGGATCCTCGTTTTTTCCCGTGCCATAAATCAACGGGAAAAAACTCGGTCCGTAACTTACAGTACGGACCTCGAACTCGGTTAGTAAGAGGTATGTCCAGATAAGGGCGAGGCTCATTTCTCTCTTTCTTTCATAACGAGATTTGACGAACAGAGTTCGCATGTTAATAAAATCGAAACCAATCACGGTAATACACCCATTCCATAAATGGCGGACGACACGGACAACCTGGGCCGAGTAGCTCGACAACGAGGCTAGTAAGTCCTCTCGCCTGGTTAGGAGAAAAAAAATTATGGCCGCATCAGTAAGGTCTTTATGTACTGTAAAGCTAACGGGAAGAAGACATTCCAGGTGCATCCCTCGAAGGAAGGTTGCCATCCCAGCTGTTAAGCTGGAGAGCTGAAATTTTGGCTTCTATTTCGATATTTCATTCGAACTCGAATAGATGTGCAAGCTACCTCGCCCTTGTTCTAAATCTTTCAGCATGCTACAGTCGAAAAAGTAATGAGCTAATGATTTCATTTATTCAATTATTTATTTATTTATCCTTTTAACTAGCACTATTCAAGGATTAGTGACTTGCGTTCGATTCCTGTTTTGTCATCGATTTTGAGGAGAATCGTTTTGTACCCTTAGTTCTATATTGTGGTATTTTTTCAGCTGTAATGACATATCACACTACGTATTTTGACTGTTATCTTGTTGCTAATAACTTAATTAAAAACAATTATGGAATACATGTGTTAAAATGCAATATCCGTTTTGTGGGACATCAGTAGTGTTTCCTTCTGGATAGCCAAACAATGTGACTCCCCAGCAATTATGTACGGCACGGGGTATTGCCGAATGATCACCCATCCAGGTATAATCCTGTCCAACAGGGCTTCACTTCGAACACTGTCACATGAGGTAGAGGTTAATTAGACTCCACTACACAACATCAACAGACAAAATGTAAAGGCAAATAAGTTTATTTTGGGACGGCTTGGCGAGAACCAACCTTAAAAGTACGTATAAAATACAGCAGTAGGTAAATAACTAGTGTACAACACTCGTAAATAAACTAGCTTTCACCAAAAGAACTTGAAAGAACTGCTACATCTGGTCGATATCGACCTGAATACCCCATTTAAGCACGCAGGCTTAGTGTCAGTTAGACTGCCAGTAAAGCTACCAGTTAGGCTGCCAGTTAGGCTGGGGAAACTAAATAAAACTCTGATCAACGAATAACTGGGACAGGGAACACTGAAGGACCGCAGAGGCTGAGTGCCGGGAAAAAACTGAAAATCGTTCACTAACATACCCAACAAGGCATGTAGGCCAATTGCCAGTTAGGCTTCCAGAAAAGGCTAGGGTACGAAAACAAGGGTAAACAAATGCCTAACACCCCTTACAAGAAGTCTGTCACATTGTAAGCAATCAAACTACGTAAAGCTAGGCATATCTCGCCACTTAAAGAGCGGTCACAGGACAGCTGAACTTATCATACATAGAAAACAAGCATATAAAACATCAAGTGATTAATTTCATATACATCTAACGTAAATATATTAAGTAAAGGAACATCTAGACAACTGTAAAAAACCAAACAAGTACATAAGATAAAAAAACTAGCAGAGCTGAGCTACCGCTTACAACTAAAACAAATGCGGTAAGACGGAGGCCAGAAAAAACCTGCCCAAAAAAACCCCGAAGGGAAAAACTGCGGGCAGGAAATCTGGGTAGGAACCAAGGCTCAAGCTCAAAGCCCTTCCTACGGGACTTTACAATGTAATCGAGAATAGCCTGCTCCTAAGGAGGACATAAAACAAAAGCAAAAAACAAAAATTAAAGAAAAAACCAAGGAGAGGTTGGTTCAGAAGCTTAGATGACGTACACGTGTTATACGCAGCTTTATATACCCCCGATATGGCTACCCATGGTGCACCCGGCCTAGAACCCAGGCCCTGTTGTATCTCGTGCCGTCGAAATATTTATTTCTGCCTTCTTCGCAGGCTCACACGCCAGAAATAACATTTTGTGCCAGAACAAGATGGCGTCAGAACGGCATCACGATCACGATACTCGGAGGAGATCCCGCGGGACTGACAGGATTACGTTCTCCTCGAACGCAAATTATCACATAAAGCAAAAAGGTGTCGACAGAGCTGAAGTCAAGCTCCATTAAATCAATTCAAGCTACCGGTAAGCCTAAGATAATTAAGTGAAACATCGCTTCTCTTAAATATCTTGTTCCCCGGTAAAGCAGAAAGAGAGAGATAAGTGAGCCCCAGGGCCGTACACGTATGTGAGCTGTCTTTGAGCCGTATGTGACGAAGCCCTTTCCAGCTGGAATCTTAGTGTTTCATAGGCCTATGTGCCGCATTCTCAGAGGTCAATATAGTTTTAGAACAGTTTTTAAGTCATAATAATAACTTCTTACTAACCGAGCGCGAGGGCCGTACTGGGGAATATTGGCCCGAGGTCGTGGCAGTACGGACCGAGCGCAGCGAGGTCCGTACAAAAACGACCGAGGCCAATATTCCCCAGTATGGCTCGAGCTAGCTCGGTTAGTAAGTAGTTTATTATGTGGCTTTTTAATTACCTTTTGCTTTGTTTTTGCAAGCCCGTAATCGGCCCGTGGGCATTACGGGAGAAAAATGCCCTACAATTCAGTCACAATTAGCCAATCAGAGCGCGCGTTATATCAGCTACAAACACAAGCCATATAATAATTATAATTAACTTTATTTGAATGTCAATTTAATAAGGAGAGGGAAAACCAGTAGTACCCGGAGAAAAACCTCTCGGATCAGGGGCCCGTTTCTCGAAAGTCCCGAAAAGTCCCGTCTGTGAAATTGCCAACCGCTTGTTTTGGAAAGCCGATCTTTTAGCGTGTTTCCCCCCCCCCCCCCCCCCCAGGAGCTCCTACGCGTATTGCTCAACTGCAGCGAGCTTTTGCCTCGAAAAGTTGTTAACAACCATGCCAATGACCTAATGCGTAAGATGCAGTACTCGGGGTATAGTAAGAAATTTAGACATGAAGTACTATTATCAGCGGTTAAGGCGTACAACAAGATTAACGATAACGATAAGAGAGGAATAAGACCCATGTACAGACCCAGAGAGTGGAAGAGAGAGCGGGAGGAAGACAAAAAGAGAAAACAAAGAGAGTGGTATACAAAAGG
>OX421451.1:9757064-9802064 GCA_949126865.1 Montipora capitata
TTTAAGTACTTGTGATCTAAGAGATGAAAAATCCAGGAGGGTGCGAAGTCCGCCAACACGTCAGCTTCGAAAAACTAAATCGTTGCCGAACTGCGGACAACAGCACGCTCTTGGTGCTTTAATCGAGTCAAAAATCCGTCTACCGACCTCGATCGGCTTGAATGCCGCGTCCAAATTGGACTTGAAAAACAGCAATGAGAAACAGTTCTTTTTCGAGATCGTGCGGGACATTGCCAACGATCTCGATTTGACTACATTGAGCTATAAAATATTAGTAAATGTTGGGATCCTAACAAATGCTGATCGCTGTTCATTATTTCTCGTGGAGGGGCCGAAAGGTAAACAGTCACTCGTTTCAAAGGTTTTCGATGTGCAGATCGGAGTGCCTAATTCGCCCGCAAAGGAGTTCATTCAACAACAGAAAGAGATCACCGTTCCTTGGGGAAAGGGACTTGTTGGTTACGCGGCAGAAACAGGAGAAACTGTTAACATTCCCGATGCATACGAGGTCTGTAACGTTTTAAGTATAAATAAATCATTAGGAGTTTTAGGCGTATGTAAACCCAGAAATCGCTCGCTTGCATTGCTGTTTGGCCAAAGGATGTCTTCTTGCACAATCTATCGGTCTGTGTTTCGCGCGTTCGATTCCAAAAATCGTTCGATTTTGGTCTCTAAATGCGCGCGTCAGATTTGCGAAGCTTTGCGAATTGCAGCGATTCAAGCGAGCTGATTTAGCTATGCCTGTTCTTCTGGCTTTTTGTACCCTATTTCGTTATCACTTAGTTTGACTTCTGCAATTTGTTTCTAGTACTTTGGGCTGGAAAATGTACAACTCTATTTGCGAAAATTAAATTGAGTGCCGACCCGGATCAGGCAAATGCGTGGCTGTTTTTATTCGCCATTAATTTCACCTACATTTTATTTGTATTTTACCAACCTACTGTAGGCACAATTTAAAGAAAGGCAAACGAGAGGCTGGCCGTTTTAGTAATGCATCGGTGCCATATAGACAATCTAGAAAAATTCATGTGAGGAAATCATGTTCTCGAAAATAGGAGATTTAAGTTGTAAATCAAGAGGTCCGGCCCAAAAAATAATAGTTTATGTTTTGAAGAAATATTCCCAGCTGAAGTATCGTGCATTATCATCTCACAACATCAAATTTGCATTTCTATCATCAAGGATATCTAAAAAAAATCGTGTTTTTTATATTACCTCGCACTTTTAATGCGCTCCTTTATCATTCTCCGCTCAAATTTGATGTAAGTCTTAATTTTATCAACGACGTAGCATTGTGCTTTCTCCATCAACCGGTTCTGAGTTAGCTGGCTATATCAACATTGTGTGGGTGGCTTATTACGCTTCACATGCGAAATTATCCTTTGCGCAGCGGTGTCCAAACTCAGACGTTCAATATATTCGTGTTTCGTTTGGTATCAGCGGCGCTGATATCGATTGCGTTTCGCTGCATGGCCTATATGATCTATTTTGAGCCATATCATGTTTGTCCCTCCCACACCACCTAGCAATGCAGCTTTTTTGTCGATCGCCGCTTTCTTTAAATTAAAAGCAACAAATCGTAATTTGTAATACCCAACGACAGGTATTGTTTGTTTCAAAAAGCGGCTCAGTGGTATGTTATTGTTTCTTTCGACTTGCGGTCGCAGGCGAGTTAACTTGCAATTATTGATCACTGATCGAAACGTGTTATATTTTACAGACAAAACCGTCTGATAAGTTGCGATATCAGTGTTAATGTTGACGGATTTCTCTTTGAAACTCTTTAGTGCTAATCTGATCCTTGACCAAGAACCTTGTTGACAGGCAAAATCATGTGTTGCTTTTCTAGATATGACCCTGGGGTTCAATCGTCGTGTGTTTGCCACAACGCTTCGCGTTTGCAGTGTATAACAACGTACTACTTTCTGCTTATCTGCGCACTAATATATTAATTGCTTCAAGCTTCTGCCAGATCAATTTAGCTTCAACCTTATCTCAAGGGTTTTTTATAGGGAAGATATCTGTTTACAAACATTACTTTTGTCATTCAAATTTGCCAACCACAAGAACAAAAGACTCTTTTGTTTCGAGAAATAATGAGGCTCTGGTTAGCACATTAATGACAATAGGTGAGGTCAAGGATATCTTCCCAGACTATAGTATCTAAACCTCCAGAAACATTATTTTGATTTGATAATTGTGTTGAAGTGACACTATCTTATTTTTATAGACATTACTTATTAGTCATTGGTGTAAGTTATAGTTATTAGGCTTTCAAATATTTTCTTCCACAATTTGTTACATATTGGTGGGGCTTTTTAAAGTCAAACTTTATCTGCATATATTAATAAGGTTTCAAGTTTTTCTGTTACCGCACACCCGTGGCTCAGTTGGTTGAGCACTGGGTTGCCATGCGGGAGGTAGTGAGTTCTACTCTGGCTGGACCAACTCTCAGGGTCTTAAAAGTGCTGCCTTTGTAATTACACCACCATATGGTTAGACTTTCAAGTCTTCTCGGGTATTAAAGGACTATAAACCATAGGCCCCATCTCATAAATATCTTCCATGTTCATTAGTTCCCTGTGGGACGTTAAAGAACCCACACACTATTCGAGGAGAGCAGGGGATGAAGTTCCCGGTGTTGTGGCTGTCCTCTGTGAGTGTATGTGTGTATGGGTGGGTGGGTGGGTATAACAGGTCCACATCAGCTGAATAGCAGCCAAAACTTCAACCTGCTCAAACAAATAAACAACAAACAAACAAACATTGAATTTTTGGTGGTTAGCAAATGGTAGGGAAAAATTGAAGAATGGTAAAATTAGAAAAGAGAAAACACATGAATGGCCTCAATAGTTTACTCGGCAAAAGTCAAACAATCTTGAAATGCATTACTTCTTTCCCTTGTGTGCACTGTGGGTCACCCTCCACCCCAGTTGTCATTGATCAAAGAAACCTCTGGCTCTCCACCCCCCCCCCCCCCCCCAAAAAAAAAAAAAAAAAAATTAAATAAATAAATAAATAAATAAATAAAAATAAAAAAACAAACCAAATTTCCTTTCCTCTTTTGGATGTAAATGGCTTACAGAAAATGATGGTTGACCTGATTAATTCAACTACAGCCTCCTGTTTACAAAATAGGCAGGTCTTTAACTATAATGGACAAAAACTAAGTTGTTGTAGTTACTCAAAGACATTCCACTCAGATGACATTCTCATTTCAAATACAATAAAATGCAGCGAAGAAGAACCTTAGAGATTTAAGAACCTGCTGGCAGAAATTTGTCATTTTAATACTCCAAAATATAAGAACCAGTTTAGCCAAGAAAAATCAACTGGTTCTTATATGTGGGGTTAGACTACATTTTCATAAACATTTTGATCTGAACGTCTGGCATTAATATCAGTATTATATGGGAAATTTATTTTACAGTACTGAAAATATAATGTAAAATGCAACAATAGAAAAAAAAAAAACGAATAAAAATTTAAAAACTGTTTGTTTTCTACAATAAATGTGGTCTGTGCTTGTTTGTGTTCTTAGCCATTGCATAAGATGATTTATAGCAATTTCTTGTCATCAACAAAAGTATCCTTCTTCATAAAAATTAAGAACCTAATTAAGAACCTTAGTCATATAATTTAGCCTAAACTTCCAATAAGTACTCCAAACTATAAGAATCTATTTTGCCAGACTTAAGAAAATCTAGGTTCTTCTTCGTAGCATTTTACTGTACTTATGTGTTGCATAAAATCAGTAATATTTGTAAAAGAGAGGTAATTAGATTAGGTAGAGCACGGTCGAAATATAGGGGCTTGGTTACAAGTTTCTAAACTAGTAACCAAGCCCCTATATTTCAACCGGACTCAATTTTCAACAGAAGAGCCCGCAAAATTATTAGTCATTGAGGTGATAAATGAATAATATGGCATATGATTGTTTGTGTCACGATGTAGTCACTCAGTAGGTTGTCGTACATCCTGAGACAAACGTATATAGTCTCTTAGGTTGTTGTATATTGTGAGACAAATGATCATACACCTTATTATTTAATCAGTATTATTGATATCCATAAGGTTTTTCTTCATTTAGGATCCACGCTTCAACAAGGAAGTTGATCGGCAGACCGGTTACCACACTAAGAGCATATTGTGCAAGCCTGTGAAGAACAATGAAGGAGAGGTGTGTGCACCTAGTTTCAAAAAGTCTCCTGTTGTCTTTTTAATCCTGGAAGTTCCAAGATTTTGGAAGATGATGTAATAAAATCTGTAGATATCTGAACACTTTCAAAGATGCAGTCCAAGTCCCAGGATGCTTATCGCTAAACATGTTGTCCTCCCTGGTGCTTTTTCTGTCCAAAAGCAGATTTTAGGAAAGGGGCTTGTCAACTTATTAGAGTTTTTGTTTCTTGCATGGGTGGAGTTCGCTATTTATAGGAAAGAACTCACCTTTGTTAATGGAGCTGTCATATAGCAAGCAGGGATTAGGGCACAGTGGTTAGAACACTCTCCTCCCTTCAATGTGGCCCACCCTCAATTCCCATCACATGTATGAGTTTGTTAGTGACCTCCTTTAATTTCTTGTTCCGAGAGGTTTTTCTTTAGGTACTCTGGTTTTCCCCTCTTCTCAAAAACCAACCTATGATTTGATATGAGTTCATTTGGTTTGAATTTTGTGTAGTGTCCCCAATGGACCATTTTACACTTGTATGCTCAGCGACCTAGCCTATGAATGGCTGCGAGGCTGCCAGTGACCTTGTATTGATACAGCCCCCACTGCTTTTATCGTGTAAATGGTGTTGTTGTAATTCTTATTAGTCCGTAAACATAATGATTACAAAAGCACGAAGGTTTGTATCAAAACAGGGTACCAGCAGCCTCGCTTCCATTCTTAGGCCAGGTAACTTAAGTACAACTGTAAAATGGTCTATTAGTACTCCAGTTCTAACTTTTGACTCTGAAGTAAAGTTCATCATCATTGTCATCATTACCAGTCTAAAAATGGTCTGTAAGTGTGAGCTTGAAGCGATAATATATTGATAAAGTGTGTATCATTTATATATATGGGACATTTTTCTTACTGATATGCTCAAATTTATGCGCTTTACAACAGTGAATTGTGAAAGAAGCATTTCAAATACACTTTAACCAATTGACCCCTGTGAGTGAGACTTAACATTTTACTTTGTCTAACGCCAGACGATTTTACTCGTCAACTGGGGATGTCCTAGTGTGTTTGCGGTAAGAATGGGTTAAGCAGTCAAGGCGGTCAAAGCAGTCCATTAGCATGATTAATTAAGAACCCCAATTTTCAGGAGGCAATAGATTGGCTGTATGCAAAGTGTGCCAGAGTTGAATTAATTTTGAGATCATCCAAGACTAGTCCAGCCAATGGTGAGAGTGGGATTTGAACCCAGTGGAGACACATGCAAATCCTGCACAGGAACCATCGGACTGCAATGTCCCCTCTCCCTGGTACAAGGGACAGGTCAAGAGCAAGAAGGTGGAGCAGGGTGACATGGGTGGAGAAGGGGTGGATCAGCAAAATTTATGCAGGGAGAAAAAGAGGGCCTGCATATGATTTTATTGTTTTGTTATTATTAAAAGTAAGATTTTTATAAATTCTTCTCAGCAAGAATCTTAACTACTGTCAGGTAACAGTATAAAAAAAACTCACTGTGGGGTAAAAGTAAGAAAATGACATTTCAAAAACCAATACCGGTGCTTAGAGTTTAAAACATCACATGGTCTTAGTTTGCGCTTTGCTGGCTGTCAATAACTTTGAGCCAAACATTTTCCTGTGCAGCTATTAAGACATAAACCAAACTCAGCTGGATTTAATCCAATTTCTTGTAAATTAGTGGGACATTTACACATTTAATGGGTATTTTGTTTCCACATAGGTTGTAGGTGTGGCTCAAATAATCAACAAGATGCCTGGACCAGTGCCATTCACTCAAGAAGATGAGGAGGTTTGGTGTTTCTCTTGTTAAATTCCAAAGTTGAAATAACAGTTTAGGGTAGTTATAATTAAACTTACATGTATTTATTTATTCACTCTCAGACTGAGTAAAAAGATTTTTATAAACTGTTGGGAGTCATTTTTTAACAATATAGTTTATTAAGGTGAAAGCTGATACAGCTCTACCTTTTGCTATTTTCTTCTTCAATGATGAAGTATGTAACTCATAGCCTGGCTCCTTACAAACATCCTACGTTTGCTGGTTTAAGTATGATCAGTTAACAAAGATAAGGAACAATACATACAATACAATACATACTTAATTGACCGCTCCCCATAGGGGCTTTTCAGGGCCAATGAAACACAACGAAACACAACGAAACGACAGAACAGAAAAACAACAGCAACTGTTAAGAATCCCAACTGGCCGGAAGTAAACAAGTTGGCTATTTACAAGTGCAGCTGGGAAGTTTAACCAGGGACTACCAGGATTAAATTCAACGAGTGGTTAGAGCGGGTCTTGAACCCGGGATCTCCGGATCTCCAGGCAAGCGCCCTAACCACTGGGCCACACTGCCTCCTCCAAGGAACAAGAGATAAGATGCAAAATTATAAAAACTCCGAATGAAATTGAGAAGTGATCTTTGTATTTATGGACTGTTTCTACTCTAGCATAAATTGTTGTCAATGTTTAGCTCAATTGACCTCTGTATGTTACTGATTGTGTCAACTAGTACTGTTTGTTTTTGCTTGCATGTCTGGTCAACACAAATGTTTCCCCCCTGCCTCTTTTTATTTTAATATTTCATTGACACATGGCTTATAATAGCTTGCTTTACATGCACGTTTAAGCACATATTGTCTGAGAAATCCTCATTTTATTCTTGACTGGCAAGTGAGTCTTTTTCCTCTCCCTCCCTGACTAGTAGGGTTATCCCCTTGGTATTCTCATAAGGTAGTTTTTCCTATATGGATAGATATCTTGTAATATTTATGCTTTTGTCATAATTTCTATTAAAAATGGTTTGGGGATAAGTGTTGATGGCACCAACCCTTCAGCAACACTGAAGCTATGGTGGCATAGTACAGTCCCCTTGCTGGCCAAACCATCTATGAGCTTGGCATAGGTACACGCTGTTCAGGCTACCTGTGCATGGCTAGTATGACACTTGCTGAGATAGACGCTGGCCTAGCCCCAGTCACTGGCCTCGCAGTGGCAGTTGACACTCGGATCCTGGACAACACTTTATCCCCCTGCCTCTTTCCTCCCACCTGAGTGCTGTGTCTTAATTTTTGTGTGACATTAACCCATTGACTCCTAGGAGTGAGACTTAACAGATTTTACTCTGTCTAACTCCAGACAATTTTACTTGTCAACTGGAAGCATCCTGGGATGCCTGAGTAATGAATGGATTAACTGGATAATTTAAGAAATTCAGGCGGCCTCAACCGTATTCCCATTGAAAGCTGCCTGAATTTTTCAGGTGTCTAAAAGGGACAATAGTCTAAGACCAATTCAACTAACTCAGTGTTGCACCCAATTCAAATCCTTTGGGAATAAAACGTTTTTTCCCAAGTATTTCCGTACCATTTTGATGTGAGAAAATTATGCTACAATTAAGTACATTATCATGCAAATGCAAGTTACACAAATAATCTTAACCCCAATTGATTTGAATTATGTACAACATTGATTTCACCAAATTGGTCTATCGCTTAAAACTCCATCTTTCATTTCTTTGCTAGTGAAACGTTTGAAGTTCATATCTTAATTTGAAGCTCAGCTTGTTATAATAATTCATACCATGTTATTATTGGCCCCTTACATTGTTTTCATAATCAAATTTAGTATTCACTTAATATACTTAACATTAATTTTTGTTAAAAAGAATGACTGTTTTCCTTGTTAGGTCTGTGAAATGTATCTGACCTTCTGTGGAATAGGCATCACCAATGCGAAGCTGTTTGAACTCTCAGCAATTGAATTCAACAGGAACAGAGTAAGTGATAAGAGCGTCTTTCATTTGACCTTGAAAAAGAAATGTGTAAGACATTTAATTGGCTTATCAAACAAAAACAAATGAGCGCAAATTTTCATTGGCTTAAAGTGAACGTGGATGTAAACAACATCATCTGTCCATGGAACTTTCTGGAAAGCAATCAGCATTTCGCTTTGATGACATCATTTGAAATGCAGTGATGTGATTGGGCAATCAATTTGACACTGGTTACTGCCGATATAAGGAGCTTCCTTGGCGGGAATAAGGAGAGGCTTTGTTTTAATCTTGCCAAACATTGGTCTGTGAAACAAATTGCAAACCCTTTTTAATTTCAAGGTCATATGAAAGTCGTTCTAGCTATATCTTTCAAACCTGCGTGGATCACTTTTAATTATTAAAAGACTAGCATGAATCATAGGAATATTAAATGTTACTTGAGCAGTAGGTAACAAAAGGACAGCTTGAGAAATCCAGGCTTGAACAAGATTTGAACCCATTACTGTCTGAGATGCTGCTGCAGTGCTTCATCAATAGAGCCATTAATTTTGAGAGCTGGTCATTTTGTGAATTTGTCATAAACCCATGGAGGATGTGGATTTTAAGAGACTGTTGGAAGTAGTGATATTTTTGTTTGTTGAACTATTTTGCCCTGTTAAGTTTCAAACTAAGGTAATAACATGCGTAGCAAGAGCAAATTAAAAGGGCCAATAAGAAGCCTGGGTAAAAGATTACAAGTTATTAACCCCTTTTTTTCAATTTGTAGGCACTGCTGGAGCTTGTCCATGACATCTTTGAAGAGCAGACCTCACTTGACAAAGTTGTGCACAAGATCATGAGGCGGGCTTTGTCCATGCTGAAATGTGAACGATGTTCTGTTCTCCTGTTAATGCATCCAGTACTGGGTAACAGCTTAGCAGAGGAAAGAGCACAGGTGAATCACCTTTTCCACTAAATAAGACTGACCACCCACTAATTATTAAAAAATTAGACAAGCAGAGAATTAAGAGCACATACTCATTATCCTGTAATCTTATTGGAGGTGATGTGCAGTAGATATAGTTTATTAGTATCTCTTACCTTTTAAACTGGTAGTGATCAGCATATGTTAACAACATCTAGGTCCCCTTTAATAGTGCTCAGCTTTTCAATTGCTTGAAATGGTCATACGTACATCTATTCAGTTGATACTACCAAATTATTTAGATCTAGACACTCATGGATGCAGCACCGCAGTTTCTCACTCCATTACGTATACCTTGTCAGCAAAGGATATGAAACTTTTATGATTTATAAGTTCATGTCTGCGGCATTTATTCACTGGGATGGCAAATCCATATGTCTTGTGGCAATTGTGTGGCTTTGCTTACTCGGGTAGAATAATGGAATTCATATAGAAACATTAGGTCATTTCCAAGTTGAAATTATAAATAATTCCTTTTTATAAACTATGACAGTCTAAAAGGAATGTCTTTCTTCTGAGAACAATAATTTACTTTTCATTTGCATTTAAAGTAACTGTAGCCTGTGTCAGAAGTGTTTACTTCCTTTGTTAGGAGTTAAGGATCACCAAAGTCTTCAACTTGAGAGTATCTGGAACTCGGAATACCAACAGTACAATGTACGTATCCAAACTTGTGGAGGGTGTGTTAATAGGTTGCCTAAAAATTTCAGTAACTGTTATAATAATAGTGTGTTGCCTGTTAACTTCAGTTACAGCGAAGGAAGAGATGATGGGTCTTTCACTACAAGAATAGCAAAACTGGTAGCATCAACGGGCAAGGTAATATAATGTGGAGCAGATCTAAAACACAGGTCACAGGTCACAGGTCAGTGTATGTGTCACTGTGCTACAGCTAAGTAAACAACACTGAAAGTGTCTCCTAGTCCTTATCATTCTAAAAATGTTTTTGTCATGTTTAGAGGAAACATTTGGCTAAGTTCATCAGGGGTCAGGATGGCTTAGCGGTTGTCAACCGTGCCTTCCACCTCTGTCACCAGGGTTCAACCCTCGGCCTTGAGGTGGTATGTGGGCTGAGTTTCAGTTGATCGCAATCAGACTCTGGGGATTTTTCTCTGGTACTCCGGTTTTCATCCTTCATCAAAATAGATTCTTGAGCAGTGAATTACACTCAATAGGGATACCCTAGAGCTGGTATCCTTCCCTTTCATTGAAGTGAATGAATAAAGTTGGTAGTAAAGCAGGGACTTCTAGTCTTGACCTGTGGGATGTGACCTGTGTCTTAGACCCCCCTCGTAATGTGCACAGATCATAAATATGTCCTTACTGCTGACCAGTTTGTCACTGGCTCGATATTATTGGTAGAGCAATGGTCCGCTTAGTACAATAATGTAGGTTAAGGTAGAAGACAACTCATCCATCCCCTTTCAAGGTCAGTGGGTTCAATAAGTACAGTGTACTGACAGCCGACCGTCCGTTACTTCACTAAGAGGAGTCAGCTACTGGTACTTTCAGATCTATCGGTATTTTGACAATAGGGATTTTAAGATCTACTACGGCGACGGTGATGAAAATGTCTCTTCAAAATGCAACTTTGCACAATCCTAAGCCTTTTGCGATTATTTCATCTCGTTCACTTGGTACAATGTAAGCGACTTATCCTAAAATTGAATTTCTATGAGCGGTTTTAGAGTAAAAAAAAAAAAGAATTAATATAGAATGAAAGATTCGCATTTGTACGCTCACGTTGTCATTAAAACCTCAAATTTGGTGATTTCGCATTGTTGTTATGCAGAGTACAGCAATGAAATGCGTACCACACATGCAGCATGATTCTTTTCCATCTTTTAACAATCATATTATTGTTTTGTGGCATTGTCGTAGCTTTAGCCATTGTCATTCCTTAAACTCCCTAATGTCAACATGAAGTTGTCCAAACATGATCATTAATTTTGCTTATTTGAAAAGTGGCATTTTGCTGCCTTCTTTTAAAAATGGCATGACCCCAGACCAGTCACCCCTTGAGAAAGAGACCCTTGGGTCCCTTGTTGATATCATTGGTTACACTAATCAAACCATGCAGCCACCAACAGCTTCAAGTTTTATTGAAAACCCTGCTCTCTAAAGTTTTCAAATTTTCTTGTATTTAAGAGGAGGCGAACCATGTGAGTCATAAAGTTATTGAAAGCTAACCGTTTTAAAATGGGTGCTTAGACTTAAATGCGAGACTCGCATGACTTGCTGGCTTGCGGGTTGTCCAGCCCCTCATTTACATACTTGTAACTGGCTTGTTTTTTAAAGAATCCCATACTGAGTGATGTCGCAGACCCTCTGCAGTTTACAAAATTGATATCATTATGCATTTTGCAGTAAATTTTAACGTCAACAGCTTGTAGATTGGCTACTATGTGGTGTAAGCCTTGCACAAAACGAGAGCACTCAAAACGTCCTGAGAGCTGTCTTAAAAACTTTTGTTGAGGTCTAATTAGGCCTAAGGTTTATCTTTTATGCATGTTTAGGATACTTTCTGCATTCTTATTAGGCCTAAACAAAAGTTTTAAGACAGCTCTCGGGATGTTTTGTGCACTCTCATTTTGTGCGATGCTTACACCACGTAGTAGCCTGTAGATTACATAGTAAGGTATCAATAATTGTGGGTAAAATAATTCCAAAGTATTAAAACAGCGAAAAAACACTTGGTGGGGTCGGGTAGAGTGGTTCATCAAACACCTCTAGTTTCTCCCACCAACACGGTTGTCATAGTTAGCTTGCACGTCTGAAGGTTAATCCATAACTGCTTTTACGATATTCACCACCTCTGCAAGCGTGTACAGTGGGTAAAAAGCCAAATTTTGATTGTTTGTTTCCATGCATGGTTTTCAGACGTTCAATGTTCCTGATGCAACTCAAGATCAAAGGTTTAAAAGAATTGTAAGTTGATCAAGGGGTCTGGGTTAATTTATTTTATTGGTCAATCAGTAATCATTAATTCAATTATTAAATTTTCAATCTCGGATATTGCATTTCTAGTGTTCTGATTGGCTCACTCAATCTCGGTTATCAGCTCATTTACCACATTGACCTTATATGGAAACTGATTGCGTCGGTTGTTTTGTAAAAACTGAGACAACATCCTGTTGTGCTGTAAGTAAAACAGTTCAGAATTTAATGAAAATTTAATACAACAGTTGTTCCATTCATCCTTATTGGATATGAGACTGGTTATAGCCAACTTGGTCCTATGTGCCTCATTGGCTATTTACCACCACATACCCAACTTGCGCTCATGAAAGAATAATTATTTTTTTTGTTAATTATCCCGTTATGTTATGAAGTGACTACAAACAGGCTGTTCAGTTTTTCGTGGGGCTATAAAACTCACTCTCGCGAGTCAGCTTCACCTTTTCGGTACTTCTCTTGTATGAGATTCAAGCTTGTTTATGTCTGGAAATGCAGCTATAATCAGATGCAAGCTTAATCTTTTGATAAACATCACAAAGTAAATGTCTCTCCACCAGCAAGCCACATTGGACTTCGGCTTTTGGGGACTTAATTTTTGGTCTGCTTTTTACTGGGTTGCCGTAGGCAAACCCAGTCAAGATCTGTGTTTGATTTCGTGGTTTTTTCGTTGTTTTTTTCCGTGTCGGGAAAAGTCTTGCCTATCAGTCCCCTGCTAAGTGGTGTCTTTGTGTATAGAGTCTTTTGTGCGTATTTTGTTAGCTTTGAGGGGACTGGGGTAATGTGTAGATTTCCCTGGTGAACACAGCAGAACATTTAATTATTACTCGGGCCCCGTAGGGGCTCGAGTTATAAAAGAGGTTAGATTTCAGTTTTTTTTTTTTCCTGTGCAGCAAAATGCACAATAGAAAAACGTGGCCGTGTTTGATTGGGCAATGCACAATAGAAAGCACGTGACGGTGTTTTGATTGGGTAATGCACAATAGAAGCCACGTGGCGCTGTTTACTTTGGTTATTTAAAGCAAACCACGTAATCCAAGATCATGAAGAGCTCTGTGATGCGTTGTTTGGATTACTGAAGACCGCCATTGCGTTGACTTAATCGATTTCTTCTTGGGGCGCTCAAAGCACATACAAAGAAAGGCATACACTTTTCGCGGTAGACCCACACTAAAAGATGTAAGCGTCAGCTTCGGAACGGGTCGTTCCGTGAACTGAATGAAACAAGAATATACTCGAATGTAACTGAAATGGACTCAACTATTGAAAGTGATACAAGTCAAAACACTAATTCTTTAATAAGCAGCGGGTACCTTATTGAGAACTACTCTAAAGATGACAGCGACAAAGAAAATAACTCCACAAACAAATGGACGCTATATTGGAATCTTCTGAAGACAAAGTAAAAACATTTGCACAGCGAACAAATGGCCTCACGCTTGGACCATTTTCACCGCGAACAAATAGCCTCCCGCTCAGTGTACCATTGACTACGGAGATAAGTTTTTTGACTATTACGTTTTTTTCTTTTTCATTGTTAAACAGTTTGTTTCTTGTAATGGTCTAGCTTATATCCTTTGTTCAAATAGCCATATTAGCGATCGTGTTCACTGCCATCTTGTGTGTATAGTTCTGTTCTAGTTTCACAAGATTTGATGTCATCAGTGGAAAATGTGATCAGCTCTTTAGAAAATAACTTTGATGTAGTTGGAAAGGCTGTACAGTTATTTGATTCTCAATGATAATAAAGACTTCATTCCGAAGGAGAAATACAGGTCTCGATAAGCAAAAGTTGTTTACTTTTGTTTTGATTTGCGTGAGCATCGATATAGACGTCCCCGAGAACCAAGTAGAATTACAGAGAAAAGGCTGAGACGTCTATTTTATAACAGCAGAAAATGGAGGAAACTTGCAGGAACGTATTTGGGTAACAACGTACCGAGGTCATCCACATTTCATCGTATTACTAGCAAGGGATGAACAGGTAAATGCAAAATGAAACTTAAATTTATGCAGAAATCAGGAATACCCGGATGATTTGTAAAAGAATGTTTTGTTTTCTCAGAAACGAAACGTATCTATTTTGAATTTAGGGTGAACTATTTACACAGCGAGTTAGAGTGGCCAATCGAAACAAGTGTGTAATTGGAAATCTAAACATCTACGAGATACAAAAACAAACTTGTGAACACGTAAACCTAAAATATTCCAAATCATAATCTGACAAACACAAAGGCGAAAGAAATGGATTATGCATAGGACGTTTTGAATATCTGAATGATTTTGGGTTAGATGAAAGCGATATATTGTTAAAAATTCCCAAGTTATCCCTTTTCGTGTTAATTAGTAATGCAAACAAGTCTAGTAATAAATTGGATTGAGGAGGAACCAGTGATTGTAAAGCTAGTAATTGCCATGGTTCGTATGTAACACGTAATCATGAGACGATTCACGGAAAACGGAATTTGAAATGTTATGCAGGGGTAAGTATTTGAAGGTAAAATAGGTATTTGTAGACTTTATTCTTCGATGTATTGTGCACATAAACGAGTATATGTTTTTCTCTTTAAATGAGATTTTACTGCCCTATCAGTAAAATACGATTAATGACACGTGACCGTACTCGCGTTCTTTGTAGTCGGCCGTTCAAGGTCATAAAATCAACGGTTTTGTTGTAAATAAAACGAGGACATAAAGACTTTGTTCCCAGATCTCAGATTATAACGTACACCTGCATTGGCCAAATCTGTTAAAGCCTCATTCATTATTGCTAAAGAGTACGTGTAATGCCTATCTGCTACATAGTAGAACCTGTGCAACTGGCTACTTTAATAGACAGAGTCTAGCTATAAAAGCCTCAGTCAGCCGTCCAAGGTTCACCTGGCAGTTTGTCTTCTATAGTAAACCAACTAGCTGTTTGCAATTTGTTAAAGTTTTTCCCCTCCCTCCCTTTGGGGATGGGTTGGATATATCGCTTTGCCTTCATTAAAGGGGCTAGGTCACGCAATTTTAGGCAATTTCAGCATTGATCAAATGGTCATAGAATTAACTGAAATAACAAAATAACGGCTCAAAACTATAGAAGAACTCAAACAAAACACAGGAAAGCTAAGAAGGGACAAAGATGGAAAAAACTGGGGAGGATTGAACTGGATTGCATTTGGGTAAATTTGAAAAACGTCGGCCCACCTTTTTTCAAATTTATATCAGTTTATATCAAAATGTCATTTAAACAGCTAGAAAATCATTCTCAATTGTTATGTGGCCGTGATTTTGCAAATGAAAGACTCTTGCTCTGCCAATTTGACGTTTAGAGCTCATAACTAACAATTTTAAACAAAATTACCTAAAACAGCGTGACCTAGCCCCTTTAAAATTGGGTCCTCTCCTGTACGGTGACTTCCACCAAGCTTGTTGGCTCGTTTGCCTTGGTACATCGCTCGCTAACCAATACTCTTGTCCGATCCAGCACGTGCTGTTTACCACTCAGCTCGTAGTGCTGGGGAGATAAGTGAGGTTGTTCTACGTCACGCAATCTGGAAGTCGCATAGGCTAACCAGCCGCAAGGCAGCGTTCCCCTCAAAAAACGCCAATACGTCTGTTGTCTCGTTCTATTGCTCCTTGCGTTGTGCGTTTAAAAGCTAATTATGCATGTTGATACCAAGGAACACCTTTCAGAGAGTTTGAGTTCACATTTCTATCTTTATTTCTCGAGAGTTTCAATACACGAAGCGAAATAAGAATGACAGGCCAAGTGACCCACACTATAGTATTCCATTCCGGAAACGAAACACTACTTTTTGTTTTTTGAAATAGTTTCTTGTTAAAAGTCTAGTCCACCGCATGGCATATTGCTGGTACCGGTAAGTTCAACCTTTGCAGGGACATAACCTAGAAAAATCCTGGTTCACATCCTATTGATCCTAGTAAAACAACTGTCAAGGTGATGTTTTAGTGTATGGCTCAAATGCTGGTAGTGAGTGTGCAACTATGTCACCATGTGCCATTATATAATTATAATTATGATAGGAAATTAATTACTTCCCCGTAATTATCAGTTGTAAATGTAGGAAATGAACTATACACTGCCTTATCAAGCTTGTCGAGACAAACATATTTCATGTTAACAGAATTACCTGCAGAAGTCATAGCGTTCAACACAACTTTTCAGATTCAATACAGCCCAAGTCATACTGGTAATGTACTTGGAAGTTGCACAATAGATTTTGCTTACTGTATGTCTTTGATAGGTACTTTCTAAAATTTGCTCACAGAGAATTATAATTCTTTTATTTTTTTCTCAATGCGTGAGTGGGCGGAATTCAACAAATCCTGCAATCTGATTGGTTCCGGGAGCGGGTGGAATTTTCTCATCCGGCCTGCTCACGGCAGGCGGAAACCTAGCCTTAATTACGTGAGCTTGTTTGATGACCTTAAATTTCCATTTTTTTTACACCGACTCCGTTTACATACAGAGGTTATTTTTCATTAGACAAGAGGTTTGGAAATGGAATTTCTCTTGAAACGTTCAGTTTGTAAGTCGCTTTAATACTGCATTCACTATCAAGCGCGGTGCGAGTCAACAATTAAAACAAGTGATTTCAGAGAGGATGAGGGAGAGGAAAAAAAAAAGTTATTTACCAGCAAAGGGTCGGCCTGTATAGCAAAAAACTGTGACATCGTTCTCGAAAAAGCAGCAATTTCAAGGCCCCGGTCACAGTTTTTCCCTATACGGACCTCCCAGCTGGCAAATAACATATTTATTTTGACAATTGGGTGCATATTACTGCGAGTATTTAAATTACAACAAATGGTATATTTTAAATATTTGATTCTCGTGCTATGGATTCATTTGGCATGGCCTCAAGTAACTTTTGCACTTCTGGAAGTATTTTCAAGTGTCGAGATATAGTGCACATCTTCACGTGTCGCGCACGTGACAAAGTGACCTTTACGTGCACCACTGCACGAAAGTTTGGTCATCTTGGAAAGATGTTTTCACATCTCACCTTCGTTTCTCTTTAATTTTTTTCTGCAAAAGATGTTTCGACGAGTCATTTCGTTTCATCTTAAGCCGTTCAATTAGCGTTTCCTTTCTCAAACACTGAGCAAGAATACCCATCGATCAGTAAAAAACAATGTCAGGCTTAGCCACTTTGGCATAAATACACTATTTTTACCTCGTTTCCATGGTCCAGTGGTCATTGTCACCACCTGTAATGAAGATAATCTGGGTCCGGGTATTCACTACATACACAGTCGAACATCATGAGAATCGCAATGTAAGGCCGAAGTGAGAAGGACAAACTTCTCTCTGTTCTTTTCTTTAGCGCTAAATTAACCATACACCACTCACTGTACTTTTGCAGGCCCGAGTATAGGCTACTTGTAGCCTCTTGTTAAACCTGCAATGGCGTTGAAAGTGATTGTAACGCGAATGGCGTTTTAGTGGAAAAAATATACCTTTATGAGATGAAGAATGGAACGTCAATTGGAGTAATGAAACAGGCGGGGAACCATCTTAACAGCGACGAGGAATGGTCTTCGACAACAGTTGCAGTCGGATATGAGAAAGTGTGCGTTGTTTCTAATCTTATTTTATAAACTGTGCTGGTATGTAGAACATTGACAGTAAGTGGGAAATTCAGTATGGGTGTAAAAGGAATCGAACGTCTTGAATGTATCACAGTGTTTAGCGAAGTGGCATCTTATTTGTCTGGCAATTTGCATTTAATTTGTAGTGAAGCTGTATAGTTTTCAGTTAAAAAATAATTGAAAATGTGATAGTGAAGAATTATTGGAAAGAAAGCTTGTTGTTTATTTTGTGCTTCGGAAAAGGTTCTTTAGGAAATAGTTTAATCTTGAACTGAGAAATTTATCATTTGGATATCGTATGGTTTGTGAGACGGATTGTTTCTTGTTTGCACGCACGCAATTGGAATAGAAAGGGTTTTGTTTGTCTCCAATAGCAAATATGTTGTTAGTTTCAATAAATTTCACGCTGGAAAGGTTTTTGTGAGATGTTTCAACCGTTGTGATTCATTGTGTTGTGTAATACTCGAGCTTAACTAATTTGCATAAGTGAGTTGAAATTTAATACGCATTAAATTAAGATGACAGGAATTTGCAGGCGTGATCGTTCTGGCAATTGATTACAGCTGGCGATTGTTTTTAATTAAGGTCAGAAACAGATTTCAGTATAGTCACTCTTGCGTAAAATAAAGTTATTGTTAAGTTGAGAAAGCAACAATAGGGTCGATTATACGAAAGAAAATAAGCCGCGGCTTACTCTGGACGCGGCGTACATAATACGCGAAAGGAACTATTTATACGAGTATAAACTCCCAGGCCTGGTATACACGGCCCTTATATTTCTTTAACTTTCTTAAAGAGAGATATTTCGCGCAAATTTTATTTCAAGCTATTCAGTTGAAATATTATTTCTCGCCATTGGCTTCGTTTGCGTGATCATTTACTGGTCTTGACATTTAGGAGGTAGTTGTTTGGTTCTAAACGAGTAGGAATAAAACGACCAAGAATGTGCGAATTTTAGTGGGTGTGCGATAGCAACACGAGACAGGAGTCGAGAGATTCTAACGATAGACAGATATCAACTAATCCCTCCTGAAGTAAACGGAAGAAAGAAATCAGACGATGTTTGTGTGAATTTATACCACTAAGAGGATCGAAGTCGTCATGTTTTGATTGGGCAGCTTCAGAGACGTCCTTCTGAGGAAACAAGTTGTTAAAATAGCTAATTGTGATTGGAGAATTTCGATCCTACGTATAATAAGTATAATACTGTCTTATTGACAGGCAAAACCATATGATTGAGCGTGATCATACCAAATATCATTTTTTTGCGCGATCAAGTTGTGGTCAAGTGTGTAGCCCACGACAGTATGTCGTTTTGTGAGCATATTGCTTTTTGTCGTATTAAGCTTCTTCCTCGGAACGCTCAAACAACTGACTTATGCACACGCCGTTTGCGGTAGACCCACACTCAAAGATGCTGTTGAGCGATTGTTTTGGCCGGGGTTGGTCCGCAAACTGAAAGAAAGTTTATATGTTGAGAACAAATGTGTACTAAATAAGCAAATATGTGAAAATGATGATATGAACTGCACTGATGTGAACTGCACTGAAACCAAATGCCAAAGGAGAGAAGCACAGAACTGTGAAAGTTTCCTGAAGAAGAAAGTTCCTGATCTCAAAGTTAGAGCTAGCGGTATCGGGTGGTGTCTTTGAGCCTTCTGCGCGTATTTTCTTAGGATCGAGAGGGTAGTGGAACTGCGTAGATTTCTCTGGTGGACACAGTAGAATCATTAACTTAGCCTGCAATGGCGTCGAAAGTCATGTAACGCGAAGGGCGTTTTAGTGGATCCTTAAACAAAATATACCCTTATGGAGCTCAATAATGGAAAGTAGGCAGGAATCTCAAAAGCGACGAGTACTGGACTTCGACAACAATCTATCGCCCGTCGAGACGAAATCAAATTTACCTGAAGTACATGGTAATTTGACACGATTGAGTTTCTCGTCTTCACGCACGCAATGAAATAGGAAGAGGTTTTCGCCTCTAAGAGCAAATATGTTGTTTGTTTCAATAAATTTTTCGCTGGAAAAGGATTCTGTGGTATTTTCTGCCTTTGTGAATTATAATATCATGTTGTGTATTGAATTTTCGAGCTTAAGGTTGAAATCTGATATGGGAGAAGTTTTTTAGTATTGCTCTGTAAGCTGGAAGGGTTCACAGGCTTGTTGGAAGCGTGCTTGAGTTTCAACAAAATGAGCCCCAAAATCAGTGAAGAATTGTGACGCAGTTGAATAATAAAGTAGCTGCTATTTCCAAAATGATGGAATTACCTGGTGATAAATAACGTCGTACGCGTCTTGGAGAGTAAATTTTGACTTTGCATAAACAAGACTTGGGCGATTGTGATCTTTGTTTTGACTTCGCTCATTACATTGTCAAACTTTATAACACTTGACAGAAAAAGAAACTTACAAAAACCCGGTATCTTGCCATCATTTGACACAGATACTTCACTGTTTGGAGAGTAAACATGCCGCGGTAACTTCATCACGGCGCCCGCTGAATTCCTGCGATGTCACTTTCGATCTTGCGATTTATTTGTGCAGCCAAAACGTACAATAGCAAAATTGAACGTTGCAAAAATCCCCCAAAATGTTTGTCGCTGATCGTAACTTTTTATATTCTATATTTACGGTTCAAAATAAATGTTGTTTTCATGTCGTAAATATGTTATTCTCGAGCGATCGTCCTGGAAACTTCCTTCTGCTCTTTCTAAAAACTGTGTATCAATATTTATTTACTTTTGCATCAATATTTGTTTTTGTATAAAGCAAGCTAACAAAATCTGTACCTTGCTGAGTTCGCATTTGTTAGCGTTAATAGTATTTTCGGTCAGATGCTTCTGTTTTATGTAGGGTATATTATTTTGGTCTCCCATCCAAACACTAACCCCGCCCAACAAGGCTTGACTTCAGTGAACTTCGGTATTACAAAGCTGTCAGATGCTCAGAGGGCACGCCCAAACTTGTGGTCAAAAGAAGTTTATCAACATGTCAGCCCAGAAGCCAGTGTTTCTCACTTCCCATTTATTTTCTTCAATCTTTCTGGGTTCAGTACTTTGCTAGTAACCACATGTCTTCTCAGACTATTTACCCAAGACTTCTACCATGGCACTACAATGATAGACAATACCATAACAATATCGTGCACTGTTAGAGCTACATATTACGCAAGGACAGGTCTGTTTCGTCGTACGAACGTGTGAGGACCTGTGAGCCAAAGGGCCTCGTCTGGTATGACTTCTTAATGACCGCCCAACTTGAAAAAAATTGTCTGGAACGGTGCACGTACCACAGGCAACCCAGTGCACCCTCACGGAGGGTCTTGTTTAATGTATTGTGCTTGAAAAAGTGAACCCCAATATGTTGGCTATAAATTATTTATCCTTCATTAAAACACTACGCCAATTTACTGGAGGGTAGATGCCGTAAAGGTAGCAAGAGAGGAGAAGCACTCTCCTCATCAGCAGCAAGGAGGTCACCATGGCAACTGAGCCACAGTTCACCTCCCAAGGGTATCCACCAAGCAAGCAGGTGCTTGGAGAGAGGAGGGTCTGTGGACCGGAGGCCATGGGAGCATCCCTATCCCAAAAAACACCCGGAGCACCAATACCCGCATCTTGTGGTGAGAGCACTCGCTGCCCACCAATGTAGCCCAGCTTCAATTCCCAGACTCAACGTCATAATTATATTATGTGGGTTGAGTTTGTTGGTTCTCTACTCTGCTCAGAGAGGTTTTTTCTCCGGGTACTCCGGTTTTCTCCTCTTCTCAAAATCCAATGTTTGATTTGATTTGAGATATATTGATTTGTCTTGTGTGTTCAGTGTCTTCAACTATATAGTGCCCCAGCACCAATTCTGTTATAATTGGTCTTAAAAATTAAAGATAATCTTAGTTCAATTAATTTACTTTAAATGCATTTAATGAATTCCATATCACTGCTATTCCTCTGTTCTTTTATTCCAAAGAATCTTAACTTGATATTTGTGATATCCTTCATCTAGAGTAAACCTTTTTGTCAACACTCTGTAACTCACTCAAATATGTATTTCTTGTCACTTAATCATATTTAATTGTGCATGTTTCACCTAATTCTTATGTAGTCCTAACGGTTTTCCAAATATTCTGTAACTGACGATGATGTTTGTAACATTGAAACATGTCTTCGAAATTAAAAAATGTCGTAACTTTCTTAAAGATAACGATCTGCTTTCTGCTGTCTTGACCTTTTTGTCAAATATTATTGAATCTTAAGATTATCAGCAATCAATTAGCTAGAATCTCAATTTGCATTCCACTGTAGTACCTCACATCTTTATGATAATAGAAGTAGTCAGTCACTTTTGTACATTGACATTATTCTTAAAACTAATTATTATTTTCCTTTCGTAATCTTTCATTAGCTTTGCTAAATTTGGGCGGACAAACTTTTCATTGTAACTAGTGTGTAATAAACGTTGTTGATATTAATGCAGTCTGCTGGTTGGTGCTACAGTAAAAACTGAAACCACTAGTTGAAAGTTGAACTTCAGGGTCCGGTTATTGTTCAAAAGCTGATTAATGCTAATCCCAGATTAAAAATTAACGAAGGAGTTTTTTTCTCTAATCCCAAATGCTGTCAATGCTGATATTTGGCAAAACTTTACGTTAGAGGAAGTCAATCTTGAAAAACAAAAAGGAGCAAAAGAAACTTTCACCAAAAAGTTGAAAATGTGAAACATAAGTTTTATGCTTATCCTGGATTAAGTTATAATCAGCTTTGGAACAAAGGGGCCCAGAAGTCTGTGATTTTCTCCTCTAAAAAACAGAATTTTTTGGTAAAAAAGTGTTTTTGGAAATAACAAGTGGTGTTTGTTTTTGATAGCTTGCAATGAGTTCTGACAATGGAGTGGAAGCTCACAGACCAATTCTTTGTATGCCAATCAGAAACAACAAGTTTGAAATCATTGGTGAGTTGATTGAAAAAATGTTTAAAAAAAAATTCAACCCAAGTTTGTAAGTAATAATAATAAAAACATAATAAAAATAACAAATTTATTAATAATAATAATCTGTAAGTTTATTTAAGACTTCAAAGTATGATGAGGAGCATTAGCCTTATGTTGATTTTTCTTTAAAACTGTGTGAGATTTTTATCACTGGAAAGCTCTCCAATCCATGTCGACCTCTCATGATTTTGACAATATTTTCTGTTATTTAACCTTACAACAGGAGTAGCTCAGTTGATTAGCAAGCTGAATAACAAGCCTTTTGACGAAAGTGATGAGACGTTATTTGAGGTATTGCTATGCTTATGTGGCCATAGGGGGCCCTTACAAACTGTGTTACCATTAATCTCTATATTTGTCCCATAACTTCAATAAATCATGATCACATATCTTAACAAATAAATGTAATTTTACCAAAAGTGTTGTTTGTGTTAATCCTTGTAGCTGAAAATGACAGAATTCTAGTGATTTGAAGGTTTGGGTTGGACGTTCACCTGAGCGTACCAATAGAACGACCTGTAGCCTATTCTATTATTGGACCTACAGTCCATTCTATTACCGGTATTTTGTTATTATACCGTAAATCCTGTATATTATTTGCAACATTTTTATTTACTTGCAGGAACCAAATCTGAACTTTCAGCATGCATGTGAATAAACCATACTGGATCAGTCCACATGAATTGTTACTGTTGTGATTAATTAATACAGTCCATCATTTTATTGATTTGGTTATGAAGAATAATGTGTGTGTGTGGAAGGGGGAGGGGTGGGGGGCTTAATAACTTTCTTCCTCTGAAAAGGGGGTGGGGAACTTAATGGCGGATTTGCGGTATGTGATTATAATAGCTCTATGATATTTTGGATTTTATTGAAATTATGTGAAAGATATAGACATAAAGTAAAACAGTCACACAGTTTGTATGGGCCCCCTATTATGTGAGTGTTTGCAAAAAAAAAAAATCTTGTGGCTTTGCAATGTGCTTTTTATTCTACCCATAAGGTCCAGGCACACTCTAGGATCTTTAATCTTCAATATGGGATAATAACCATGAGGCAAAGCCAAATGAACTATTGACCAGTGGCCCTTGAGGGCGAAAGGTCTAATTGTTTTAGTATCACCCAACTAGTCGGACAGAAAAGGCAATAAATAATAAAGTTAGCAAATGCAAGTTGAAGAAATATTGATTTAGGAATAAAACGAAAGAAAGCGACAGGCTTACTCGAGGACTACCGGTATTACTAAAGGTCCTCTAGTAGCGTAGCCAATACAAATGCAGGTTTTGTATTAGTCCACTAGTTGGGTGATACTAATTACCAGTAGTTTTCACTCATTGGACAACTGGTGGCCAAAACTCAGTTGGTACAGCTACTAAATTCTGGTGTTTCAAACACCCACATTGACAGAACAGAACAGTTTCTGATCGTTGCTGGGGCATAAATGTTATTAAAACAATCGATGTAATGACTGTATGAAATAAAGGATATGCAAGGAATTCTCTAACTGAAAAAAAAAAAAATTCGTTTTAAAAAGGCTTCGTTTAATACTGGATAAAGAGGTTGTTCCCCTTAAAGATAGATCAAGCAAAGGGGAGGAAGTCCGGGAACCGATCCCGTGAACGTGGATCCCGTGAACTGATCCCGAGCACATGAGGCGAAGACTGGTGCTTTTAGCACTGTACGGACCCATCACCGGTCGCCAAGTTTAATTCAAACTCTACGTAATTGCTTTAATTTGAAACTAGTCATCGTTGACGAGGCAATCTTGACTCGTGCAATCAGATGATTGTGTTTAGTATTTTCTGTTTTTAGGCATTTGCTATCTTCTGTGGCCTAGGTATTCACAACACCATGATTTACGATCAAATGGCAAAGGCGAAAGCCAAACAGCAGGTGGCAATAGAGGTGAGGAGACGTGTTCCTTCAGCTCTGCAACAGCAAGGATAGTAAGCGAGGCGGGTCTAAAACACAGATCACATTCCTCAGGTCAAGAATAAAAGTCCCCGCTCCACTGATAAACTAAGCCAGAAGTTTCCCCTAGACCTGAAACACCATTTTTGTGGAGTTATTAGGGCGTGGAGACACTTTAAGTGTTGTTTATTTATCTGTATCACAGGGACATCTTGACTGACCTGTGACCCGTGATCTTTGTTTTTGACCCGCCTTAGTAAACAAGGAGTGAAGCTGGTGTGAAGGGGTTTACGAGACAACGTTTATTCGAGGGTTGTAAGGAAAAAACAAGGACATTTTGTACACGATATAACTCGGTAATCTAAGCGAGCCTTGGAAATTTATTCCTTGTATGAACTTGCCGTATCATATATCATTTCTTTCGTTGATTCATTTATCACGGGAACATTTCAACCCACAAATGACCAGCTCCCAAAATCAGTGGCTTCATAGCTCATTTGGTTAGAGCGTCGCACTGGCATCGCGAGGTCACGGGCTGAAACCCCGTTTTCGTTGAGGTCCTAAATTTTTCAGGCTTCTCTACGCAGTTTTAGCAAACTGCGTTCGTAACTGCGACGATCATAGCTTTTCGTTTGATTTTATATCCACAGTTCAATATATGATTCGTATCATATATCATTTCGTTCGTTGCTTCATTCATCAGGGGGAACATTTGAACCCACTAATGACCAGCTCCCAACATCAGTGGCTTCATGACTCATTTGGTTAGAGCGTCGCACCGGCATCGCGAGGTCACGGGCTCAAACCCCTTTAAAGTCCTGAATTTTTTAGGCTTCTCTACGCAATTGCTAAAATTGCTTAATTTGATTGCATGACAATGTGTTCAATTTCGAAGTGGCCATACTGTGCAGCTCTTTGATCAATTTTACCGGTATAACAAGGCCGACCTCTCTGTGGAACTTTAAACTTCTTTCTGTTTTAAATAATATTTGCAATTTAAATATTTATTTACGAATGATCTACCGTAATTGTTGTCAGTGATTTAAGAAATGATCATGATCACCAACTCTCATGAATTTCGATTTCCACAGTTCAGATGAAATGAGTATTTCATATATTAAGAGACGAAATTTCGAGATCGATTTTTGTGTCTTGAAATTGAATTCAATCTCTTGCTTTTGAGCTCAGTGAACGTTGTGGACGTGCGTGACGTGTGTGTGTTTTGTGGACGTTTTGCCACTTTGTGTATCAATGACAACTGTATTTCGGAATCATTGTTTTCTAGGTGCTGTCATACCATGCTGCAGCGAAGAGAGGAGAAATTGAGAGACTTAAGGTGAGTTCTAAACAGAAACGTGGTAACAAAACTTAAAGACACTGAGCAAAAAGGTATTCACACAGGAAGAGTGTCAGAACTTATTTGGTCATAGTTGTAGGTTTGCAGAGTAAATCATTGATATATGTACTTCACAGTTAAGGATTCACAGAAGAGGATTTGTGGTTATTAGGGGGGGGGGGGGGGATAGGCTTCACTTTTGGACAATGCTTTATGGGAGTTCATACGCGTTCGGATGTTTCTATAATCGGTCAGTATAAAATGCAGACTACGGTACAAAATAGGCCTCGGCCTTGGCCTTGGCCTTGGCCTAGGCCGAGGCCTCAGTCTCCATTTTAGACCCAGTCTTCAGTCTATAGTCTGCATTTTATACTGACCGTATCTATAATCTATAATCTATAAAGACCTGTCGGTGCAGAGTAGAGAACCAACAAACTCAACCCACATGTGACGCCGAGTCTGGGAATCGAACCCGCGTCACATTGGTGGGAGGCGAGTGCTCTCACCACTGCGTCAGCCCTGCACCCATTAATTGAACCACTGGATATTTAATCGCTGACACCATTCGTGTCACTAGTAGTGAAAGTCAAGATTGTTAGAAATGGTAACCGTTTTTATCCATTTCACATGAACAGAACACTCCAGTACCCAAAGCGTCAGAGTTTAAAGTGGACACTTTCCAGTTTGACGACTTTTCTCTTGAGCCTGATCAGATGCTTCAAGCTTCACTTAGGATGTTTATTGATTGTGGATTCATCGATGAGTTTCACATAGACTATGAGGTAAAACCTCTTGTGAAAAGCGTGTGCATGGGATATCGATCTTTCTCTTTCTTTTATGGTACGGTCATCCTGCTAGACATACATAAATTTATGAAACCAGATACAGAGGCTTGAATGGCCTTTGTTCAGCCAAAACATCACTTTTCTTTGCATAGAAAAATGCGACTTTAAACTAAAATACAATAATTACTTGTAAACGAGCACAGAACTTTGATTTTGTAGACCTTATGGGCTTACAAGGTTGTGGCAAAAGATGACAATACTCTGAATTTCGTAAGAGAAGAAGTATCCAGTTGGCTATGGACTACGCTAAAGTAGTCTGATAAGATGCTTCATTGTGTGTTCACATGAAGAAAAATTACGGCGTCAGGGCTACACTCCGCATGACTCTGGACGGTTCAAATCATATTTACAAATGAGTAACGATGCGTCTTGGTCTCTTTCTCACATTTCAGGTTCTGTGTAGATGGCTGTTAACAGTTCGCAAGAATTATAGAAATGTAATATACCATAACTGGAGACACGCATTTAATGTAGCGCAGTCCATGTTTTGTATCCTAAAGGTACGATAGGGATTTTGTTTGCTTTTGATCTTGTGTTTTCTAAAAACCTCTTGGGGACATAAAAAGTATTGGAGATACTTAGCATCACGTGTGCGTGGATCAGCTATTTCCAGGATTGACCCTAATTACATGCACGCGGATTTCAACAAGCGTCACCAACCAACCCACCTCTACCTCTGAAATGACTATTATCGACAATTCCTAAGTTTCTTAAAATTGACCATTATCTTCAATTTAGGACGCTTAGCGCTTGATTGGGATTATGGGAAATGAATATCTATTTTTGAAATCCGAACCCCAATGCCTAAACTCGCTGGACTCGAACCTGGGAATGTTCGATTAATAACCCTTTCGCTTAACCACTAAACTACCGCATCGCTAACTGACAAAACACTTTTTTTAAAAAAAAATTCGATTTTTTTTTTCTTCCGAATGCCGCCGTAAAAAGGAAAAAATGCCGGTTGCCAAACCTCAAGAGAAAGCTAAGTACTAGACTTAACCACTGATTTGATGCAATGATTTTATATATGCTAATTAGTCAGTTTATCTTTAGTTGTTAAGTGGATAAAAACAGTTCCTTCACATTGAGTTCGGGTTCAAATCCCGTCCAGGGATGCAACTTTTACTTTTGTTCTTTTCATCTGCTACCACAAGTCCTGGGACAGAGTAATCTAAATTGACGATAACAGTCATTCCAGAAAAAATTACGAATTGTCGATAATCGTCATTTCAGAGGAAGAGGATATGTTGCACCAACAACCTGGCGGAGAAAGGCCTTGGGAACGAGGTAGCGTCACGTTCCTTTGCTCTTTTCTTCACTCGTGTCTCGGGATGACCTTTGTCACCCGGCGTCCATGCTGGTCAAAGACAATGGAGTTCGTACCCCAAGCCTCTAGTTGATGTGTTTGGAAGCGAGGATGCAAAACAAACGTTTTGAGTCCCTCAGGACTCAAAATGGTCGCCATGTGAAAAAGTCCCATTAACGTCACAAAATGTACCCCTAATTCAGCTGCTCAAGGAAGAATAAACTGCTGCATTTACCCTAAGCTAAGAATAACGCTTAACCTTCACCTTGACTTTACTTTTGGAAATGGGTAGACTGGCAAATAGGAACAATTCGTGTTGTACGTCAAAAAATGGGTGTGCATCTAATTAGCGTCAATCCTGGGCATAAGTGGAAACAGCAAACCCAAACGGAAGCCTGCTGCTTGTTGTAAAATCATGAAAATTGACTTGTTCTAACTTGTCTCTCGCTTTTAAGAAATTGCGTGATACCTGCGTTTTAGTTAGTAGTATTTATTACCCACCCATTAATTCTTGCGTGATTTTATTGGTTATCTTATGACACGTTGTGTGAAATCACAGGACGAATATCACGCAATAACCCCTGTCTGCATTAATATTTGTCCACCGAATATTTCCGTTGAAAAGAAACAAATCTAGCGGAAGAAACCCAGCGGGAGAGTTTCAACTTTCATCTTTTTTTTTTATATATGGAAGGAAAACAAACTAGTTTTGTAGAGTCTAGTTATAGTGCCATTTTTTTGTAGTCAAGTCTTGGACTTTTCGTCGGAAAAAAAAACGAACCAGTAAGCTAAAAAGCGCCGCCGAGTTTTCGAATTTTTGATCTAAGAAGCGTTCCGAGAGTTTATTTCACTTGACAATTTGTTAAGTTAAAATGATAAAATGTAATTTAAGACGGATTATAGATGACTTCAAGTAAAAATTAAATAATCATAATATATTTTAGAGTTCTAAGGTCGAAGTAAAAGAAGTGTTTTAGCCTTGCGTTTGAAATTGTCAACAGAGGTTGTAGATCATAACAGTAGCTTCAGCCAGTGGTCAGGACAAGACTCTGGAATACCACATTCAGCAAAATGAATGCCATTTTAGCAAAAGGTCCTTAATCTTGCTGTTTGAGGAAGCATATCAAACCTGCTTGATACTGTTGCTTTTTTTAAGGTTTTGTTGCTGTAAGAGTAATTGGTTTCATCTCTTTTTGTTAGACGGGGTGTATGAACAAGTATCTCAGCAATTTGGAATGTCTTGGTTTGATTGTCGGCTGTTTATGCCATGACCTGGATCACAGGGGAACCAACAATGCTTTTCAAACGAAGTAAGACCCTGTATTCTAAGCACTTTATCCCTGTAATTGTATTTCCACACGGGTTTTGGGTTTGATGATGCAGACGCAGGATAGTCTGAGATGATCAAAACAAATGGAAGGCGGCTTTTTCCACCATATTCCATGGTGTTAGACACTGATGTGAGTTATCTACTGGCCAAATAAATGTTGTGGTGTACTCAGCAACCACTTAACAAAACTTTTCCGGTCTGTAGTAGGGTTAGATAAATTATGCCGGCATTATTTCGAGCGTAATACTATGGTGCGAGCATTGAACATAGTGCCGGCATAATAGTCATGTTTAGGAGCATAAAAGTTGATAAAATTATCCTGCTAATAAAAACACCAAAATTAAATAATGTGGTTAAAAATGTCCTGTCAATTGTGGTCTTTGTGGCTGCTTTATGCACTTATTTGACTTTGTTGAAGGTCTGGCTACCTTACTTTATGCCTGACTCCCCAGACCTGTAAGTTTGAGAGTGCAACATGAAATAATATATTAGCCCTTTTTTTTTTGTCTTTTTTTTTGCGCAAATTTCACCCAGCATCTTTGAGCATAATGCTAAGGCACGAACATAATTTCCAACATAGCTATGATTTTAGGAGTGACGCTCAAAAGCATAATGCTCAAATTTTCGAGCATAATGTATCTAAGCCTAGTCTGTAGTTTGTGCAAAGTCCCTTGGACTAGGTGAGGGAAAATAATTAACTCGCGAAAATAGTGCGTTGTACGCCGTTAATAGAGCGTTTTCACTCACGTGATTAGAATGGATGCTAATTTGATGAAACAAAAGAAACTATTTGCAATAATAATAGAGTTCAATTCCCGGGAGATTAGTTTGGAACACCAACATGGCCGCCGTTTCTTTGTTTTGGAACACCAATATGGCTGCCGTGACGTCATGTGAAAACGCTCTATAGGCAACTTTCACCTATTCTTTGATTGCACTCACGTGATAAGACGGCCATGTTGGTACCAAAACAATACAAAATTGTAGCTCAAGATTTGCATAATAATAGAATCAAATTCCCAAAAGACTATTTCTTTATTGTTCTTTCCACCAACCTTGGCCTCCGAGACGTCTGGTGCAATCAAAGAATAGCGTCATTTGACTTCAGTTTTTTTATTCTTATTAAAGGACGGTGCCTACTATTGTTACTGCGCATACGTTTTGCGCATCTCCAAATACTCGTATTTCCTATCGGCGGTGCTTAATAACACAGGGATATTTTTGCGCGGTTCAAAACTATGCGGAGAAAGCAGAACTTAGCAAGTGCTCTTGGTATCCAAAAAGAAGATTGGGTGTAACCACGCACTTTTCACAGATAATTAAGCTTGAATTTGGAAAATAACGCCATACATTGCTTTGTATTTTAGAGATTTTTACAAATATAGTTGATTAATTATCCTCGCGATGTCCTTGGGAAAAACGTGTATCGTGGTTGTATGTACGCGAGAGAGGAATTGTTATGTTGTGACCAAAGTGTAGGGTGAAGTTTAACCTGTTGCGGTCTCGCTCCAATGTCAACTAAGAATCTTATGCAACACGTGAAATCGAAAGATACTCCAGGTGCAATCAACCTGTGGAAGCGTGACACTGACACTTACACTTTATACACACTTACACTTTATTTTATTTTCTCAATACAAAAATTAAGGAGAAGTTTATGTTGACTTGCAGGTAACGTACTTTAGTTACATCATTAAGTAAAGGAACTAAAACTGAAGAGTTGGACCATGCTTTGAAATGTAGCGCCTGACGTCAGAAACAAGCCAGAATATTGCTCATTCCGTGCTGTACTCCCTTTTTACAAAGAAGAAAACAAAAGCAAAAACACCACTCATTTGGTCGAATTTTTTTGTGTTGTTGTTCGCAGGACAGACTCGCCATTAGCCAAGCTTTACACGACTTCTACTCTTGAGCATCATCACTTTAATCATGCTGTTATTATCCTCAGCACAGAGGTTAGTGATCCCAAATGAATGGCTGTTCGCAGAACATTAACTGAGATGAAAATGGTATTAATAATTTAGTAAGAAGGTAGAAACGAGTGATTAGAGGAATCAAAAAACGATCAAGTGCGTGCACAAGTGAACGAGTGGAAGAATAAAGTGGCAACGAATGCAAGAATGAACAAATGAGCAAGAAAACAAAGAAACGAGTGAGCCATAAACGGTTAAGGTCTTCAGAAACCGAGGAGACGAACAATGAACAAAAAATGAATAAAAATAAGGAACATTGCAAAAGTTAAGGGTTAGTTGCTCGACGGGTTTTCTACTAGACAAGCTTCCTTGAAATTTTTCTCCTTTTTGATGATCCCGTGAGGTCGAACGGACATTTTCATTGGCTGATGCCAAAAAGAAACATCGCGACACAAGTTTCAGGGCACAGGATACGCTACGCAATGCTTGAGGCTTTGTTGCAACTTTGCGATGTGCGTTGCGAAAGATAGTTCGCAAAGTTTTTGGTCAATGTAAGGCGAGTTACAATGGGCAAAATTTCGTGCAATTTGTCTCATGATAGCGATGCGAGACAAGTTGCAAAGTGTAACGGTGCCTCAAACTGGGACGAACATTCATTGCCTTTTGCGTATTAATTTGTCTATTTTGATTTGCTTCAAAAGGGCCACAACATATTTCAGAAACTCAATGCAGATGAATATAGACAAATTATTAGCTACATAAAGCACTCTATCCTGTCAACGGATTTAGCTGTGAATTTCAGGTAAGTTGGTAAATATATTGCTTTAAAAGGAGAGATTTTATAGCAAGAGACGAAGCAAGCTGAAGTGTTATTTAAAGCGTCTGATGCTTTTTCATCTGTGAAAGATATGTTAAGAAAACATTTTTTTGGGTTCGGAAAGCTTTCAGGCTTTTGTTAAGAACGGACTCCTGGGATCCTCATCCTAAAAATCCCTTAACTCTTCTACAAATGCTACTTGCTACCGCGACCGCGACCGCGACCATCGACTGCGACGAACAACCGAGATCATCGACCGTGACCAACGACCGCGCCCAACGACCGCGGTCATCGACTGCGACTAACGCCTTCGCGAGCGCGTTTCCTAAAATTCTCGCGAACATCAACCGAACGCTTTCCTTTTGACAGAATTGACTGGCCAGACCAAGTATTTGGAAGGACTAACTCTACAACGCCTTCAAATTAACACACACTCCTACATTACATATTATACTCCTCTAGAAGAATGCGAGGGATTATCACGCAAGTGTTCCTTCAAATTGTTGCATTTTCTTTGCAAACTGACTGGTCTGGCAGGCCAGTTGTGACAAAAGGAAAGCTCCTCACGTTTCCTAAAAAACCCATGGACCGCGAGCATAGACCTTGACCGAGGACGTGAGCGCCCGAAGATAATTTTATTTTCCTTGTAACATGTATCCCGTGCACACCAGCTCAATCACCAGATAGTTGCCGTATAATTTGCACTCCGACCAACTTGGAATCACAATAGCGAAATGATTCTAAAACTTTTTGGTAATTTACATAAGAAAGCAAAGGACAACGATGTCGTCATGACGCCATTAGGGAAGACCACGGCGACGGCTTCGAGATCGTTATCTAAACGTATCACTCCATTTTACTCCATTTGTTTCGTTACACAGGCAGCGATCGATATTCTTCCCGCTTGTTGAAAGAGGAGGCCTGGATCCGTCGATTCCAGATCACAGAGATATGCTCAAGTAAAAACTGCATAGATTAAAGATGACAGAGAACTACTTTTGTACATTTTTTATGAAAGGAAACAGCACAACTCTTGTTACATATGCTCTGTAAATCTTGCGAAGTCGTGTTTTACTGTTTAATTTAATAATTTTGTAATAATAATAATAATAATGATAAATGTTTAGTAATTAATAACCAAACAGCCATTAATTAATGATGTTAATTATTTGATACTAATACTACTACTACTACTACTACTACTACTATTAATTATAATAATAATAATAATTTTTAATGATGAATTTTTACTAAAGGAGCGGAATTGTTTTAACGGATTGGACATTCCTTTTTCTCTGTATTACACTGTGAACATGCAAGAGAACCGTGCCATGGCTCAGTAGTGTTCTTTGCGTAGAATATTCTAATGAGGAGTGTTCACAGGGTGTATGAACATGACGTCATAGCGATTGCATGTAGGTATACCAGTGCATTAAACTAATTCTCAGGAAATTGAACTCCCTTTCTTTTCAAATATTTTAAAGATTATTTTCCCGCTTTAAGGAGAGATGACTTAGAGGTGACGGTTGATCTCGTTGGTAAATAGGTTTTATTGTTGGTTTAAGGTTTGCACTCACGTGATCAACAGCCATGTTTTTCAACGAAAACAGAAGAAAACGTTTGTGTCACAATAGAGTTCAATTCCCGGAGGATTGGGTCGGGACACCAACATGGCCGCCGTTTCTTTGTTTAGGGGACACCAACATGGCCGCCGTGACGTCATGTAAAAACCAAGAATAGAGTTTCGGCGCGTGACATTTTCAAGATGTCTTGATAGGCTCTGATGTTCATTAAGTAGTTATTAGATTGTGAAAGAAAAGAGAACAAATCTTGCTTTTTTAGGGCGATGATGATGACTGCTTGTGATCTCAACGGAACAACAAAACCTTGGGAAGTCCAGAAAGAGGTGTGTTCTGCCTTTTTCCTCTGTTGCTGCTTACATTTACGATTGTGCAAAAGTCAACCTAGCAGGACGTATTTCTCGCGAAACTCGATTGATGGTTGGGTTCCCATGAGTCTCCTGTAGCTCAGTTGCAGAGCATCCGAACTAGTAGTCGGAAGGTCGTAGGTTCGACTCCTGCAAAGGAGCATTCGGATTTTTTCCGAGTATCCCCGAGTCACCACTGACAAGTCTCATATAGCTCCGAGGTAGAGTATCCGAACTAGTGATCGGAAGGTCGTAGGTTCGACTCCTGCAAAGGAGCACTCGGATTTTTCCGAGTATCCCCGAGTCACCACTGACGAGTCTCCTATAGTTCCGAGGTAGAGCATCCGAACTAGTAATCGGAAGGTCGTAGGTTCGACTCCTGCAAAGGAGCATTCGGATTTTTTCCGAGTATCCCCGAGTCACCACTGACGAGTCTCATATAGCTCCGAGGTAGAGTATCCGAACTAGTGATCGGAAGGTCGTAGGTTCGACTCCTGCAAAGGAGCACTCGGATTTTTCCGAGTATCCCCGAGTCACCACTGACGAGTCTCCTATAGTTCCGAGGTAGAGCATCCGAACTAGTAATCGGAAGGTCGTAGGTTCGACTCCTGCAAAGGAGCATTCGGATTTTTTCCGAGTATCCCCGAGTCACCACTGACAAGTCTCATATAGCTCCGAGGTAGAGTATCCGAACTAGTGATCGGAAGGTCGTAGGTTCGACTCCTGCAAAGGAGCACTCGGATTTTTCCGAGTATCCCCGAGTCACCACTGACGAGTCTCCTATAGTTCCGAGGTAGAGCATCCGAACTAGTAATCGGAAGGTCGTAGGTTCGACTCCTGCAAAGGAGCATTCGGATTTTTTCCGAGTATCCCCGAGTCACCACTGACAAGTCTCATATAGCTCCGAGGTAGAGTATCCGAACTAGTGATCGGAAGGTCGTAGGTTCGACTCCTGCAAAGGAGCACTCGGATTTTTCCGAGTATCCCCGAGTCACCACTGACGAGTCTCCTATAGTTCCGAGGTAGAGCATCCGAACTAGTAATCGGAAGGTCGTAGGTTCGAATCCTGCAAAGGAGAAAACTAAACCGCAACCACTAACGGTAATTGGTTTGCGGTTTTATGTGGCTTCTGATTGGTTGCTGCACAATGGTAAATGTCAAAGTCAAATCAAAGTATTCACGGTTTTCGTATTCGCACAGTCAAGTGCTTCTTACAAACCTCCAAATAAATGGGCCAGTCCACAATGACAGAGACCATATTCCTTACTTTCTACGAAGAGTTTATTGGTGTTTTTTTGATGTCCTACAGAGCCAATGAATACTGAAGTGTTGTGTAACGGAGTCTACGGGTAATCGTTCTTCTTCCGGTGTAATCAAATGTTTTAGAAACTGCTTTTCATAAAAACGATCAGCGGTGCAAAAGTGAATTAAATTCCCGAGAAGAGTGGCTTGATCACTAAGACCTAAGGACCTTTTCCATTAGAGGATTTGTCACTGGTCACCGACATCAAACTCCTTTCTTTTCGCAGGTTGTTCACTTAGTGACAAGCGAATTCTTCCAGCAAGGAGATCTCGAGCGAACCACTCTCAAAGTGGAGCCATCTGTAAGTATGTTGACCGCATCCTCAGCGTGCTGCGATTGTTTCTCTCAGCACAGAGAATAACTTTCTCTGGCTAGTTCCAAACTAACAGTTTATGTTATCACTAAGTTTGCCCCGATCCTCTCTTGTGCAGTTTCATTAGTGTTCGCAAACAATTACAAAATGAGCCGTCAATTGGACCTGCATTATATAGATTCCGTTTCCCTTTCGACTATCCTTTTGCTCTTTGCCAAGAAACAATCGTACCATCTTTACAACATCACCAGCGATACTTTTATTATCACATTCAATTAACCATAATAAATTGTTGAACCAGCTGACGAGTCGGAAGACACTTTGTATACAACTAAACGACCTAGCTCACCGGAATTTCCCTTGTACAGGAAGTTCTCCAATCCTGTCTGCGACTCTATTTCCCTTTGCAGTTGTCCGTCCGCCCCTGTATGTTTTCGGAGTCAAAAAGTTATTGATGTTTCGGAGACTGGCCCTGCCTGTCTCCAAAGTTTCGAAATTTGTTCTGTCCAAACAGCAAGTTTAGAAACTACGGGTGCGTTCGATTGACCGTATTCCGGAATAATAATACGTGGAGTGATGATTTAAACTGTATGTTTGGCGTTTTGAAGCAACAAAGATAACAAAGATATGTTTAAAATAGCATTTTAGCGGGTGTTTGACAATTTCAGTGTGCATCTCCATAAAAACGAAGGATTTCTAACTTCTATTTCATACATTCCTATTCCGGAATACGGTCAATCGAACGCGCCCTACGATACGCTCACTCTGAAAACCTGCTCTTTAAACTTGTTTTCAAGACCAGAGAGAACAATATAATTGCAAACATTCTTGTCTTAAAATCAGCGTTAAATACCATGGAAACATATAGGTTTTGATGCCTCTTAACCACCGGTTAGCGTTAACCGGCCCCAGATTAGTGGCTATTTGAACGGACGAGTTCGGCAACGGAGCCTTGCTTTATCGTCTCTGTTATCAAGTATTTTCAATCCAATGTGATTAATTTCCTCGCAGGCATTAATGGACAGGCAGAAAGTTGATGAACTCCCTGCTCTTCAAGTGCAATTCTTTGAATCAACAGGAATTCCCGTCTTCAAGGTATGTTTTTATGTCAAGTGAAATTTCGTTTGGTGAGACATGACAATGATCTTCAAAATGATTCTCGTATAAACAATGTCTTTCTCGTTTAAGAAAACCATGCTCAACACGAAGGGTTTCACAAGGGAAAAATATTTTAGCCGTGTTTGCACACGACCTTAGTTTTTATAACCTATGCGAGTACGAAAAATGCAACTGAATGAAATGGATGAAAATGCCGTACCTCCTTCAACCTCGTTCCCAGGGTCCTGAAGTTCATTCCTCGCTCGAGGGAGGAAGAGAGAAGACCCTGGGAACGAGGTTGAGCCTCCTTACGTTACCATGCTGACAACCGCTAGTAGTTGTGCTCTAACCCTAAAAACAATTGAGCTGCGTCCTAAAGGGATCCAATGAAATTAGAGGTTGGTAAGAGCTGCGTCCTATCTCGGGAGTTGTGTATGAGTTAAGTGTACGAGGAGAGTTTCAGCAAGAAGCATGCGCATTTCGAGGCTCGCCCCAACCTTGCGCTATTTCGCGGGGCATTTGAGTGCAACCCAAGGCAAACATTTTTCCCAAATTAGAGCCTGTTCGCAGGTGATGCCAGTGGTGATATGATTTCGGTAATAATATCATGGGTGACAAAAAACTCCTTAATTTAGGCGCGAAATTTCAGCGTTAATTTATAATCTCACATGTGAAATTACAAAATTGCCATGGTAACATCTCTTGTATCTCGATCAGAGCCAAGATGGCGTCTAGATTTAAGACAGTGACCATTGAAGAAGTTACGAAATTAAAAGAAGCGGCAGAAAATTTAAATATGTGAAAGAGCACAATTAACTGGGTGAGAGTTTTTGAGAAGTGGTGTGACGAAAATAGCCTTCAGAAAAACCTGGAGATGATTCTTCCCGAGCAGTTGCATAAAGTACTCGGGCGATTTTACAATTACGGTTGTGAGCGTAATTTGTCACCCACGACATTAAAAGGTAATCAAATGGTTTTCTAGTGAAATTAGGAAATAATTTCACTTGCGTTTTGTCAAAATTCTGATAATTTCTCTCGCCTAAAGACTCGGGAAATTATCAGAATTTTGACAAAACGCGCGTGAAATTATTTCCTAATTTCACTCGTAGCCATTTGATTACACATACTAATCCTACGTTACTTAAGAAATTCGCCAAAATGTAATGATTACCACCCGAAAAAAACCCAATTCCTTCATTAATATGGTGTTCAAGCTCGAACTTGTTCAAGCTTGTATTTGAGGTCCTTCCTTAAATTGCTTGTTTGGGAGAAAAGATAAACCATTATTAAGCTTCTGGGAGCCTCTCTCCTATTCTCTCTTCTCTTCCAATCCCCACATCCCGGGGGAATTTCGTACCCCGGCCATGGATTTACACTTAATTAAGGTAGGATGCGTAGGATTTTGCTGAGTTGCATGGTTAGTAGCGGAGGTTTAATTTTGCGGTTTTGACCCTAGGCTTTAACTCAGTTCAACCCAAAGATGAAGCCTCTCTTGGAAGGAGCAGAGTCTAATAAAAACCGCTGGTGTGAACTTGAAAAAGAACGGCAGGCGCGGCAAAAAGAAGACGATGACGTCAAACAGCATATAGTCACGTGACAGTACGAAACCGTTGCCGTGTTTAGCCGATTTCAAGATGACGACCACTGGAGCACTGAAATTGGAAGACTGGCCATACACATGCGCAGACAATAAACAAAAATCAACCAATCGGGATGGACAGAGGTGGGGCTGAACGCGGGAAAATGTGTGGCACTGAACAAGCTGCCGATGTACTTACTGCCTTGTGGTAGGGAAAATTGACACGTGGTTTTTTTTGGCCAATCAGTAAGCCAGGTGATGCAAAACCAAAGCCATTCGAAATACTCCACTCAAATGAGAACCGCTCTTCAATTAATTCAAAAGTAGAAATTCTGTTGTCTTCAGTAAGACTTTACTGATTGTGTATAATGCCTTCACGGTAAGGATCTCGTCCGCCAACAAAAACGCAAAGAAAGAAATATAAAAAGTTGGAACTATATATAGACATTGACTTAATATATAGAGAGACAAAGTAAATATCATCCAAGAACTGACACCAAGTTCCTATTTAGTAGATTTAGTGTAAAAGTGGTGGGATGGGAGCCACTTTAAGTTATCAATGGTAGTTTCAAATAATTACCTTAACGCATGTAAAGAGGGATGCCTTGTTTTGCTGAAACAAATATATAGTGCCAAGAGAAAATGAGGGGACAGAGAAGGAGGCTCCCGGTCCTGCCCTTGGGATATGTCATGTCCACGAAAGTTATTTTTAGACTAGCGGAAGTCTTCCGAGACGTCCGCATGCAGGCCAACCTCGGTCCGATGTTTGAAAGAAAATATATATTCATCAGCCTTCCACGTGCGCCATCATTTTTTCTTTTCACTAAGAACCTGAGAGCGAGGCAAGACTACATGCGGACATCTCAGAAGACAGACTTCCGTTAGAACAGAGAGTTCCGCTCGTCTAAAAATAACTTTCGTGGACATAACATATCCCGCCCAACGCCTTGAGCCTCCCTCTCTGTCCCCTCATTTTCTCTTGATAGTGCCTTTTTCCCCTGCAAAGCTTTTCTTTGGCGATACAGGGGTACTGACAATTTCACTGGAATTTTGTCACGATTTTGACGGGAAATCGCGTTTTAAAGTTATCGCTCAAGCCACACCCTCTGGAGTTTAGCAAGGGCTTTTCTTCAAAGCAGTTTTTTCTGGTACAAGTCGACTTTTGACTTCACGTCGAACGGAATTGTTTTAGCTTTTCTCCAAAAAAAAATACCCCTTTTCTCGGTTAAGGAAGTCAATCTTTTTTTTGAAGTGACGTCATAACTTGTCTGGTCTGGCCCAACCCTAACCATGCATGTCTTTCAGTGCAGTTGATGAACTTAAAGGGGCGTAGTTCTGGCGGGTCGACATTCGGGACAGAAGAAAAGGGGATGCCATAACATTTGTTCGAAGAGCAACCTAATTTAGGAACCGAAAGTGTTGAGCAGATAACGTGACAATGTCCCTCATTCCTCTATGACAAGTTTTCAGCCAAATTAAATCGAAAAAAAAAGGAAACGGGTACTATTCTATTCTTCTCTCTTCCTTTCGAGCAGCAAACCATATCGTTGCCCTTGGTAATGTATTCATAATAAATGACGAAAATATTATACTTTAGAGAGAATATATTTAGAGAGACAGATTATGGTTTGAGATACCTTGTGAAAAGTAGGCGATCTCTTTTCTGATAAGCAAAATAATATGAAAAGAGTTTAATTCTTCAGAAATTTCTTACAAATCAGAGTACAAATTATTTGACGGCCACAAAAATGGCAAGAAACAGAGAAGGGTAACTATAAATCTGCAGCGAATCAAAGCTCAATTGTCGGCGATTGGTCTCTTTCCTTTAATTGAAGATTTCACTTTTATTTTTGAGGCGCTTTCCAAGGAAAATAGGGGAGCAGAAAATTGAAAACAGGTCTTTTGATTACAGCGTCAATGATAGTATTTTACTATTGTATATAGCACAAATGGTTGAGGTTTAGATTGAAAATTGTATTTATTGCTGTTCATAAATTGCCATGAACGAAATATAGCTGCAACGGAACTTTTATACTTGTGTTTCGTGATGAGCTTCTGGCCACAAATTTTATCACGTCATGCGAAGGGAACGCGTTACAGCAGCCAAAATGGGGTAGACTTTCATATACCGGACTAAAATGGCGGAAGACAAAAGAAACCATTGTTATTCCCATTAGGCCTTGCTAATTAGGTATTGTTATGTTCGCTTTGTTCTTTTGTTTTTTGGACATAAATTATTTCGGATCCGGTATATGAAAGACCAGCCAACTTGGCAGCGCCTGGCGGAATATAAATAGACAAGAGGCCAGAAGTAGCTATTAATGGTCTGGCCATTTCTTCTCAACTTTTGCAAACTCGTTGGCACGTCTTATAACGACAAAAGGAATCGGTGGAGAATATGAGGTGTCTTAATCAAAAACATAAAACAAACGGCGGCTACAAACGTAATGATAAAGCGCATTTTATACTTTTGATTTGACGTTTCGTATGCTACAACATACATATGCAACGTCAAGTCAAAAGTAAAATGCGCTTTATCATTAAGTTTGTAGCCGCTGTTTGTTTTATGTTTTTGATTAAGTTGAAATGGCCAAAGACCAAGAATATTTATGATGAGGTGTCTTCATCATTGGCCGGGCCACGATCGACTTCAAATACACGCTCACTTCATCACATTCGTCGGGAAAGGGATAGACTAATAGAAATGTTTCCGTTGTCTTTGGCCTTCTGTTCTAATTTCGTTCATTTTCAAGATCAGTGATTGTGAACTTAAGGCTATCATTGCAAATTTGATCGCCGGTTGCTAGTATGGGAAAGATCACCGAAAATACTTTTGACCAAGAGCTTGTGTAAAGAATGAATTCAAAGAAATGTACATTTGAAGGGCGGGTAATAGACGAAGATTATGTACTTATTGACTGAGTGGGAGGGCCGTCCGGCCCGACCTAACTCAGTCAATAAGCATTTTATCATATGACCACCGCGCTTTTCCCTTTTTTTTTCCGGGTAACAAAATTCGGAATGTTCACTGACGTCGCTCATTTTGACCGAAAAGTCGGGATTTATATAGCAATTGCAACAAAGTTGTTTTAGTTCGCATCTCGCGCGCGCTTTCATTGCAAAACTATTGAGAAAATCCCCGTATGAGGGCCGTACGCGATCCTAGCAGGGCCTGACGGCTTTTTCCGGCTGCTTGCGCCATCACGTACGGCCCTCATACGGGGATTTTCTCAATAGTTTTGCAATGAAAGCGCGCGCTGGGCCGTACGGGTCATGTGATAATAGAGGGGATCCTCGCGCTTAAAGTGGTACTATGGTCAAAAAATCACTTCCTTTTTGTCTTCAGATTTTGAAAGTGTGTTTGCTCAACACCTGCCTGGCAAAATTTTTAGCTTTGATTTTTATTTAAAGGCTGTTTACTTTGAGTGTAAGTTTTTGATTTCACGGTCCGCCAACACTCAAGTTCAAAACTGACCGACTGGACTCCAGAGGATTGGATCTAGGGAAAGGTGACGTCATTTACTCAATAGCTTAAAATTTCAGCGTGTGAACGCAGCTTTTTATGTATGCAAAACACGAGTTTAAAAATCTGGAAGCCCGTAACTCACGTGCTGCATATTAATTCAGTCGCGTACAAACGCATTGCATTCTTAAACTAGTGAGGCTATGACGCCATTTTCTCCTCGATCCAGCTCTCGCAGGATTTTAAAGTTAGTAATGGCTGACCATTAAATTAAAATAAACAAGTGCCTTTTTGAAATTAAGGGTTAAAACATGGGTAACTTAGTGTTTAGTTAACATAGTTTTGAAATCCAAAAAAAAAAAAAGATTTGAATTTTTTATCATAGTACCTCATTAACTGGGCTGTTTGAGCAGTTGTTATTTTATAGCCACGTGGGGCCCGTTTCTCGAAAGTCCCGAAAACGTTTCGGGCCCGAAAAGCCATTTGTGAAACTGCAAACCGCTTGTTTTGAAAAGCCGATCTTTTAACATGTTTTCAAGCTAACTAAAAGTAACATGTCCGTGAAGTTTGACGACTTAAATCCTCTCCGTTCTTGAGATACAAAGGGAATAGGCCAGTTTCGTATTCTAACGGTTGGCTGGATCTAGCATGAAATGGAGGCTAATGCGGGCAAATTAATTTGCATTTGAAAAGATTTGCCCGCATTAGGCTCCATTTCATGCTAGATCCAGTCCAGCCGTGAGAATTCGAAAATGGTCTATTGTGGCACCCGAAATAGGCCCGAAAAGTTTCGGGACTTTTGAGAAACAGGCCACTGGGCCCGGTTGTTCAAAAGCTGATTAACGCAAATACCAGGTTAAAAATTAACCAAGGCGTTTATTTCTCTACTCCCAAGTGCTGTTCAACGCTGATATTCGGCAAAACTTTACAGTAGAAGAAGTCAATCTTGAAACTTTCAACAAAAAGTTGAAAACATGAAACAATAGTTTACGCTAATCCTGGGTTAAGTTAATCGGCTTTCGAACAACTCGCGGGCCCTGAAAAATTCGGGCGCCTTCAACGGGATTCGAATCCATGACCTCTGCAATACCCGGTGCAAATGAAAACGCCTTAAAGCGTAAAAGCTGACGTCGATTCGTATGCCCCCTAAATTTGGCAATCTGTCGTCGTCAGGACGAGAACGGCAAAGGAATGTATCAAAGTGTGAAACGCATGTGCGGGGCAGCAATGCTATTGTATTTCTTCATTAAACCGACTTTTTTGTGGCGTTTTCCTAGCCGACCTTAGTAGAGAGCTTTAGCAACGACGACGGGAACGGCAACGAGAACGTCATGTAAAAACATAAATTCAAGTTATTGTGATCACTTCGCGACTATTCCAAGCTTTTTAATATTACAAAGGTGTGGCGGTCCTTCAGGAATGAAACCGTTACGAGCGGCGCTAAATTTAGGGGAGAAAAATGAAAATTTATCTCACCCAAGTGCTGACGTTCTCCGTAACACCTCAAACTTGGTTATTTCACGTTGTTGCTTTGCTGACGACGGCAAAGAAATGGACAAATATGAAAAACGCACGTGCGGGGCGTGCAAAGCTATTGTTTTTACCCACTGAATATGCAAATTTGTGACGTTCTCGTTGCCGTCGCCGTTGTCGTTGCTAAAGCTCCCTAATATCTACGACGGCGACGTCACTGTGTAGGTCTTTGCGATTATTTCATCTCGTTCACATCGCACAATATGGGCGAATTATCGTATCACCAGGGAGCTAGGGAGTAAAAGGACTGCGGGAAGACTCAGGACAGCAGAATGACGAAAAAATGTCGCGCAAGATTGGGGAAAAGTAGCTCTTGTGAATTGCCGTCCTGAGTCTTCCAGCCGTCGTGTTGCGTAAACTCCCTACTGTATCAGTAAGAACGGTTTTAAAGTAAAGCCGCATCCACACGAGCAATTTTTGTGACAATTTTTCAGTGGCAAATGTTTTTCACGTGTGCATGGCACAACAAATGATATTTTAAATCGGTGTTAATCCCTTGGCGCCAGAAATGACTTTGACCAGCGGAGAATCAAGAAAGAAAAGAAACTCAAAGGAGCACAGGACTGACTACAAAGACAAAAGTTCAGTTTTACCTTTCACAGCTGCCAAGTCAAGGCAGCTGCTGCAGGTACCGGAGCAGAAATTACGTAAAACAAAAGACAGAAAACAAATGAACTCCAAATAAAGACTAATCCCAAGTGACCAAAAACACAATGCTTTCCGAATGTCACAATCTATTTTTATAACTCTCGCATTTTGTATTCCAAAGGCTTTCTCGAGTTTTTAACGCCTCTAACAAGGGTTACTCGATCTGTCCATCTACGGGTTAACGCCGCCATCTTGGTTGCGAAAAAAGTGGCCTGGACACTACTACTGAATCTATATAAATACTCGCGCACCAGTTTTTCAGCAAATGAATTTGTCACATAAAATTTGGGCAAATTTTGTCATATAGACGGGCAAATAAAACTTGTCACACAAAAATTGCCACAGAAAATGTGCTCGTGTGGATGCGGCTTAAAAATAGAAGAATAAACGCGGTTACATGCTCATCTTGGCGTGATCGAAAACTTCAAATTTGATTATTTCAGGGCCCAGTTGTTCAAACAATGGATAGCGCTATCCGCCGGATAAATCACTATCCAGTGGATAAGTAATAGCGAAATCACTTGCGCTATCCAATGGATAGTGATATTGACGTTTCAGTTGATTGTAAAGGCATAAACGTAACGTAAGAACCGGTGCGTGTTTGGTCTTGTCGAGACAGAGGTGAGATATGGTTTCGTGAAGACTGGGACGCCTAAAATGCTCTGTTGTAAACATGGCGGTTCACGAGTGAACTTGTCCCTCTGGCCTCTCTGTGGATGAATTCCAGAACCTAGCGATACAATTTGGGCCAGTTTTGAAAACTAAAAACTTCAATCACTATCCAGTGGATAGGTAATAGCAAAATCACTTGCGCTATCCAATGGATAGTGATTTATCCGGTGGATAGCTTGAACAACTGGGGCCAGGTTTGTTTTGCTGTGTGTGGCAAAGAAATGTACTACAATACGAGCCACACGTGCAGCACGACCAAGTCTCGGCAGTAATTGACAATTTCTCGTCACGTGCTCCACATAACCTCAAACTTGCTCAATTCATGTCGTTGTCAGAGCGAGAACAGCATAGAAATGTACACAAGTGTAAAACGCACGTGCAGGACTTTTGATCCATCGCATTCTCGTAGCCAGACATCGTAACTTTTTTTAAAGCTCCCTATTTCTAAGGAAAAAAAAACACTCTGCAAAAGCCATTCATTTAATAAATTGCTTTTGTCATTATATCTTGTGGCCCCTGAGCCAGCGTGGAATTTCATAATCTTATC
>OX421451.1:9807064-9809564 GCA_949126865.1 Montipora capitata
GAGTTCAATCAAGGGCGGCCTTTAATCGAGTAAATACGGTAAGTACGTTTAAGTCACGGCATTTCCAGGTACTTTTAGACGAGTTTTAAAATATTATAAGTTTCGGATCGCACGAGTGACAATCGTCAATCCCAAGGGTAGTAATAAATTATGAAAAGCTTATAACTGACTGAACAGGTCTGGTTTCGCAGGACAACCAGTCTGGAAATGATTCCATCTGCGAAAACGCGTTTACACGAATATATCAAAGTTCTACGCTCGAAGTCATGGACGCTGCACTTGGACTCGTCCCGAAACGGATGCTCTCGTGAATTTGGAAGAAAATTCTTAAAAACGGAGGTAACACAGGAATTCGATGAAGGATTCGCATTCAAAAAAGAATTACAACATACTTCCTCCAGCATCTTTTCCTTCTGTTTATGCTGCTCCTCTAAGTCTTCTCTCATCTTCATTTCATCCTGCAGTCTCTTCTCTTGCTCTTGCCGTAGCCTCTCCATTTCCTCTGTTCTTCTTCTTTCCTCTGCCAGCAGTTTTTCTTGAATGGAGCGAGCTTGTTCTTCTTCTTCCTTTGCTCGCCTTTCAGTCTCCAGTAGCTGTTGTAGTTGGGCTTGTAGTTCCTCCAATTCCTCTCTTTTGCTTATTTCCTCTTGCAAGAGAGCTGCATCCGCTGCTTTCTGCATTTCTGCTTGTTTATAAAGCTCCTGGAGTCTTGCAAGTTCCTAAAACAAGCAACAGGAAGACTGTAGAAAAAAAAACCACTGAGCATCAAGAGGACAGTTTTGTCAACGGTACCCTTTGAACCAAGTAGTAACATTTCAGTAACCGCCTTCCAAAGAACTACACTGTAACCCCGTCGGACGACCTTACACGCAATGGAGCAGCTGCTTTAGAAATTGTTCAGGTAAATAGAGAATTTAAAAACAGAGAAAAAACATGGAAACTGTATTCAGTTGGGATCAGTCATGGCTGTCCGCGTGAAGCATGGTTCTGACAACTGAGCCACGTAAGCACAAGTTACAGACGCTCACGATTTAACTTAGCGTTAAGGACGGTGCCACCTACTGTTATTTCGCATACGTTCTGCGCATCACGCAATCATTTTGTCTCGCGAAGTCACGCTTTTCAAGTTAAATTATTTTTCCCATTTTTCTCATAGAAATACCTTTGAAGATTTATTCGGTTGCAGTGCGAAACTCATGTATCTTGTATCAAAAGACCAAAAAAAAAAAAAGAGATCATAATGGAACAGTTGTCTCTACGACAAATTGAAAAAGCTAGAAACGATGATCGATCGGAGCTAGAAGGTGGACGGTGCAGAAGAAATTATTTGAATGCAGCTATCTTTATTGAGTACACTACTCAACAATGAAACAGGGCTATTTATCATCGAAATTAAGAAAAACCAAATGCAATAAATTCTTGGAAGACAACCACACAGGGTCTGGGATCAACAGTTTTAGTGCAATAATTACTACTGTTCAAAAAAATTACCACGAAGCCTGAGGCACGTTAAAGCATTTATTGTTTATGTTCTGAACATGTACAATCGGCTGCCACCAAGACAAAAATTGGGAAAAATATCGGACGTAAGTACTGAACAAAAATTAGTGAACGAATTTTAATGAGCTTTAAAAGGCCTTCAAAGGGAAGGTAGCATCACAATGTTGGATTTTCCACGAAACAAAATGGTGACTTTTCTTCCAACAATGAATATGAGGGAGGGGGTGGGGGGCACAAGAGCTTGCTCTTTCCCAAATAGTACAGCCAATAGTTAGAATAATCGAATTAGGTGTGAAGTGTAGTGATGCGCGCAACATTCCCAGCAAATTTTGACCACGATTGTAGGTGATCGCTTCGATTCAGTACCGTACGGGTTGGATTCCATTGCACCGTACAACAAAAATCACGTAGATTTCTCACTCCAAATATCCTTGCAACTTTACTCTTGTCACTTACGAGCCACTCCCGAAAAAAGATCCAATTCTTCTCAGAGAATCAAGGAAATATCCACTCAAAAAGTGAAAAACCTTTCTTTGTGTACTGGTCGCCATATAGATCTACTTTTCTGCGTAGTCATACCCTGGGGAAAATTTCTTCTTATTAGGTGGCACCGTCCTTAATTAGTGTCTTTTCATAATAAAGGGTAGAGATGAGTATGTCGTCTCTTACGTTGACTTATGTTGCTTATTCTGATCAGCTTAAATTTTATTTATTTGCAGACGATACTAACCTCTTGTATGCTGATAAAAACCTTAGGGAGCTAGAGATTAAAGTTAATACAGAACTTAGTAAGATCTATGACTGGTTAGTTGCTAATAAGTTATCATTGAATGTAAAAAAATCTAACTTTGTTATATGTCGACCAAGACAAAAGATCTTGAACTATCAAGTAAACTTAAAGGTGTTTGACCATCACACTAATAGCTATATCTCTTTGGAGCGTAAGAAGTTCATCAAATACTTAGGCGTGCTCATCGATGAAAATCTTTCATGGAGTTAC
>OX421451.1:9817064-9834564 GCA_949126865.1 Montipora capitata
TTCCCAGATTTAAGAAATTTTCGCACAACAATTTTCCAGCAGAGTTGATGAATTTTTTCACAATTTATTTCTCCTTGAGCTGGGAAAGATACAAAAAAAACACCATTTGGAGGTTTAATTTCAATCAACATATTTTTGTTTCCTTGGGTGGTAAATGCTGAAAATGCTGCTATCATTAGCACTGACCACCCAAATACTGAAACAATTGTATCAGATCAGCAGAAACTGTTTGCAAAATTAATCTGCAAACTTTCATCAGCTCTGAATCTGGTTTTAATACAATGGGACTGGGCGAACCTTACAATGAGCTAAGACTTGAATGAAAAGCCTTTTCTTGGACAACGATTTTTAGCTCATATATGCAAGCAAATAATACTGAGCTTTAAAAGTATTCATCATAACTATCACAAAATTCTTGAATCTGATTGGTTATCAACAGCCCTGATTTCAGCATTAATAGGAGACCTTGTAATTGGACAGTTGTATGTGTCATCAAGTGTAATATGCTACCGTAGTTATTAGAAAACTAAGAAAAGTTGAGCAGATTAATTAATTAAGCTACAAAAATTTTATCAACGCAATATTCTCATATTTTGCGATAGTTACAATTAATTGACAATAGGACTTTGTGTTGTACAATTCTGGGCGTAATCGAGGTCAAAATTACTTGCCCGATTACTCACAGAATTGTACTCCATTCAGTCCCATTACCACTTTTAATCATGACAGCATGATCCCACGGACTCTGTGAATTTTAGAAAGAGACTTTGAGTTTATACTGAAATCATCATGTGATTGTAAGTCAGTTGTTATCATAATCGTTTTTGTGTACAGTACACCAGCTTAGCTATATATAGACTAATTTCCCTATAACCCTTTCTAAAGTTCAAATTCCTTTCTGATTTAATGAAACATACACAAGATAAATGACAATTATTAATGGTCAGGATAATGTGAAGTCATTTAAAAGACTAGATATAAAAGAAAACAAATCTCAGATAGCACATGTTGCCTTTTTCATAAGTTATAGTGTAACATCCAGTTAGAAGATTTGCCTGCCCTCATGAATGACAGAGAAGAGTGGCGAGAAGTTGTGAAGAATTGCTCGACTGTGGTCGACTAACTAACTATTAAGGCAAAGACAAAATGAATTGTAATGAAGATTTTTACAAACCAAACACGGCTTATCTTCTAGCGGATGTAGATACGCCATATAGACTTCCTTAACTTAAATTCTTTTGAGTTTGAGACACGTAACCAGTGTTAAGATCACAGAGCTATTAAATCAACCCCGCTTGTATGTAAAAAACCAATGTAGAGGAATGAATATTGGTTACCTAAGTTGTATTTTAGTTACTACTTTGCAAGTAAGTCTGAACTACCTTTGCATTGAAGCAATCAAGTCCTAAATCTGGTGATTGCATACCCTAAGTTCCTAAACCAACCTTTCACAAGCAGATGACCTTGAAGATACTCCACAAAATCTTCAAAGTTGAGTGTGGTCGATGGATGCTTAAAGTCGGTGAGATGTTGAGCATCGTAAATTGAACCGATGTCAAGACAAATGCTCGCGCACAAAACTTGTAACTGCGATTTCGCAACTCTCCCTGAGTTGGCTTCGTCTAAGGTCTGAAACGAATGTCGAATGCTGTTGAGAACAACTGTTTCAAGTTGAACTGGCTGTAATTCTTCTATTTCTCCGTTCTCTTCCATAGTTCTTGTTGTTGCGTATGTCTGTAAGGAATTCGCGCAATAATATATCCTTGTTACCGGGTTCTCTGCGGTCTTTTTGCCGAAGGGGTTGGGGGAGGGGCTAGTGGGGGAGTTAGTCCTTCGTCAAAGCACATTCCCAGGGGGGGTACTCCCATATGAAACAGACGGGGATGCTCGTCGTCTCGCTTAGGGGTGTAAATTTTGGATTTTGGTCTCGCTTAGGGTGTTCCGGGCAAAGCGCCAATATTTTATGCCACCAAGGTGTCGTTTAGGGTTCCGCGAAGTAACACAGAATTACACGAAGAGAAACAGAAGTCAAATTTCCTTTTAAATTTTCTTTTTAGATAAAAGCATTCGATGACTATGCCTTTTTATCATTAAAACTCATTGCGTGTCGTATTTTTGTGTTTTTAAACGGTCTCTTTTAGGGGTCAAAATTTGCTTAAGGCACGCCTAGATTGGTCTCCTTTAGGGGTTAAATTCAAAATTTCCGACGAGCATCCCCGTCTGTTTCATATGGGAGTTCCCCCCCCGGGAGCACATTATCATTCTAATGAAGGGCAAACTCTCGAAACTTCAGCTCAGAAATATTTCTTTCGATAGTTGACCTACCTTTGTCAATCTTTTGATAAAACCAAATCTCCATTACAAAAAAAATATTTTTAAATACTTTGCATCAATGGCTACCAAAAACAAGCCAACAAAGAAACAGCACAACAAAAATAAAAAACTGTTATGACGACAAGCGAAACTCCCGAGCGGAAGGAAACCGTAAAATAAGGGCACGCCTCAATTTTTTCAATACTTAAGCATAGCATAAACCGTTTACAAACCGTTGCTTGTAGATAATAAACTTTGTTCAATTTTATTCTTACACAATTCTCCTCGATTAGTGGCCTTAGCTAAATGCGAGTTGCGTTCTATAATTAGGGTTTATGAAACTCCACACACCGTCACGCAAGAAGTGTGACACTTCTGGTAGCAATGCAAGACTACGTGACAGTTATCAGTAAAGGATTGTGGGTAAAGTAACCTAACACGTTACCAGTCAGCCGTCTTTCCCATTCGGACAGGAAAGCGCGCGAACTGCCATCATGGACAGTGAGTACGATTTCTGTATTTTGTCTGTAGAAAACGTTGTTTTACGGTCGAGTTTCCCCTTGAACTTCGACGCGATAAAATTAACTTTATTTGTGTTTCAGTTCAGATGGTGGACCAGGTTTTAGCTCGCTACAAATGTGATTCAAACACAGCTGTTCGGTTCAAACTTGGTGAGACTATGCAAGATTTCTGATTACAATGTTGTCGAATTATTCTATTTGCCTATTATAGACCCATTTCATTAATTCCCAATCTGGAGGACAAAGCAATGGTTGTCCTCTCCCCTGAGAGAAACAAACCTTTCAAATGCAAAAAAATCTTTTTGTTTTGTTCTCCAGATTGGGAATTAACTGAAAGGGGTCTAAATTTAATACACATAAGCCTTAATTCTGCTTAATTTATGTGCCTTTGCAGTGCTGCCAAATTTTCATATACCATTTTTTGTTTTACTGGCATTTGTTTATCGGCCGCTTCGGAACTTGTCAATTCTTAAGTCGTCAATTGCGAGTCGTTTTTTTTACAGATCTGTCCCGAAAGGCTAGGGTCCTGTCAAGCGTGAGTAGGATGGGTTTAGCAATGTTAGCCTTGAATATGTGTTGCAACATGACTGTGTGGAGGTGGGGTGAATCAAAACTCCATGAAAAATTAAAAGTAGCCTGCAATTTACGAAACTCGTTGTTGTAAAGGAATACGGAATGCCAGTCGTATTTAAGGACAATTCCATAACCTTAACAGTATAAGCAAGGTAATTCTGTATATCTACTTGGCTAATTAGTTTACCCCCTGAAAGCAACGTGTAGAAAATACGGGTACTAATATTTTCTAACTTGGGGCTTTTTCGGCCTGTGGGTTACTACGATTTTAGTGTGTCCTTGGTTGCTAAGAGTTTCTTCCTCGTCTTGAGGAACAATGTTGCTAACAAAGTCTACAATCAATAACGGTTTGTCACCCTTTGCCATCCTGCCTGGTTTGAGGAACATTTCAGTGTTCATAGATGGTGTGTGTCCTGCTTGGTTGGGAGATTGCCCGCCTGCAGATTATGTTGAGCACCCGTCAACAGTTGCTGTGTTGACCATGTGGCACCCTTGTGGCCTAGCATTGGGTCAGTGGCCTTGATTATGTCATTGAGAGGCATTGTGCCCCCAACTGCACCATCCAGCTCCAACTTTGCTAATTCCCTTGTGGTGAGGTTTGCCGCACTGCATTCTGCTTGTGTTGATTTCCCTTGATGCAATGCATCAATGGTATGTCTTTTTTTGTGCAATATGAGCGCGAAGTCTTTCCTCAGTCTGTTTCCTCGAAAGAGCTTGCTTCTCTAGTTCCAGAGCCTTAAGTTCTGCATGAGTGCTACCAGTATATCCCCCTCTTTTTGGGGGGATACGCATTTAGCCTCTCTCTTTAGGGAGCTCTTCTCGAAACCTTCACAAAATTCTGAAGGGATAGCCCAATGATGTTCATCAATGGGTGTTTTGCACCCAGAGCATCAATCTCTTGGACTTGATAGCCATGTCATGGATGGAATCACTATTGGTGGCCATACTATAAAAGCTAATTTTGCAGGTTTAAAAAAATAGTAGACTAGAAGAGCTAAATAGCTGAACTACAAGCAGCTTTCATTAAGGCATATATGTTACATGTTACAATGGTAGTTCGACCTAACTTAGAGCCTATATGTATGATACAGGAAATCTGTGGCAACCATCAATATTGACTAGTGATTGTCCAAATGACATTGTGGTATATTTTATTTGAAATATTGCTGGTAATCTATAGACCCTAAATTGACTTGGAAGATAAGATAAACTCACAAGATCCACCCTCTTGTGACAGATACCAGTTGTGGTCTAGACTTCTATTAATAACAAGTTATCAATATATACGTCAATTCTTAAGTTGTCAATTGATGTGTGAGTCGTGTTTTCTGATTCGTACCAAAAGGGTCCCGTCAAGCATCATTGTTTTTTCTCATTTTAGTTCAGTGTCAGAACGATGTGTTTGACAAAGGAAAAGAGTTTCACCCCACATTTTCTCATCAGTTCTTTGGAGATAAGTGAGTGAGTTTATATTTTATGGGTTCATATAAGGTGTACATGTGGTGGGGGAGATGGCAAACCTATGATTTGTAAGGTATTTAATTAATATTTCTTTTCGCATGTATGATCAATTGGTTAACTCCGAGGCAATAATTTTATTAGATTGTGCTATTCACCTCATGAAGAGTGAAGAAGAAACTGGAGAAACCAATTTCCTGCAAGAATAGTATTGTTTTGGTATATGATTTTTTAGTCCTTTAGTTATGTCGTTTGGATATTTACCCTGCTGTAGCTCATTAAATTAAATAACCTCCACTATTCACCTCCTTTTCCAAACGTTTTTAAACTATAATTTAGGCCAAAGGTTATTTCAGTATGAGAGTAAATTTTGCAGTGACTTATCACCGTTTAGTCTATCTAACTCTTCCCTTCCCCTACCGTTTTGGATACTGTCATGGGATCTTTGATTTACCAAACTGTAAAACGAATCATTTTGCTGTCCATTTCTTGAAATATTTTCCAGTGAAACCATCTTTGGGTACAGCAACTTGGAAGTGCAGGTAGATGTATGCATCTATTACATGTCATTTTGAAGTATATGACAAGGATATTTTGTTTCCTTATCGAGCATTGCCTGACCAAAATTTGAGATTGTCTGATCCATTTTAATTATAGTTGGACACGATGGTTCAACATCAAAATATTCCTGCAGTTGCTGCAATAGTAATAATAATTATTATTATTGTAGATAATTTTTGAGAATTTATTATTTTGATTTTCACAAAAGTAAATTCACATGTTTTGTTGATCTGGAAAAACATCCTACTAGTAGCATGAAATGAAAACCTAACCCATAGTTTGAAAACTGCTTGATAGTGTACAGCTTCTACTGCAAGGTCTCTTATTTTAGTTTATAGGAAAACAAAATATCTTTGTTTCTTGTAATTAATAGACAGAGCATACAGGTTTTTGAATGGAAGAATTTCTCAAAAGTTAAGCACATATCAGAGGGAAAAAATGTCCAGGGTGCAATGTTTTTAAGTTCCTTTTGATTTCATTTGCCAATGTGGTCATTTTCTGGAAAAATCTCCTTTAAAATCATTGCTTTTAGAATAATTATGTTTATTCCCATTATGATAATAAATTATTTTAAGGATGTTATTATACGGTAACCATAATAATTTTGCACTTGTTGGATATGAGTCTGGTCATAGCCAACTCAACACTACAAACCTCATTGGCTATTTACCATCTCACACCCAACCTGCACTCTTGGAATAATAATTGTCAATTACAGTCGAGCTGTGGCCTCATGGTCAGTGTGCTAGACTCTGGATCGAGTGGTCCAGGTTCGGGTCCTGGCCGGGGACATTGTGTTGTGTTCTTGGGCAAGACACTTAACTCTCACAGTGCCTCTCTCCACCCAGGTGTATAAATGCGTACCGGCAAAAATGCTGGGGGTAACCCTGCGATGGAGTAGCATTTCATCCAGGGAAGAGTAGTTCTAAATACCCCTAGTCGCTTCATGCCTCATGCCTGGTGGGCCTTCTAGGCTCGTAGCGAACTTTACCTTACCTGTGTCACTCGTGACCAGTATTCGCAAGACTGAAATGAACATCTGAATTCTTCTTTGGAGCTTCTGAGATGTGAATGGAATCTTGGAAAAAAAAAATTTCCAAAGTTGATACGTAAAATGTACAATAACAGAACAATAATTCATCAAACGCTTGAAATACAATGTAGTTTTCACTTTTCAAACACTGCTGGTTTTTTATTAAAATGAAAGTTCGTAGCTAACTATTTGCAATATATCAAGGAAATATCCACAGGAAATTGAGAATCTCAAGAGCAAAGTTCAAAACTGGCACGCGGATTTGAATACTCAGTTCAATTTATTTCAATACTACTGGTCATGCGTGATGTAGCTTGACTGTAATGATGGATGGAAATGGTGATTAGAAAGGGTTTGTGTCGCACTAAGCAGGAAAAATTATTATTTCTGGGACTGTAGTTGTAACAATGGATTTTTAATTTTCATCAGTTGTATTACCATAGTGGTAGTCTGTTGACCTACATGGGTATGAAACATGATGGGGAAGTGAACAAGAATGTTATAGATGGAGTACAGGTAAGACAATACTATTTACTGTACACTTGTACTTTTCAATGGTATACAGACTGCAAACTCGAGGCTTGGGAATCTTAACTGGTACGGTGTAATCCCAGTTTTTACTGTTGCCCATGATCCACGCTATGCCATTTGATTAAGAATAGTGTTAGTTTCTTAAGAAACTGGCACTCTGTCAGTGAGGAGTGCAACACAGTACCGTAAACACCGGCATATAAGCCGCACTCGCAGATAAGCCGCACCCCGAGTTTAGCCACTTAGATTTTGGAAAAAAAAAATTTGAAAGAAATTAAAATAAATCAAAAGTGGAGTCTTGTCAAAGATGTCTTACATGCAAATGCACTGTTTCTTCAAGTTTCTTGCACGTGCCAACCCACGTATTAACTCACTAACATTTAAAACAGAGAATAGTAAAACTCGTACCTAGAATTTCGACTCTCTAATAGTATGAAAAACCGACTAGGACATAAATTTGATCTTTCTCTGGCATTTTTAATCCTGGACCAGTATTTTTCATTCCTGTCCATTTCTCATTAGAATTGACACGCAACAACACCTGACGAACGTTCCGGTTCATTTTTAGCTTAGTAACCAGGCATTTGACAGGAGATAGAGTACTGGAAATGAGTAGATTTTAGTAGAAGACATCAACGTTTTCTCAATGCAAAAAGACATTTATTTTCACACACAAGCTCTTCGTATTTTATTACAATAGAAAAATGTATTCTTCAAATGTGTTAACATGTAAATGGTAAACGTAAAGTTTACTGAACGGCAAACAGCCTTCCCAAAACTGGCCGGTCGACGGCTCAATGAGCCGCCTCCTCAGAAAGCTTGATCGTCTCCTTCCAGTCAGAAAATTTCGGACAACACATTTTTAGCTCGAACGTGAAGTCACTGGAGATATTATAAAAGCTTGTAAAAAGTTTGTTTCAAGTACAAATTCGCGTCCGCAATATTTTTTGGCGTTGCGCACATGAAATGTTTATTTAACTAACATTCCAGTATTTCTTGTCAGACTCCAAGCAAGTGTCAATTCCACATGTGAAATTTCGTCACTTTAAATCCCCCAGATTGCACTAAATTGCATCTGTGAGTGTCTAAATTTAAAAAATTCCCTAGGGGAGCATGCCCCCAGACCCCCCTAGAAGCTTGCGTCCTTTGGGCACTCGCTTGGCCCGGGGTGCCTATACCACCAAACCGTCTCCGCTTTCCTTATGACCTGCTCCCAAAAAATATTTTGAGAACGCTGGGCAAAGAAACGGTCGGCCATTTACCGCGCGAATACTCGAGGAGTAGCATGGTATTTTCTCGCTCGTGGTGGATCGATTTCTGTCGAAGTGAGCAGCCATCGTCGACATTATAAACAACTTTGTGGTGGAATGGAGATTCCCTGCCGAGTGAAGTTCACCTGCTCAAGAAAGGCAATGTCAAACCGGTTAAAAGGTCTTTTAACGAAGAAGGTTTAATCATTGTGTAAGCTCAAACAAAAACGGCTCTTTTAGGAGCCACCAAACTCACAAAAGCAATGATCAATGCGTAAATGTGGTATAGTTTTATGAAGTTCTTATTAATTTGCTGCACAGGTCTATACAGACTGAAGGATTTTCGCTAAACTTGTTAATTTATGCAAATTTACGGCATGGTGTCCAGATGTTCTCGCAGATAAGCCGCATCCCCGATTTGATCCAAAAATTGTGAGCAAAAAGGTGCGGCTTATACACCGGTGTTTACGGTAGTTTGTTTTTTATCAAGCAAGTTGACAAAGCTAAACTAGCTACCATAAGAAGGATTTATATAAGCTGACATTTAGAGTGTCTGCCTGTTGTCAGAGCAAGAGGCTAATGCTGGAAGCATCAGCTCACAAATCTCATATATGGTGTGCCAGTCGACAGAGTCACAACAGGAACAATCCGAGCAAGAATGGCTGATTAACAACATCGAGAATGTTCCCAGAGCAAAGGCGTTTGGGTAGATAAAGAGTCCTTTTGCCACCATGAATGCGGCTCACTAAGCCGAAGAACACAACAACAATGCCTAATGGCGCAACTGTCTTTTTCTCTCTCTTGTAAGAAAAGAAGACAGGGGTTTGAGGAGGTATTATAATACAGTACATAGTCCTCAAGGTAGTGGGGGGGGGGGGGGGCGACAATTGTGTATTGACCATCTGGGTGCACCATCCTGGTCTGATTTGTGATAGTGGAGGATTGATATCTGTACTGGTGTCTCCAGGGACTTGGTGGGTAGGGGGTGCAGAAAGAGTAGCTGGTACCAGAGGTGGGGACCGTGGGTGGAGGCAGGCAATATATCAGCTGCGTTCAGGTACAGAGGCAATTCAGGAGTGGAAGGTGTGGCTGGTATCTGTGGGGATGGTGATGTGGGTGAAGGGTCATTTTTCCGAATCATCATCATTGATGAAGCCGCGTTGATGAACGTTTGGTTTTCTTTAACCATGTCACTCTATCGATGAGGAGTGGGGCAAATTGTGCCTCTGAAGACAGAGTGTATACAAGGTTCTGAAGCCAGTTTTGAAAGGTTGCTACTGTCTCCGTCTTGGCGAGACACCACTGTTTCAGTGCATATTGAGTAGCTGCCATAAGTTATCTGAAACTGTGTTTATCCAGCGGGCGTTTTTGGTGACTGTTGGATTCAGTTCTACGTATGTCAACATGTTTTTTTTTTTCGAGGCAAGACTCTACGGTACTGAAGCGAGGAGTTCTTTGTAAACACTGCCATCAAGCCAGTCAACAGTAACGCAATCCGATCAAGAATGGCAGATTAACAACATCGAGAACAACGTATTATATAAAAGAAAATTATAGATACCTTGTTGCTGTGCATCTTTTCAGTAATGGGTCGCTCATAGGGGACGTCATAATGTAGTAAGAACAACGGTGACACATTTGGCTATCTCCTTGTGTGCCACTTTTTTTGTTCTTTCAAAATTTTGACGTCATAGGTGATATTTTACACAACAGCCACAAGGGGACATGGAATCTGTTTGTTAAATGTACACAGCTCAAATTTAATATTAGGAGCCCTATGGAGCATTTTCACATGACATCTCAGTGGCAATGTTGGTGTTCCCAAACAAAGAAATGGTAGCCATGATGGTTTACCAAACTAATCCTGCGGGAAATTGAACTCTATTTTGATGCAAGTACTTCCTTTTGTTTCAGTAATCCAATATGGCTGCTGGTCACATGAGTGAAAGCGCTCCATTACATGAAATTTAACTGTGTGGGAGGTGCTGGTCTAATCTGTTTTAATCTTACACATGCTAATTATTGCAGCCTGATCCTGTTTTGAGTGTCATTGCGGAGAAATATCCTGCTGGTAAGAATAATAAAATAATAATTATTGATACTTATTCAGTTTCAAAATATTTTAAATACTGTATTTTTTCAGTGGGGATGGGCAGGGGAAGATACCCAGGTCAGGAACAACTGACAAACTCTACACTGAGAGAAACTAAGTGAAAAATCTTCTAGTTCTTTAACTAAAATTATGTTCTACCAAGTGCTCTCTTTTTAATAATTATCTCTGTAGGCTGCACGACAACATTAGATGAGTTTATTGCAAAACTTCCAGAAGAAGACAAATTCATGCCAATGGGAGAGTTGCTTCATTCATACAAAGGCAATGATGTTGAATATGAAATATACAAGGTAAATTATCGGGTTATCTGATTAATCTACATGTACAATTTTTCACAGTTGGAAAGACTTCATTGAAACCTACTGTGTAGGTGGTGTAAGGAAAGCAGATACAATATTTGGGTGTGGGAAATCCCCAGTCTGCAGCCCTTGATAAAAAGAAAAAACAATGTGTCCTCTTTGCCCAGTTATTGTTTTTTTTTTTACAAAGATTGTTTGACCTCACTCTGTGCTATCCAGATGAAAATAAAATCTGTTAAGTTTGTATATAGGTCTGTTATGGTGATGCTTTAGTCTTGTTTAATTTATAGGCTGATGTTACTACTCCAAGGTTGAAGGATTATCATGAAAAACTGCAAACATTTTTGTTGTGGTTCATTGATGCCTCCTCGTACATTGGTATGAGTCATTTACCATAATTTCACCAAAAATGTTTATAAATTCCATTCGAGAGATACAATCTACGTGTAAGTCGTGAGTGTAGCAGCGGGCTCACAGCAACTGTTGAAGGGCCAAACTGTCACGTGCCAAACAATTTAAGTTAGGTATCACGGAAACCAGCTGTGATAATTTAATTGACGATAATTAACATAAACTGAAATACAATGCGAATAAACTAATTACTAAAAGATGCAGTGGAATATGAAGATAAGAAAATCACGACTCAACCAATAAATAGCATGCATGCATTCCAATCATAGTTGCAAACTTATTTACCGGTAGCTTGTATAAAACTCTACTAAATGCGACGAAAGCAATTATGGAAAATACACGATTATCTAACTAAACAATTTAAGGAACTCAATGCTCGTAGGAGTGCCGCTGTGAGCACCTGACATAAAAATGGGGACTAATATGCTCCCAGATAAAACTGTAGGTTTCGTAAAATTAATTATTCAACAAACCTAAAATAACACTCAGTCTGACAAATTTAGGGATACCGAAGTGTTTAACTATATCTAGAAGAACAACTGCTGTAATAAAACAGGTAGGGCATTGTTGCACGCTATTCTTGAACAGCTCTCAAATCGGAGAAAGGTAAACCAAAAACTGATCTTTTGTAGACTAAAAGACTCCTGCTTGTACTCTAAATTACCAAGGGTAACCAAACTGAATTCGTTAATAACACAACTATGATTGCAAACTAAAAAGCTAAAGAGCTATTGTCCAGATGTCGCCTAAGAGTTCCACTGGTATAATTGTCCGGAATAGTAACTTATCGCACTCATCATTGTTAAGGCAAACATGATTAGTAAATTGAAAATAATAAACTGAAACAGAAAAGCTTTTTTACAGTAAGACTTTGTTGGGTTGCCCTACTGGGACAATATTATTGCAACATGGACCTACATGTACTAGTTTAATTAATGGCCTGGCTCCTATGAGTCTTCTACAGGTCAGTGGCGAGAATCTGTAGTAACAAGCAGAAGGTAGTAGGTTTAACTCCTGCTTAGGAGCACTCAGATTTCCGAGTGAAATTAAATTAATCTATTCATTTTCATTCACCTGTGTTACATGTAACATGTAACATCTCTTGTTTGGTGATAAGTGTTGATGGTGTCAACGTACCCTTCAGTCCCACACTGAAGCGATGCCGGAGTTTCCCTTAGCTATCTTGGGTGAGAAACGGTGGCACATCCACTTCCCCTTGCCGGCGCAGCCTTCTAGGAGCTTGGCAGAGGTGCACGCTGCTCAGTCCAGCTGTGCTCTATGCACGGCCAGTATGCCACTGACTCGCTGGCACTAAGCATAGCCCCAGTCACTGGCCTTGCAGTGGCAGACAAAGCTTTATCCCCAGCTTCTTTCCTCTTGCCTACACTGGCAAAAGCAAAACACCTGCAGACAGTAACATGATAATAATAAAACCACTACTTTAGTTAGTAAGAGGTATTTATTTATTTATTTATTTATTTATTTGCTTAAATATAGACCCTGATGATGACAGGTGGCAATTCTTCCTTTTGTAAGTACATCTGACAGTACAGTAATAAACCAACTTCCTGCAAACTCTTGAGGAACAAAGTGGAGAATAAAATTTAATAACAACTGTCAGCTGATTATCAGCTTCCGACAGGTGTTGATTTCATTAACTAAAGGTTTTTCTACCAGGCATTCTTAAAGTGCCTGTTTCCTCAACTGAACATTGAGTAACCACAGAAATATATCTAAGTCCTTCAAATACTTTTTCTTTCAAAGTTGTGGTTTTGAAGGCTTTGAAGACAAAGGGTTGTCAGTTGGACAGGCCATGTGCAGTACCTTTAATCGTCAAGCAATACAAGGTTGTTGTCACACTTATTTACATCAGGGTGGTCGTTTGAAAACCATAAAGGAAAGTTGTTAGTAACACAACCCATTCCCCTTCTTGCTTGGTTGTAGCTGTACTATGGGTGGGTAATATTCCCCACAAAATGCATGAATGTTAGAGACAAGTGCAGACAATGTGATTGTTGCAAAAGAAGTGGTTGAGGTGCTTTTCATTTGATATAAGAAAGTGGCAGTATAGTACTCACTGTACACAATGGGTTAATTTGGCTGGCCTTTAAACAACCCTCTGTTGTAAAGCTGGCATGTACCATTATTTTTTCCATCTTTTGACCAACATGCTGTCAACCCATTGTAAGGACAAAACCTTGCCAATAATGGTCAGTTACATAAATTTGTCCTCAAGGACTGAGTTCATTTTTTATAAAAGTGATGATAATAATTATCAACACCATTTTACTTTCATCAATGCAGATTTGAAAAAAGAAAAGAGGCTGGCAACACACATTACAGCATAGTGGGTTACATGACAGTTTATCAGTATTATGCCTACCCAGACATGATTCGACCTCGTATCAGGTTGGTGGCAAATCTGATCCTGGCCAGCATCATTGCTATTAATTATTGTCTAGAGCAAGTTTCAATCAAGTGTCGTAAAACCAAAACCAAAGTAATTCCTTTGGCCAATCAAAAAGGACAGAGACAATCCAGTAAGTATTGGAAGTAATTACACGTAGCCGACACAATGCACGGGAAAATGTGCATACGCAAGCCATGATTGGTTTTGGTTTCACTTCCGATTGGTTGAAAAATGGTGCGAGAACTTTGAACCAATCACTGAGTGAAGTAAATGCAAAACCAAAGCAATTCCCTAATTACTTTCGTCACTCTATTGTACACTGGTCTTGCATTCAGATTCTTTCTTTACCATTAAGCCAGTGAAAATTGTGTTTTTCTTAGGGCTATTTAGTAAATAAACCCCTTCTGGTGGCTGGTACATCGGCTTATAATGTTGCAGCTGAGAGATTATCCGAAAAACGAATATTGGACTTTTGAGGACAATCTCTCAGCCAAGGACATTACCGGCGAACATACCAGCAAGCCAAAAAGAGGTTTATTTATTTTATAACCCTTCCATTAATTTTCACATCCCGCAAAAATACCGCTCGTAAGAAGCCAGTGTTGAATGTGATGGTGACACTTCATATTTTTTTTGATGCAGTGTTCAAAAATTGACTAGAAAGAAAGCCTGTCGGTCTCAGAAAAAAATCAAATAATTTTAATTGTTACTGCAAGTTGAAAACTCTAAAACAAGGCACTTTTTTGCTTACTGAAAAAGAAATTTAATTTAACCATGAAAGACAGAATCATTGCAAGTCTGGATGACAGTATTTGCAAGTATGGCTGGAAATTTTCTCTCCTTTGAACGGATGGTTAATTTTATAGTTAGTAAACACAGTGCATTAAATACTGTACTCAAAAAAATGATGCAGTTTAAGTTTGCACAGGATTAAATCTCTAAAGTCTGCTCATAACTTTCTTCATCTTCAATGCCAGTGACAGCGTGGTTTGTTGACTTTCTTGTTCTTTCCGGAACAACATTTGCGACCAGCTTTTTAATGTCACTATCCCTAAACTCCAGAAAACGAGTTTGTTTTTCTTCCATGTAAAATAAAAACTTTTCTGTTGCCTTTTTTCTGCCAGCTTTATTTTTTATCAATGGAAATGATCACTACAACCTTTCGCAGGGCAAATATCCATGCAAACAGGGGATATTGCGTGATAACTGTCCTGTGAGTTTGCTCCACGTGACGTAAATTAGCCAATAAAATTGCCCGGAAATTAATGGGTGGGTTATAATTTGTTGTAATTGTAGTTGTGCAGGTTTGTTGGTTGTCTTGTGTGGCTGGCCCATTATGAGTTCAAAGCCTGGATAAGTCTTAATATTATTGTGTTTGGTGGATAACTCCCTATCAAGCCCATCCGAATGTGAAAAGTCTTACATAACAACATGCCATCATAAAATAATATGAAATTAACTTTCCTGTCTAAAGTGTGGATTAAGGACAGGCATCTGTATCGATGAAATGATAAAACAGTGGAGGCAGAAAGAATTGAGTCAAGTTGACTTCATCCATCACCCATCGTTACCACCTTGACAAATTACATGTAACTGAAGCTTACACTTTTTCCCTTCTCGGGAAAAACAAATTGTCGTGACTCTTGAATCAACTACCAGTGCTGTCTTCAATTTCTTTGCCTACTAAATGGCATGTTAGTCACATACATGTACTTTTTTTACAAAGTATAACTTTATTGGTTTCTTAAGTTAAATTTTTTTCTGGTTCTGTTTTTGCAGTCAAATGTTAATTCTTCCTCCCTTTCAAAAGCAAGGCCATGGAGGTTTGTACCAACTGAGGCAATGTTGTTTTCAAAAGTATTGTATATCTGTCTGTTACATCTAAATGACTCAAATCCAGAAATGCACGGGTCCAATAAGATGTATGCCCAAAGTTTGATACAAAAAAACAAAACTCGTAGGAGCAGGCATAGCTCAGTTGGTTAGTGCTCGGCTTTCAGAGCAAAAAGTCCCCAGTATGGCCGGTTAAGGGTGAAAGGGTTAATGGGACATCAGTGATTAACCCATTGACTCCTGGGGGTTCCCATTGACGAGTCAAATTGTCTGGTGTTAGAGTAAAATTTAGTAAGGTTAATACACTTGTAGCATACCAACTACATGATGTGTGTGCACTTGTTGTATAGTGAGCTCTCTGTTGTCCCAGATGGAGATACTTTTGAGGAAAGTTGCATTTTATTGAGTTTCCAAACAATCATTTTGTTTTCTAAGTAATTGTTGAAGGGTACTCTGCACCGAGAGGTTTTTCTCCGGGTACTCCAGTTTTCCCCTCTCCTCTAAAACCAACGTTTGATTTGATTTGTGTTGATTTGTTAATTTCAGTTTACAGTGTCCCCAATTAGTGCTCAAGGGTTAGAAGATTAGATACTTACATAAAGTTCCTTTCATTTCCTTTCCCCAAAATGCTGCTGCTCCTCCAGTAAAGATAAACAGCTTCATTTACCCTAACCTAAAAATAATGCTAACCTTTATTACCCTCACCTTATTGTCAAGGCTGTGCTCTAAGGAAAATTTCGGGGAGCCCTTCGGGCTCCCAAGCATTTCAGCTGGGGTGCCCAGCCCTCCAAGTTGGTCGCCCGAATTAATTAATTATTTATTCATTTAATTAATTAATTAATTAATTAATCAACAACGCAGCAAGATCTTCATCCATCTCTCTCTCAGCAAAACATTGCTGCTACTGCTCTGGTGATCGTCGAACTCGCTGGTGCAAGAAAAACCCGCAACCTGTCAAATTTTTCACGCCATACTTGAGAAAGACGAGAAAGGTGGCAATAGGGCCATTTATATGAGAGAAAATAAGCCGCGGCTTACTCTGACCGCGGCGTACATGATACGTGAAAGGAACTATTTATACGAGTATAAACTCCCAGGCTAGGATAAGCCGCGGCTTGAGAAATCTGTGAACGTACATTTTGTACCATTTATACGGGGTGTTCGCGTCTTATGTAAGCCGCGGCATATTTTCTCTTGTATAAACGGCCCTAATGTCACCGATGTTTTTAAGGTTTAAAAGTGAAATAGTAAAGCTCGATTGAGACAGGTTCATGTAAAAACGTTTGGGTCTAATACAGGTAAACCTTATTTACTGGTTAGTTGGGTTGAAAATAAATTTTCAAAACGTGAATCAATGCCGCTTGATTCCGGTGGAGCTTTAAATTTGTGAAAACTGCCGTAAAACAATGAAACCACCACGGCTCAAAAGCTTTCAATTTTTTTTTGAGCAAGTCATCTTGATCTGGACGAAAATCATCGCTACAGGACAGAACTAAACTATATTTTCCTTATATTATCAGTAAAATGTTTAGTGGAATGAGCTTTTGTGGATTCGGTCGAAGCGCCAGTCACAGCGTTATTTGTTTAGGGCACGCAATGATTTGTCACGAACCAAAGACAACGCAGGATTGCTCTGTTTCTAAAACAACAATAAATAACATGATCTCTTTCCCATTTTTTATTTCGTTATTTCATATACAGGGGAAAAACAACCATAACCTAAATGTATTTTAGCCAAGCAGGCAGCCGCGAAAAATCGTAAAAATATTAAATTTGCATAAGCTGTGATTCCCGGGTACACACAAAAGTAAATTGCACCGAAGTAACAACTCTTTTTAAAACTATAACCAAGAAATGCCAAACTCCACGTTCCAAATGTAATGCTAGTTTTTGAGTAAGAATCGAAATTCGTGCGGCCGCCGGCCGTCACGTGCAAAGTCACGGATTATGTTACATGTGAAATCATGTGGAACGGCCTTTGAACCGATTGTTTCGTACGAAGAAAAAACCTTTTCTGAGAGGTTTGGTAAACTGTAACCACCAGCATATTAAAATATTTAGGCGCCTTATCTGCTAGAAGTACAATAAGCCAGAGTGCCCTGCCGGGCGACCAGGTAATTTTTCTCACTCGCCCGAAGCCAAATGTTAGTCGCCTCAGGCGACTGGGCGCCGTTAGAGCACAGCCTTGATTGTA
>OX421451.1:9839564-9849564 GCA_949126865.1 Montipora capitata
CTCAAGCACGTATGTTTTTGAGACGTGTACGGCAACCGGAAGTGAGCTGTTTTCCCTTTTAACTTGTCTTCACACAACCACATTTACATTGCTAAGTACCTTTTCTCCATTATGGATGATTAGTATAAAAATCTGGGAGACGCTGCTGTCCGCATCTCAAAAACGTGCATGCTTAAGCTCCCTAATACGAACACATAGTGGCCTGGGTTGGGTTTGTGCTATCAGAAGGCACTGTACCACTGAACACAAGGGGTTTTAATTGAAGTGTAATTTTTATTGAATGGAAAGAGCCCCTTGCCTTAAAATGCTATACAACATTACCACAGGGCAGGACAGACATAACTCTAAGTTGACCTCCACAGATCCATCTATTCTGTTAACCCTCCACCATGAAATAATCTCAATTCATAATAAAATACCATAGTTTATAATGTACTTTTCTTCTCAGTGGTGGAAAATGACTATAGAATACTGTTAGCAACGAGGCCATAGATCCCCACTAGACTTCAAGACAGAAATGCTTGTTTCAGTCTGTACGACTTTGTGGATCATGCTTTCAAGTACAGAGATAATTAAAAAAAGAAATAAAGAAAGCTGAAAGCTTGTGAGAGTGTACACTCTCTCTGAAAAAATTGTAATCCGGTTAAAAAAACTGTTCTTTTTGTTTGGGATCTTTATCTACCCTCTTGGTAACTAACATCTGTGCCACTCAGATAATTATCTTAGGAAGGAAGAATGCAAAAATTGCTAAGTGGACAGTCAAGGTTCAACAACCAGGCTGGCATAAATTGTGAAAGGGGGGTCGCCTTTATTATGCCACATTAAATGGAAAATCACAAGAAACAGTTAACATTAAGAACACAATTTTTTATTCGTGTTCAAAGCTGTGACTTTTAAAATCATATAATTATGTGTTTAATAAAAGGTTGGATTGTCATCCTGGTGAAGTGCAATGATCAGGGTTTTTTGTTTGTCTCCCTGCTTTTCTTCACAAGTTGAAGTCAAGTGTTAACAAGACACTGACAGGAGCAGTGGACTCGGAAACAGCAAGGATCAAAAAGCGCCAATAAGAGAAGATGAATAAGAATGAAATGGAATGAACGTATATTTGAAGTCGGTAGAGCATTGCACTGGCATTGAATCCCAATGGAGTCACATGAACTTTTCAGGTGTCTATAAAGCGACAATTGCTTCAATTGTCCAGCTAAGTACTTGGATCACTCAGTTCTCTCATTTGTTAATAATTATCCTGACCAAAAAGCATGATGTATGACTGGTCAGTGATCTCAAGAAGATGATGGCACAGCAATATGAAGTTGAAATGTTGGGATCTCAGTCACAAGTGACCACATTAGGAGAACAAACTATAGAAAATACTTTTAATAATATTATTAACCCATTGACTCCCATGGGGGTTCCCCATTGACAAGTAAAAATAATTGTCTGGCGTTAGACAGAGTAAAATACTAAGTCTGGCCGGTTTAGGCCGATTTGGACGTCAAAGGGTTAATGGTTTTTTCAGTGAGTAATTAAAGGGGACCTAGATGTTGTTAATCCATTTACACCTAAAGCACCCACAAACAGCAAGTAAAGCCATCTGGCATTAGCCAGAGTAAAATCTGCAAATCTCACTCCCAGGGTTAACATTGGAAATACACAAAGCTGATTTTGTTTGCAGAACCTGACAAAAGGTGGCCAAATGTATGTCAGATTCATGACAGATTCTTATTGTGCCTGATGAGTTGTTGTTATCAGCTCATTGTCGTCCTTGTTGGTAGAGTAACAATTTTATCCATAATGAATGAAAGGAAATGAATGTAATTGTATTGACAAATGGATAGTTTCTGTCATTTTGAGGAGGCTATTTTCAAACTGTAACGTAGTTTTTCTTGTGGAACTTGTAATAAACACAGGGTTCGTACACGTCTCGAAAACCCTTGAAAACCCTTGGATTCCAGAAGTCCAATTTCAAGGCCTTGAAAGCACTTGAAATTGATTTTTGGTCCTTGAAAGTCCTTGTTTTTTTATTGATCAAGATTGAAAAATATTAATGCTTTAAGGTCTTAAAGTAAATGAAAGCCAGTCAAAACAAATGTTCAAGTAAACAAAGTATAACATTCTCGAATTTTGCTTGGTTTGTTGTAAATTCTTACTAAAAAAAGTCCTTGAAATTTCAAACTAGGGTCCTGGAAAGTCCTTGACCTTTTGGCCTTAAAAAGGGTACGAACCCTGTAAACAGCTTGATAATTTATGTATGGTGTTCATTAGTTGCCATTGGCACCTATCTTGTTTCCCCAATGTGCCAACTTTGGCTTTGAAGTCTCACGGAATCTCTGGTCACGTGACAGTGAGGTAGAATTAAGGAGGCTCGAAAGGGTTTTCAGCTGAGCGCGCGCACGCAAGCCACACACGCAATTCTAAAAGCTGCTCGCCTCAGCTCACGATTCAAAGTGGATCACCAGAAATAAACAAATACCGCTAGTTTCGCTCACCTTTCTTCTAATTCCTATACATATGGAATATATATAGACATCTCCTATTCACGAAAACAACGAAAATTGTACACAAACGTTTTCATGGTCGCTTAAATCCGTTTGTGTTGGCCTGTATCTTCACTCGCGCGTGCACTCGAATGAGCGGGTGACGCATGCGTAAATGCCGATCTTGTAACCCCTTCATTTTTCCTGATTTTGCAACTTTGTTCGCTTATATCTCTGCTTCCGGACGGTAAATTTTTTTCATTTTTTGCATGTTAGCTTAGATTAATTTAAAACATTTGTCTTTCAAATTTAAAAAAATTCTGTAGGTGAAAAAAGAAATTAGCAACACATTTCAAAAAAGCTTATTTTTCTGAAAAACTGACCTACAGATTTTGTTGAATTTTAAATATTTTAGAGATTATTTCTAACATTATCTGGTAACGCTGAATGGGAAGATTTCACCGTCCCGTTTTTTCAAAAAAGATAACATATGTTGATTTTAAGCCTCACGGAAATGCCTTATATCGTTGCCACGGTAACGATATTTTGGAGGAAAATGTGATGTGAGAAATCTATGATGGGTACTTAATACCCTGGCCAAATTTTGTCTTGATATGATTACCCTAACTGTATCTAAAAACAGAATATGTTTATTTGTTTGAAAAGAGGAGAAACTATTTCGAGCCTCCTTAATAATTGAACAACAATTACCTGGAAGTGCAAGTTCAGTGGACTGACCAAGAGATTACATGCCCATACCTCCCTTCCCTAGGAGGAAGTCTTATCTGCAATAATATGGTACTTTTTTTACAGTTGTCACCTCAGGCGTTGGAAGGTGATCGGTACATGCGCAAGGCATATCTCATGAAATCTCTTGGTCACTCCACAGGTCAGTAGAATTATCATCGAACTTCTACTTCCAGGCAAGTGTTCAATTTTTAATTTATTATTCAGGTGTCTAGAAACAAAGCCACAACAATACAGCTTACCGGTAAATTGTCCAGCTAAAAGTGCAAGAATCACTCCTGAAGCTCTCTCATTCACAACTTTTGTGTATTAGGTAGAAATTGAATGGTCAGTTTTAAGTTGTATAAATGTCCCAAAATACCATGGCAGCTTGAAAGAATGAAAACTCTTTCACTTCAAACACAAATTTGTTAGCCTAAATGTACCTAATATAGCTGTTTCAGCAGTGTGTGCTTAAGAAAAGGAGAAATGCGAAGGAGGGAGAAGAACCCTCACTCTCTTCCTCCAATTTTATCATTTTGCTTCTCTATCATTCACCTTCCCCCCCCCCCCCCCCCCCACTCATAGGTTGGAAAGGTTGCAAATTAGCTATTTACACTTAATTGCCTCCTGCAATTCTCCTTTCCATGCCAAAAAAACATTGGAAAAGGACGATGAAATCACGAAGTTGGAAAATGTTCTGTTATCTTTCTCCTCTCTGGCTCTTTTCAATCTCTTTCTGAATGTTTCTCAAAAAATTGCGTGTGAAAGACACCATTCTTCCTGTAGCTTGGTGATATCCTTGAGAGCCTTCTTTTGCTTGGTTTGACTTTGCAGCTTTATCCAGTGCATCATTGCCTGAGAAAATTAAAAAGATAAACAAATGTTCAGATATTCAGATAACCAGATCTTGCTTTGGCAGTGTTACAATACAATACAATACAATACAAATTTTATTGTCAACTCCCAACGGGGCTTTTCAGAGACAATAATAATAAAGATACTTAAAAAATACTCAAAAATTATCAAATAAACAATTATTAAGAAACTATTTACATATAAAATTTATGACATTAGAAATTGATTTAAAAGGAAGGCTTTCATTTTACATTTAAAAATGATAAGAGATTCACTTAATTTAAAATCGGGTTTTATAGCATTCCACAAAGTGTTCAGACTTTTCTATTTTTTATTTAGTAACAGAGAGGCATATTTAACCAAACTCATAGGTGAACAAAATTCTGCCATTTTTGGCCTGCACAAGGTATCAAACTACTATTATATGTTTTTTCTAATTCAATAAAATTATTTTATCCTGCACTACCAGGTCATTTGTCTGAAGTCAACAAAAGGAAATTTCTTGTTATTTTGTGAATTGATAGAAAGGGAATATTTTGGAATATTATGAGATGGTTGAGGGAAAAACATGGCAGGGTTACTTGACGAATAATTCCATATAAAACGTCTGGCAGAGAAACAGAAAGAAACAGTGTTCAGACTTGATCCCATCCACAGTGCTCAGCTACAGGCCCTGAAGTGAATTTTGTTCTGACAGCTCATTCCCATACTGCAGTATCTGTGTAATCCTTTTACCCTGAACCAGTCCACATTGATGAATAAAATTGTCTGGTATTTCAGAGAGAAAATTTCACTCTTCGGAGGGAATAGTTTAATCACTCGCTGAAAAATAATGTCCCCTTAACCGGCCAGACTCGTCAATGGGGAACCCCCTGGAAGTCAATGGGTTAACCCATTGACCCCTGGGGGTGAGACTTTACAGACTTTACTCTAACACCAGATGATTCTACTCCTCAACTGGGGGTGTCTTAGGGTGCCCCAGTAGTCAATGGACTTATTGGTCAAAAGCTATGTCCCCTCCATTAACCCATTGACTCCTGGGTGTGAAACTTAACCAATTTTATTTTTGTTCTATATAATGCCAGACCATTTTATTCCTCAACTGGGGGTGTCCTGGGGCACCTGTGGAGTGAATTTTAATGGGTAGAGTGGACATTCAATGTTTTTAAACACGAAGATGCACTATAAAAGGGGTCGCTTCATGCACTGCTTTTCTTCAAATTCATTTAAGTATGACTGATTAATTATCCAAGGTAGTGATCAACAAACAGCAACACAGAGACAGAAGCCCTTAAAGATATTTCTAGCACAAGAATAAAGGCACTGTTACACTGTGAAATGTTTTGTGTAACTTGCCTCGAAATGTTTTGTCGACATTGTTGTGGGACAAGTTGCACGAAACATTTCACAGTGTAACATACCCTGCATTGGCCAAAATCGTTGCGAGACAAGTTGCAAGAGCCGTTGAAGAAAGTAGAATTAAGTTCTACTTTTCGTGCAACTAAATTGTCTCACAACGATTTTGGCCGTTGCAGGGTATGTCACAATGTGAAATGTTTCGTGCAACCTTGGTATGGAGAAATGCAAGTCAAGGGCTAGAGCTGTCGTTTATTGGCCCGGTATGTCTACTGCAATTGGAAGGATGATCTCCAAGTGCTCTGTATGTCTTAAGTACCAAAGAGAGAATCAAAAGGAGCCCTTATTACCCCATGAAGTCCCTCAGAGGCCATGGCAGAAGCTACAATACTCGTCAAAAATCTTGAAACACTTGTGACTGTTTCCCCTTCCCCAATGTTTATTTGGGTATCACAGTGGTCTCAGTGCTTCAAAACACCCGTGGCTCAACATTGGGGAGGGAGAAGGCACATTTCAGTTGGGAAAACAGTGTGAAGTAGAAATCTCAGGATTTTTCCAGAAAATTCGAGAGAAACGGTGTCTGTTTCAACGATTTGTGACGAGTATTGTATTTAGTCTGAAGCGAGGAAAGAATAACAGTTTCTGTTCAAGACTGACGACTTTTTCGATCATTGATGGAATATACCTGCTTGGTTCGCGCACAGATGAGAAAGAGAAATTTAGGATGTCGGATTATTGTTCAGTTATATTTGAAAATAAAAGGAAAAGATCAAAATAAGGGAATTTAATTAAAGCAATGTGTGACACATACAGGCAGTAAGTAAGACATGCGGGAAAATGTGAGGTCGCTGGTGAAACTTCACTTTCTGAAGACATATATTCCAACTTTTGAAAAGGGGAAATAATATTTACCTAAGCTAATTAAATGTTCTCAGCGCGATAAATGGGGGCATGTCTGTTGCTAAATGTTGTTGATGACAGGGAGACTCAGATGATGAAGGTTAGGTGGCGGGTCTTCAATCTCTTCCATCAAGTACCCGAGGAACAGCAGAAGTCAGTACCCCGTGTGGGAAATGTTTTAGTCGACTTATTTTCCCACAAGACGACTAATTCAATTACCACTGATCTTATGTAAATACCGCCGAGTTTGTGGACATTTTTAATCTTTGCTATGGCTCAAGTGTTACACGATTCACCATGGTGTTTGGAATATTCTTTGCCTTTTTTAGGAACCAAAAACAAAAGCTACTGCATCTACAAGTGTTTTAAGTGATAGAACAGATCACGGAACATGCACCTTTGGGATAATTTTCTTGATTAAGCTATTCAATAAGGCTATTTGTAGGGCTTCACCATGGTGAACCGATAGTTCTTAAAGTCTATGGTAGTATAATTACTTTACTTAAGAACACAGTGGTGAATCGTTGAGTTTCAGCGCTAAGAAGGTCGACAGGTCGTTACAACAAATGATCTATTTTAATAATGTAATTTTCTACAAAGTTAGCTTATTTTTGTACATAGAACTGTTCAGATTATAGCAAAAGAATGAAAAGGTTCCGTGTTCTTTTGACACCATTGTGTAGTTATTTGAGATAAGGACTAAGAGGCAATGTACTTCACTCTTCTTTCTCAGGAGCTCCACGAGAAATCATTTCACAATGAATAGCGATTCAATTTCATACAATGACCGGAAAAAATCATTCTGCTATGTAAAAATCGCTAAACGTCGTCTTGATGGCCATCGGAGCAATTTTCACCCCCTTCTTTTTTGAAATATGCAACACCACCCCTCCCCCCTTATTTTTGGCGAATAGTGCGATAGTTAATATTGTCTCTGAAAGTTTACATTTTGCGAGAAGAAATCTCACGCAGTTATCCACAGAATGGAAATAGTGGTATTTCTTTAATATTTTATACGCTTTCCCTTATTTCTAATCACCATATCAATTCGTTTCGGCATAGAGCGTATTAAATTGTTCACAGTCTCAACAGATATAGAGTAAAATGTATTGATAACACGATTCTTAAACTGTTCAAATGTTTCTCGGCGTAGTTGTTGCTGCACTGCTTGTCTTTTTAACATCCTACTCACCATAGGAAACACATTTTCAATGACCGCCATATCCGGAAATCTTGGACACAGTTTGATTAAGGTACTGTTTGTGCGTTGCATCGCTGCCCGTGCTAATGCCGAATTTTGAGAGGGATCCCCATCTTGTAAAAACATTCGGCTACATCCTTTGTCAGCAGCTGCGAATAGGCGATCAAAATGGTTATCTATAAACGCAGCGAAATAACGACCAGTCATTTTCTCATATGGTTCACAGCAGATAACTCCTTTATTGTAAGAAATTGCCACCATCAGTCTTAGTACTTTGCCCCCAGTTCCCTCTTTGTGGCCCTTTGCTATGCATCCTGGAGCCAAACCCTCTGATTTCTTTCTCCAGACACGAGCTTTTGGTGCACGAGCCTGATCTAGTGGATTTCTTTTGTACGTAAATCCTGTTCCATCCAGATAAAAGGAAATTCCTTTTGTCCAAATCTCCTGGCCGTAGTTGGCTTTCATGTACTTTGCGAACTTAACTCTTTTGCTGTGGTCTTCCGCTGTCATGAGCCCCTTTCAGCGAGTCTGCAAATAGTAGTAATGTTGTGAATTGAGAAAACGAGAAACTGTTCTTACAGATATGTCCCTTTGTTGAATTCCGGCTTCCTCCATCAGTGCTTTACAGGTAAAGTTTCCCTCTCTTTTCCTCAAAACTGTAATGCATCGTATCAGTCGTCTTTTGTCGCGGTCACTTAACCTGTTCTTGCGACCTCTTTTACACGTCTCCTCAGAAGTGCGCCTCTTATAAGTTTTCTCATGTGCAATTCTATAAACACTCGCCGCAGAAATTTTGCACATGCTGGCAACTGTTCGCACAGATAGGCCTTTAACCCGACATAGATAATACGCACATGCACGAGTCACGCTATCGATTATACCTTTAAACACCATCGCAATATGCTAATAAGCAGAGCCGTTCCACTAAACTGTTTTACCACAAAAGTACCTTAAAATCGCTAAACGCAAAAGTCTGCATAGCTTCTTTATATAACTCCTACTTCACATCTAGAAAAGTCAGGACAAGAACACTCCTCACGTTAACACAACAGGTAACAATAATTACTCTTCCAACGTTTATGTTACCCGTCCACGCCCTTCAGACGCAAAGACAATACTCGTCAAAACTCTTGAAACACTTGTGGCTGTTTCCCCTTCCCCAATGTTGATTTGGGTATCACAGTGGTCTCAGTGCTTCAAAACACCCGTGGCTCAACATTGGGGAGGGAGAAGGCACATTTCAGTTGGGAAAACAGTGTGAAGTAGAAATCTCAGGATTTTTCCAGAAAATTCGAGAGAAACCGTGTCTGTTTCAATGATTTGTGACGAGTATTGTAGGTGCAGACATATTTGAACTGAACTCTAAGTCGTATTTACTTGTTGTTGATTATTATTCTAAGAACCCTGAACTTTGCTCCTAAGAGATAAGACAGCTGGTTCTGTTATAACTGGTATGAAATCAATGTATGCCTGGCATGGAATTCCAGATGAAGTTATTGCCGATAACATGCCCTTTTCAAGCAAGGAATTCCATCAGTTTGCAAAGGATTGGGGATTTGAAGTCACCACCTCGAGTCCCAGATACCCACAGTCAAATGGGATGAGTGAAAGAGCGATACAAACCATCAAGAAGCTGCTTAGGAAAGCATTTGAAGATGAAAATGACCCGTACATAGCTCTCCTGGAGTACAGGAACACTCCAGTCTCAGGACTAAAGGAGTCCCCTGCACAATTGCTGATGAGTTGCATGTTGAAGTCCAAGTTGCCTTCTACTGTATCCCTCTTGAAGCCTCAAGTGGTTCACAATGCCTATGACAAGCTCAAGGAGCGTAGGGACAAACAGAAGATGTACTACGATCACGGTGTAAAGTGGTTACCTGAAATCAAGCCACATGCAACACTGTGTATACAAATGGGAAAGACCCTGGAGCCAGCAACTGTTACTGCCCAGCATGCAGCTCCTAGATCCTATGTAGTCTCAACACATGACGGCACTGCCTACCGTCGCAATCGTCGACATTTGTTGCTGACAAATGAGCCCCCAGTCGTGAGTACGGGACCACCCCTAGATGAAGCGGTGATACCGTCTGTCTGTGCCACACCCGCGGTTCCTGTTAGTAATGCTGAATCGGCCCTGCCTGCTGCCAATGAAAGCAGCCCTCTGCCAACACAAGCAAAGTGTACCTCCAGTGGCCATATTGTGAGATTGCCAGCAAGATACAAGGACTATGTTATGAACTGAACTCTTCAGTTACAGTAAACAATGCAAACATTCGAGCAAAGTTCATTTTATTGATTCGTGCTTAATGATTGGTTGATCATTCATTCCAGGTTTATCTTGTTTTAAAAAAAAAAGAAGGTGTCATGATTAATTGCACAATTAGAATACATTATCATAGCCTCCACGTGCTTGGAAGAACTTAGTCTTATGCAATAAACCTTGTTGTTGTTAACATGTCGCTTGTGTGTGAGTGAACAT
>OX421451.1:9857064-9872064 GCA_949126865.1 Montipora capitata
TCGGAGTGTCATTTGTCACTTGACACTCTGTTGGATGGAGGTAGCTGAAGGTATATTATAACGTAAATGATCGTGAATGAAGGTAGATGAAGGTAAAACAAGATAGATGAAGGTAAATGAACGCGGATGAAGCCGTAGATGTAGGTAGCTGAAGGTAAATGGACGTTAGTGAAGGTATATGAAGGTAAATGAACGTGAATAAAGGTAAATGAAGATAGTGGAACGCGGATGAAGGAAGATGTGGTTAGCTGAACGTAAATGAACGTGAATAAGGGTATATTAAGGTAAATGAATGTTAATGAAGGTAAGCTAAGGTATATGAACGTGAATGAAGGTAAGTGACGGTAGTTGAAGGTAAATGAACGTGAATAAAGACGGATTAAGGTGAATGAAGGTAAATGATTGCGATTGAAGGTAGACTTAGGGTGCGTTCGATTGACCGGATTCCGGAATAGGAATACATGGAATGTAAGTTAGAAATCCTTCGTTCTTACGGAGATTCACATTAAAATTGCCAAACTCCTGCCAAAATGCTATTTTAAACATATTTTTATTATCCTTGCTGCTTCGAAACGTGCCAAACATACCGTTGTAATCATCACTCTACGTATTCTTATTCCGGAATAGGGTCAATCGAACGCGCCCTAAGCTAGATGAAGGTAAATAAAGGTAAATGAAGGTAGATGAACGTGAATGAAGGTAGATGAAGGTAGATGAACGCGGATGAAGGTAGATGTAGGTAGCTGAAGGTAAGTGGACGATAGTGAAGGTACTAAAGGTTGATGAAGGTACATGAAGGTAAATGACGATAAATGAACGCGGATGGAGGAAGAAGTGGGTAGCTGAACGTAAATGAACGTGAATAAAGGTATATTAAGGTAAATGAATGTTAATGAAAGTAAATAAACGTGAATAAAGGCAGATGAAGAAGGTATATGAATGTGAATGAAGGAAAGTGAAGGTAGATGAAGGTAAATGAGGGTAGATGAAGGTCACGAGATGAAGGTAGATGAAGGTGAATAAAGGTAGAGAAAGGCCGACTTCGGAAGGCAGATGAAGGTAAAAGAACGTGAATGAAGGTAGATGAAGGTAGATGAACGCGGATGAAGGTAGATGTAGGTAGCTGAAGGTAAGTGGACGATAGTGAAGGTACTAAAGGTTGATGAAGGTACATGAAGGTAAATGACGATAAATGAACGCGGATGGAGGAAGAAGTGGGTAGCTGAACGTAAATGAACGTGAATAAAGGTATATTAAGGTAAATGAAAGTTAATGAAAGTAAATAAACGTGAATAAAGGTATATTAAGGTAAATGAAAGTTAATGAAAGTAAATAAACGTGAATAAAGGCAGATGAAGGTATACGAATGTGAATGAAGGAAAGTGAAGGTAGATGAAGGTAAATGAGGGTAGATGAAGGTCACGAGATGAAGGTAGATGAAGGTGAATAAAGGTAGAGAAAGGCCGACTTCGGAAGGCAGATGAAGGTAAAAGAACGTGAATGAAGGTATATGAAGGTAGGTAAAGGTCGATGAAGGTAGATGGAGGTAGATGAAGGTAAATAAAGGTGAATGAAGGTATATGAAGGTAAATAAACGTGAATGAAGGTAGATGAACGTGAATAACGGTACATTAACTAAGGCAAAGGAATGTAAATGAGGGTAGATGAATGTGAATGCGGGTTGATGACCATGAATGAAGGTATAGATGAAAGTAGATGAATGTGAATTACGGAGGATGAAGGTAGATGAAGGTAGATTTTGTTCGGATAGTAGTGGGTTCAAACCCCTGCCGGAACATAAATCAGGAGATTTAAATAACAGAGGAGGAAAACGTTTTCTACGAATTTCATCTGCTAATGGTTTTTAGACTTCAGAGTTTTTCTTGGATTAGGAGTTTAACTTCCAGGCCCCGTTCCACGCAACCCTTGTTGCTAGGCAACGATATAATGAAATAAATGTATGGGAAATTGCACGCGAGGTTGTCGAAATCGATTCCTTTGCTTTACTCGGACGGCTTGAAATCTGAGTTGTTCGTGCTGAGAAATATATTTCCTTGCGGGCCACCAGTTTAGTCTGATGCGCGAACCGGCCGTGATTGGTGGGCCGTTGGACTGGAGTACCAAAACACACATTTTGTAGCATTGCATAGCGACAGAGCTTTGTTTGCCCCCATCCCCAACTCAATTTGGTATGGACCTCCTCCTCAGCGTGTGCCTTAAGTTTTCCCATTTCAGACCACGTGATGTTCCCAACGAAATTTTCCTTTTGTTTTTTAATAAGTTATGCTCACATATGCACGTGCATAAGACGACATTTGAAAGAAATTGTTCCCTAGAGTAACATCACGTGGTCTGAAATGGGAAAACAAAACGAACAAGCCAGAGGTCCATTCGAAAGGCAATCTCGTTTAGTTCCCAGGATATTTCCCTTCGCCATAGCAAAGGGAAATGTCCTGGTAACGGGGTTCATTGTCCTTTAAAAGAACTCTTCAGTACAGCCTTTTTGTAATAATCTTTATTCATAAATTCCACTGAAAGTCACAAGATGCTTGATGATTTACTACCTACCTCATTTACAACACTGTTTTCTTGCCACAGTACCAAAAATATGGTTTTGTAGTATAACACTAAATATATCAAACACACAAAAACTATTCAGTAATCATCATTCTTTCTTTCATAATTCGATTTGATAACTCGTAGGAAAAAATTCCACCTCCAAGATTGCCTTAAGCGAAGCGCAATAATTCTGCTTAGGGTATATATACGTATATTCGATTGATGATATTCGGACTTGTTAAAACGCCTGTCCTTTTATCAAGCCAAGAGAGAGTTGGCTTCCACTCGAGACGAAGATGCGAAGTTAGAAAATACATTTTGTGACACCCGAATCAACAGAGAGTTTGGTTCATTCCAAAGCTCAAAGGAATCCAAGGTGTTTCGAAATGTAGCGTCACGAAGTGTCGCCTTGCCTCGGTCGCGTTTCAATCTCGTGAAAACTGGAAACCAAACCCAATCAGATCGTTCGTTTTTGTGCTATTCTTAGGATTCTATCTCCGACTAAGTTGCTTTCGATTGCATTAAAAGTGGAATATCCAAGACGCAACTAGGCCAATCACAATATTCGCTACAGTGAGACAGGTTTATTCTTCCAACTTAGTCGCTTTCGATCTCGTTTAAATAAATTAGACAGTCGAAGTAGGAACTAAACCAATTGCAACGCTCCTTATCGTGCACTGTGATTGGTTTAACCTTCTGGGTCCAGTTGCTCAAAGCCCGGTTTAGTTAACGCCGAGTTACTGTGAACTTTGATTCTAGTTTATTTACCAATCAACAAAGATTTCCTGAAGGAGTTTTGCCGTTCAGTTGTGACTTAAACTTTCCTTCAACTCGAGCATAAAATAACTTTTTGAAAGCACATTTAGAGGGCGAAATTATAACCTCGCTTTATATTTAATCGAGGGTTAGCATTAATCGGCTTTCGAACAACTATGCGGCCCTGCCTCGGACAATACAGTTGATTGACAATTGTACAGAAACGGTTTGGACTGTGATGTTTGATTTTCACTGGATCGTAGCGATGTGCTTGGCAACCCTAAAACTCGCCTATGAGTACGATTTTCTTATTTCAAACTTGTCGCCTTCGTCGAGATTTCAGTCCTCTTTTATTGCTTCCAATGGCACAAGAAGAATTTCAAAGTTAGGTTAACAAGTGGTCGTCTAAAGAAGGTAAAGTTACTTTCAAAACTCGATCTCGGTATTAACTTCACCATAAGTCTCACTAACTTCGCCTCAGCACGGGTCACCACAATTATTGTGCACTCTAAAGCTAATAAAAACCAGCTTTAAGAATTAATGATGGCACCAATGCACAAATTTAAGTTTAAACAACCTTTAAAAGAAATGATACATTGCTCAATGGTACGACTAGTAACAGCAGCAAGATTTCAACAAAAAAAACCTTGGCTGTACGCCCACTGTACCAACATAGTTAAGTTGGAGATATTTCGAATCGCGTTTCCGGCAAAAGGCAAACGTATGACCGAAACTTGCGTTTTACCAAAAGTGAAACAATTTAATTCGATTTCAGCTCGTTTATTTCCTGTTAGCTACAGATATCGAGTTAACTTCTCACAAAAAAGGGAAACAAACCGAGAATTTCACGCTTTTATAACACGAGTAGCCTACCATTTGGCGTTTACGGTTTCACGTAAACGCGTGAATTGCTAGAGCTAAAATACCCGGATCAACTCCTTAAGACTGAGAGCGCGTAATATGCGAGAGGTTTGCGCACTGCACCGTGCGAGCAGGTTAACTGGCCCAAAATATTAGTAACTGCATTTTAGTAAAACGACCACTTACCCCATACATCTCCCTAGCGGGAAGCGCTCAAATTCTTGGAAATGGGTAAAATTTTTCAGGGTTCGCGCACAAAAAACGCGAACCAGCCTACTCTTCCTATTCGTTTACAGGAAAACGTGCTTTCTGGCCTCTTAGGGAAATGCGACAAAAAGCCGACTTTTGTATCGATCAAACATACCATAATAGCAGAAACAACCTTTTAAAAAAATACTCGTTTTAGTGTTCCTGGAGTGAAGGTAAAGGTAACTTGGTTGAAAATTGTCATAATGTTCCCATATCAAAGCAGCCAGCTGTCGAGCTCAAAGACTAAATAAAGTTCTCCAAGGTTAAATTTCTTCCACATAATTTGATGGCAACATGCCGTAATGGCCGGTTCTTTCCACTGTGCCTTCCATCCAGCCATCGTCAATAATTGTTACATCCACGATCAAGTCGCCATCGAAGAAGCTCACCTCATCATCATCAGCAGCACTGTAATCATACATGGCGCGGTATTTCTAAAGAGAAAAATATATATTTCATTGAATATGCAGCTTGGGTTCCGGCTAAAAAACTCTCGTTTGACATCTTTCCTTTGTAACTTCGGTTTTATTTTTTTCTCCATTTTCTTACTTTCTTTACTTTAATATATAGTCCATTTCCGAGTTCATATCTGCCTCCTCTTCAAAGCGAGTCTAAGTACGAAGTTTTTCTTATTAAAAATAGTTTTCATTGATAGTTAAAGTAGAACTAATTACCGTCACAAAAACTTCGCACTTGGACTCGCTTTGAAGAGGAAGCAGACATTAACTCGGAAATGGCCTATGTAGAAGTCCCTATTATTTCTGAGTGCCATCTTAACTGGGTCCTTTGTCTTGACCCCTTATGTTGAACTGGTACAATAACATTTCTCTAACAGAAGCCCGAGTCATGGATACGCTCCATTTTTTTTTTCCGGGTCAATCTTTTTCCCACGAAAGCATACCATTTTGTTTTTCGTCACAATTATTCATCATTTTCATTTTCATTTTCAATATTATTCCAACACCTCATATATTTGGCATTAACTTTTCCAAAAGGTTTTTTTAAGGTGTCATGAGGAGCTCATCAAAAGGAGCCCTTACCTCCAATACTTGACCTAGGAGTCAACCTTTCCCGAGTAGATTTATTTATAGAACGTCTCCCTTGGGAGATTCAGCACGCGCGCTGTTGTAAAAGCCAATCAAAACTGAGCTATCTCAGCGTCGAGGGAAATATGATACTTTTCGCGGGAAAAACATGTTCCTAAAAATAAATTTACTCGGGGAAGGTTGACTCAAGCAATTCGTGGAGATAGAAGCTTCTCTTGATAAGCCCCTTGGGCCACCCATTGGACTGCAAATCAGCACATACATACATGTACGTTTACAAAATAACCCAAGTTATTCTCGCATTTTGATTGGTTCTTGCCTATGATCTATTAGAGGACAGACGCACGATTGACGTCAGTCACCATCAGCTTTTATGCGAATAAAGTTTAATTCTTTGTATTCTATATAACAAATAGATTCCATGTTGCCGTGCGTCTGTTCAGTAATAGATCACAGAAGACGTCAAAATGTGGTAAGAACATCAGTGACACACTCGGCTATCGACTCGTGTGCCACTTTTTTGTTCTTACCACATTTTAACGTCATCTGTGACCTATTACTGAACAGACGCACGGCAACATGGAATCTATTTGTTAAGCTGATTTCCAGTCCAATAGACCTTATTCATAAATGGCGGTCACATTTATAATTCTTTTGTCCACCCCCAAATTAGCCTACCAAGCTTCCTTTTAATAGAGTAAGAATTCTTTTCAATTCACTGTATGGTATCGAGGCTTGGTAGGCTAATTTGCACTTCGACAAAAGAATTATAAATTGACCGCCATTTATGAATAAGGTCTATGGGTGGCTTAGCAGTTATCAAACGCGCTTTCCACTTCTGCGACACTGGTTCAACTCTGGTTTCGACCAAAAGGACGTACGTGGGCTGAGTTTCAGTCGATCTCAATCCAAGGGTATTTCTCCGGCTTCGCTGGTTTTCCTCCGTAATCAAAATCGATTCAGTCAATACATCCAGCTAGGGAAGGGGATACCCTCCATAAAGATAACCTCTCGCATCCTTCCTTTTCATTTCATTGAATGAATTAAGTTGTTACAAGAATGAATTAGATAAGAGTGTTGTTATGGCATGGGTGGCGTCCCCAGCACAGTCACAAATGAGTCTATTTTTGGAATAGAGTGTTTTCACTCACGTGATCAGTAACCTTGTTTTTACACCGAAACAAAAGAAAACGTTTGCATGATGATAGAGCTCAATTCCCGGAGGATTAGTTGGGTACCCCAAAATGGCCGCCGTTCCATTGTTTGGGAACACCAACATGGCCGCCGTGACGTCACGTGAAAACACTGTAAACAGTTCACTTCCGGTTGCCGTCCGCGTCTCAAAAACGCGCGTGCTTAAGCTCCCTACTCTATGCATCAGTTGTCATTTCCCTGGAAAAAAAACATGGCACAAGCAGTCAGGCGTGACATGGCTTCTTCTGATTGGTTAAATTTGGTGACCCTTTGTTTGTTTTGAGTGCAAAGTATATCTAAAAATAAATCCATGTGTGACTGTGCTGGGGGAAGGCCGCTAAGTGATAGATCTAACTAATTATTTCTTTGTTAAAGCAGGTTGGAGGTGAAAGGCAGCACAAAACTGGTGTGGACGAAAGGCCAAGGTACAGGCTACCTGTGGCCTCTTGTTTACTCTACATTACTTGACCTGTAAATTTTTGCAGTGTTACTAACTAGCTGTCTGTCTGTCTGCCTGTCTGATCGTCTGAAACCTATGAAGAACATTTAAGTACCTACATGTAAGTTACCCCTACAGATTTTTGTCTGGCTTTGACTCTGAAGAAGTTCAAAATAATTATTCAGGCATCCCTGAAATTGTGATTCAAAATTCCGGCCAAAAGAGCTACACCACTTAAAGTTGATCAAGGCTTCAGGGGGGGCCGTTTCTCAAAAGTCCAGACCTGCAACTTTCCGGGCCCTTATTTGGGAATCACAATTCCCTTTTTACCTTGAGAATGGAGAGGTTTCAGTCGTCAAACTCTACAATTACTTTGCTTTTTGTTGCCTTGAACTCGTGTTAAAAGACTGGTCAGCTACTCAAAACATGAGGATGGCAGTTTCAAAAATGGCTTTTTGGGCTTGGTACAGGCCACAGAACACTTAAACCATGCTGAACTGTAATATCACTCTGGGAACAGATTGTCTTGTTTGACAAAACCTGAAACATCTTAACGTTTGTAGGTTTTCTTTCAGAGAGGACACTACATATCTAACAAAAAAAAAAAAAAGCCCATACACCTGCCCTCTTTGGCCCAAAACACTTCTGGAAGCTGTGGCTCAAGCAGAAATGGGAACCAAGATTGATTGGCAAATTTCTAAGAAATGTAAAAGATCCTCACACTTTACTGTAACTGGACAATTTTAGCAACTGTCCCTTATAGACACCTGAAAATTTGAGGCATCTTCAATGGGATTCAAAAACATGACTTCCACCATTTCAGTGCATTGCTCTGTAGCTATTGTACATACTTAAGCATAACTTTTTGCTTTTGCGATGTTATTTGTTTCAAATCACTTTCATCACCTTCTAATAGAAATACAGTTATATATTGACCTGAAGATATATGCAGGACTACCAAAAAACTATTCATCAATGCCAAAAAAATATCAAAAGGATTTAAAACGAACTATGCTCCACCACAACGCTGAATAACATCCTACATACAAGAATTTACAAACAAATCGCTGTACCTCACCTACATTGTACCATCAACCCATCCCTGGGGAAAAGGTAAAAATAAAGGGGTGTGGCTCTTGCAAGCTACCCATATTATATATTATGTTTATATTAGCATCTCAACTTGTACAAGGAATTTGAAATTCCTACCTTAACCCTAGTGGGCATTGGAGCATTAGGAACTGGCTCAGGTTCACGAGGAACAGACCAAGGTTCTTGAGCCATGGGATGATCTTGAGACAAACGACGTTGTTGTGAATTCCGAATTTCTTTTGCTTCTAAAAAAGTTTTGAGGAAAACACATGTTTCAAGTTTGAAATAACAGAGAGATCATAGTAATAAAAGCCACCATCAGGAGCTGTGAAGTGAAGCGAAATGAAGCTATTAGTCAGACTCTCCCCTCGGGGCTTTTCAGGACTAATTTACAATGCTTTCTGTGGGGAACTTTGGCCAGCCTGCTTGCTACGCAGTCTACAGTTTATTTAGGAAGTGAAAGATGGCCCCGACCAGATTAGGTCAGACCACAAACTGGAATGAACAACAATAACTTCAGGAATTCAAGATGGATCAAGCAGTTTTGGGGGTCTTACCACATGTACTAGCATGTGGCAAAATTGGATAGCCATTGTTTGTAGGTACATGTAATTGTGTTTTGGTTAGGCAGTTGGTCTATTCCATCTGTCTCCTGTTTTTTTCAACAACCAGTAAAATTAATTAAAGCTGACTTTTGTGTTTTTGCTGATTTATTGCAAAATCATGAGAAAAAATAAACCAGTCTGTTGCTCCTCTTGTTCCAGTTTCGTGCAAAAAACCACAGCAAAGAAGATTTCTTTAGTCTTCTCACGTTCAGGAAAATATCATGTACAGTACCTTCTGCAGTACGCTGCTGGATGCCAAGGCGACTCTGCCCTGAGGAGTGATGTGTATAAGCCACTTGACTGGCTATTTCACTACTCCTCTGTGCTCTCTTTGTCTCAGGATCATCAGCAACTACCCTATAATGACCCTTTGTTGCTTCAAAATCCTTGTGGTATTGAATCTGAAGATAAAGAACAGGTAAATTATTTGATCATGTGATTTGACATCTTTTTTTCCAAGTGTGTCTACATTTTTCTCTGTCCACAGCAACAGATATCAAAATTTTAAGTAAATTTTAAATTCTTGATACCTACAAAATAAAGACGTGGTGCTATAATGATAATGATAATGATAATGATAATGATAATGATAATGATAATGATAATAATAATAATAATTAACAACAACAACAGTTTTTTATAAAGTGTCTTAAACAAACATTAAGGCTTACAATGAAAAATGAAAAGACATGAAAGCCATGTATTACTTAAGAGTATATTAAACCAACAGCTACTGTAACAGTATTAACAGCTAAATTAATATTACGTAAATAGGCATCTATTAAAACAAAACAAAACAAAACAAAACATTTCTTAAACCTTTTGATATAGTCATGTGGGGTCAGGTAGGGGTGTGTTCTACTGCGAAGAGCATGGCATTGGAGGGGAGGAAGGAGATCAGGAAGAGGAGGTGAAAGGGGCTGCCCCCTTATTATACATGTATTCCATAATTTCCCATCCCTTTCTTTTAGGAATGGCGCAGTGGTGAGAGCACTCGCCTCCCATCAATGTGGCCCGGGTTCAATTTCCCAGACTCGGCGTCATATGTGGGTTGAGTTTACATTTGACTTGATTTGTGTTAATTGTTAATTTCTGTTTACAGTGTCCCCAATTAGCGCTCCAGATTTTCCGGATCAATATTACATATTGTGTCTCAGGGCTTGAAATTAGCAAAAATATACAGTCGCAATTTTGCGACAAGATACGAAAATGTAGACGCAATTTTGCAAAATCGTCGCACTGTAATGTGTTGTCTGCGGTGTCTCTATCTATATCTCTTCGTGCCATAAGGCACATAAGGCTTTGACATTCTCTTTCCATCCACTTCGGTTTGCTGCTAAAGCACTGACAGTTATCCATGATTGCCACCCAGCTACTCGTCTTTTGTCTTCAACCATTCTCGTCCATGTTGTTTTTGGTCGACCTGGTCTCCTCCTCCCCTCTGGCATCCACTCCAGTGCTGTAACACAGTGCTCCTCTCTGTTCTTCCTCAATTTATGCCCGATCCAATTCCATCTTCGGCGTCTGATCTCATCACTCGTTCTGTTCACTCCTGTGGTCTCCTGGATTTGTTGTTGGTGCGAGATGGTCCGTGGCCATCTTATTCTCAGTATGCGTTTCATGCATTTGTATTGGAAAGCGTCCAGCTTCTTTGCTTCTGTTTTCGTGAGTTTCCAAGCTTCGCAGCCATACATCAAAACTACTCTGACAATTGTTTTGAACAATTGAACTTTCATCTTCCTGCTAATTTCGCTACAGTCCCAAATTCTTTGCAACCTGTAGAAAGTTTGTCTGGCTTTACTTAGTCTCTGTTGTATGTCTTTGGTCGCCCCGCCTTCTTTATCCAGCAGTGCACCTAGGTACAAAAACTCCTCAACGTCATCTACCTGCTCGTCATTTACCGGTACTTTTATTCTTTGGTCGCTGTTGGCGGTGTAGCAAAACAAAATATGAGCCCACAATACTTGTGTTGGAAGAAACCGCTGAAAATGGCAAATGATATCGAAGGAATGGAGTTGTGCATGTAAAATCGCAGCGAAATTACGCTACAATTACACTATCTTCAGATTGAAAGAAAACTCAAGGCGAGAAACAAAATAATTTTGTCATTTCTCTCATTTATTTTAGTAAAAAGAGCAGCAAAGTGGCAACTGCTAACCCTTTTGTTTCGAAAGAGCAAGGATGAAAACAAGTTGCAAATTTGCAACTTCTCCAGACATTTACAGTAAGTCGCAAATGCAACAGTACTGTATTGGTCGCAATTTCAAACCCTGTATCTATCCAAATCTAACAGCTCTCTTAAATTTCCTGTAACTTATATACTTGGTTTAGATATTTAGATTGGGAGAGTGACGTAATTAGGGTGTCGAATAAGTAATGCAGATCTAGATCCTGTATGCCATAGCCATTAGCTTTACACACTCCTAGACAATGCATACGTTTAACAGCCCCACCCCCCTAATTAGGTAATCAAATAATAATAATAATATCAACAATAATTATTCCATGAGGGTTGCGTTGGATGTGAGAGGATAGATAGCCAATGAGGCACGTAGCGCTGAGTTGGCTATAATCATCTCATAGCCAACAAGCATGAGTGGAATAATAATTGTTTTTATTAACTAGAAGTTCCTAATAGGAAGTTAAATGCTGCAAGGAAAGTCGAGAGAGGAGAGTATAGGCATAGGAAGCGAGGACCCCCCGAAATTTTAAATGGGAAGGGTGCTCACCTCATCCAAAAGAATCAGCAAGCACTCCCAAATTTGATGTGTGTCAGTTGCATTGTATGCAGATTGACTGAATGTCTGTATGGAGGCTGGGAGAGCTTAACTCAAAGCATCTATGACCATTTACGATCTACACAAGATTTAACTGGCGGGTGTAGCGTGTGGATAAATGCTAGTTCCCAGGCGCCTATGTTTGTAACCTTTGTGTCACATGTTAAGGTTATATCCCTTAAATTTAAAGAGCATGTGACACAAAATTTTTTATTAGCTTGTTTAAAAGAGCTTTCAAAATTATGAAGAACGGCATTTTTTTTGTGTGTGATAGCTCTCTTGGTTGCTGAGTTATTCAAGATTTTGATTTATGCAATTGTGACGTCACATAGTGGACACAAAATGATGTAAAATCACAAAAAATGGAATATCTCTGAAGACGTTTACTGTACAGAACTGAAACTTTTTACAGTTTTTTTACTCAATACAAAGTTCCATGATATGTCCCACTGTGACGTTTCCATAGCAACGCAATGGGTTCCAGGCCCCTCTCCATCCAAAGGGTAAAATCAGAGTTTCCCTCCCCAATAAGGGTTATTTGGTCTCGATGTTTGAGCGAATATGGACATTACACAGCATAAACAAAAGGAAGTCTGTTAGACTCTGGAGCAACAAAGAAGGAATTTTTCATTTTGGGAAAGTAGAGGTCTGGTAAGGAATATGTTGCTATGGTGACATCATAATCACTATCACAATGTGTAGTTTTGGCAGCACATCAACCCTGCAAAATTTCAACCCTGCAGACTTAGTATTTGCAAAGATAGTCCACATTTTGTGATTTGACATAATTTTGTGTCCACTATGTGACGTCAGAAGTCCTCTACATTATGTAATTTGCATACATCAAAATCTTGAATAATTTGGCAACCAAGAGTGCTATTACAATAAAGTAAACACCATTCTTCATCATCTTGAAAGCTCTTTCGAACAAGCTAATTGTGTCATATGCACTTTAATGTGTTTATGACAGTCAGTAATTAAGAAAAAAGGCATGGAGCTGATTGAATTAGTACTGGTACTTGTTATAAGGAATGAAAAAGTGAAAAAAGGAAAATAATTTATTCTGAATGAATGTTGTTTGTTACTTGGGTTCCACAAACAACAAGCATTACCTTGTTGAAGATGAAATGATCCAAAAGAAATGTTATTCAAACTTTTCAGAAAAGAAAACATCGACAAGAAGAACAGTAACACGATTTGGTTTAAAACTGGTGCACAGGCCTCAGTGCACAGTGCTCAGTGCACAGGACTCTACACAGGCCTGGTGCACAGGCCTTGTAATGATCTCATCATGATCTCTGGGGCAAACCTGGACACGCTAAAGGACTCCTTGTGAAGAATATCCATGTGGGGTGTGTAGAAAAGGGGTTGGTGTAAATTCTATCCTCTGCACTAGTTGCTTGCACTGGATTCACAAGAAATACAGCGGTAACCGTGGGAGACTAACTCCCACTAGATGTTTTGGAACAGCTCATCGCATCGATGGAAGAACTATGGACTCTGTTACTGTTGATGGCCAACAGCTTGCTGTTGTCACCTCCTTTTGCTATCTAGGAGACAGTATTTCTGCGGGTGGTGGCTGCGAGGCTGCCACTGTAACTGAAGGAGGGGGGGGGGGGGGGGGCATGGGCATGGGCAAGTTCCAGGAGCTGCTGCTGATACTTGGTTCCAAGAGTTTGTCTTCACACACACGTGGTAGAGTCTACAGCAGCTGTGTCAGGGGGGTCATGCTTTATGCTTGTGAATGCTGGGCTCTGAAACGAATGGACCTGGATTGGCTCCACAGAAATGAGAGGGCTATGATCCATTGGATGTGTGCCATAAAATCTACAGATAACATCAGCACACAGGAACTCCGTCTGAGGCTGTGCATTGATGACCTTGATGTTGCCCTCAGGCGGATGCATCTTAGATGGTTTGACCATGTCCTGCGGAGCGAATCATGGACTGGAAAGGTCTGCTCCCTGCATGTGGACGGGCGCAGGACCCAGGGAAGGCCGCAAAAAAGCTGGTGGGAGGTCCTAAGAGAGGAACCCCAGTTATCTGTACTAACCCCAGAGGACACAAACAACAACTTCAGTCAGAGGGCGCATGCGCAACTAGTCCCAGTCTTCTGCATGTAAAAACTCTCAGGAAACGAAAGAAGGAGGCACTTTTTCACTGGATGGGAACTGTCCCATCATTTTTTGTAAACTGTTGCAGGGAATTTCTATTTGGACAAAAAATGGAACTGACATTTTGAAAAGTGTATGAAAGGAGGGTCTTAAGACGTCATAATTTATTTGAGAAATAACTTTCTTTAAAATCCATTTTGTTAAACCATCCTCAAACCGTTGCATTAACAATTTGTGAAAAAGATAGTTAACCCATTGACTCCCCTGGGGTTTCCCATTAACGAGTAAAATCGTTGGGCGGTTTAGGCCCGTTTGGGTGTTTTGGCTGGTTTGGGCACCAAAGGGTTAACTCACTGAGTTTTTAGTCACATGATTTTACCAAAATTAATAATGTTGTGAGTCGAACCAGACAAAGGAATGTTAAATAGAGAACACTTGGCAAAAAATGGTAAATGTAGAGTTAAAGGGACTCAATAAATAATTATTTGAAGGGATTCACAGCAAAAGTTTGGTAGTTACGAGCCTGGTTACCCCCCTTAACAGCCACAAATCCATTTTAAACACTGTCACAATCAAGACATGTGTATTTGTGTGGGATTAATGGTTCCTTTCTCACTCAGTTTGTTTTTGCTCTGACCTCAGCATTTACCTCTTACATTAAAATAATCAAGGACTTACATTACTTTGTTTCTTTGTATTTTCCTTCAGTCGTTTGTTTTCTGGAGTATCAGCCACTGCCGTGAACTTTGTGGTTGGATAATGCCTGGAAATAAAAAACCATAGCCCTGTTAATTAACATTATAGCTTAGAAAAACATTCACCTAAAATTGCACTGATACTGGAAATCTGTGCAAAACATTTTATTTCAGACTAAAAATGCAACTTTTTGTGAAAACTGCTATTTGGCAGTGTTTTGAGCAGTTTTGGAGCAAAAACCGTAAAACGATTTTTCATTCGGTCAAACTCACAGATACTGGAAGCTGTTTTGGAGCAAAAACTTTTTTCGGTCAAATTCACACTGGTGCTGGAAATTTGTGCAAGTTGGATATTGCCAGCAAAACAGGGTACAAAAGTAAGTTCCATGCATGTCAATAAAAGGAAATGAATTTATGTCTAATTACAGATATGACCAATTTCTTCTGCCAAAAAGAATTTTTTTCTTTGAAAAGACAGCAAAAACAAGAGCAACCCCAAACCAGAAATGCTACACGAAATATGCATAAGCACAATGTAAAGATACAAATATATATATGTTGTTGCGTTATAAAATTCATTAACTTCTAGCGGATTGTTTTCTTCATTTTTTTT
>OX421451.1:9879564-9887064 GCA_949126865.1 Montipora capitata
GTCAGAGTGTGCACAGGGAATGGTTGTGCAATCGCTGATTCAACAATCTTATGTGGCATTGAAGGAAAATGGTGTCATTGAAAGGAAGTTAAATTGAATGTGGTGTTTAATGCACTCAAACCACATAAAAATGCATACATCATTCGCAGTTGACCACACTAAAAGATTTTGAGCATTTTCATAATGGGTCAGTTCATAAACTATACATTCAAGAGATCACTTCATGAGTGAACATTTACAGTAGGAGTGAACATAACAAGAATCAGTTCCATCACTCTAACTTATTTCCAGTAAATAATAAAAATTTAATACATGTAATAATCTAGAAAATAATTATCTCTACTGTTACGGTATTTCTTTTTGTTTTTCAACTGATGATCCTGGACATCAGGGAAGCCCAAGTTCACACAGATACAGTATTCATCTGGTTCAAGTTTAGTGATGATCTGTAGTTAGAAGTTTAATTGTCTAGACTTTCCTAGGGGCTAATCACTGAAGTGATCATTATTATTTCCTAGATTCCCAAGATGAGGACAATGATGTTTTTGTTGCTAAAGAACAAAGACGTTTTGCACACAGTGCAGCTGAGCAGAAAAGAAGAGATGCTATAAGGGTGTGTTGAAAACTTTTAAACTTTCAAGTGCTATTTACTTCAATCTATAATAATTTTGTGTACTGGTGTAGAACTATAGAAAAGCTGGCTATAGGTTGATACATTATTGAGGATGGAAGAGGGATGGGTTTAATACTGGATTCAGATCGCAAACCACTTTTCATTGCTGTTTGATGAACTATTGTGCAAAGTATTTTTGTGACATCAAATTATAATTATTAATTCCTTCTCCATCCCTACTTGGTTGTAGATCTCATCTGGTTTTCTGGGGGGCTATTTTTTTCGAGTGGATGGGCACATCATGAGTAGAAGCCATACATGTACATCTACTGCAGCATTGGAAAGCCTTCTGGATTCTTCTGAACCTTGCCCATGGCTGGGGTTTAAAGCAGGGTTTCGATCCCTCACTGGTTTTGTGCCCTAGCTACCTCACAAAATCAATCCCTAGTATAAACTACATGTAGTATACTTTTAGTCAATATACTAGAATGAAATGAGCTGTTTGGAGTACCAGTATACTCTTTGTATATCTCAAGATCACTTTACTTGGTGCATGCTGTTTGATGTGTTTCAATTTGGGTTTAAAAACCCTCACTGGTTTTGTGCCCTACCTCACAATATCAATTCCTAGTATAAACTACAAATGTAGTATACTTTTAGTCTATACACAACATGTAAGTATGAAATGAGCTATTTGGTGTGTAGTCTTTGTAATTCTCAAGCTCACTTTAATTATTTGTTGTATACTGTATGTTGTTTCAATTTTTTGGGGTTAAAATGTCTAAAACCAGTTTAATTTTGATTTTTCTTTGTCTAATGTTCATATTTATAATCATAACCAGAAACAAAGGAACATCACATTATTATTGAACTGATTTAAAAAAAATTGAATTGGCCACAACATTAATAATTATACATTTTTGTTTGCAGTGGGCTTTTACGTGTACAGTAGCTCGTACAAAATTAAAAGTATACATGTACATCCCACATTTCAAAGCAAGCATCAGAAACATTTAATCTTAGAGTGTACCAAAAGTAAAATAATTTTTAATTACTTTCTCACAAGTTACATGTTGTATACTTTTATTATTATAGTCTACATGTTGATGCATGTAACATCTGTTGACTTGTAAGCATCTTCTATTGTTGTATTCTTGGACCAACAGATATCGTAACATCGACTATGCATACCAGTCTTCACTATGATCAATTCAATTTACTTTGTTATCTAGAAATATCATGAATGCCCTATAATATGTCATGTAATGAATTTGATGAAAATACTGTAAATTTACATCATAATAATAACATTATTATTGATGTTTGTTGAAATGTAGAAAGGGTATGATGATCTTCAGCACATTGTACCAACTTGCCATCAACCCAACAGCTCAACCTCCATGCAAAAGCTCAGCAAAGCCATCATTCTTCAGAAATGTAAGCAGCTACATGTAAAGAATGTACTGTTTCCATCTCAGTGTAATTAACCCATTGATCCCTGGGAGTGAGACTTGATGTACACAATGTAGATTTTACTCTGTCTAATTTAATGCCAGACAATTTTATGCGTCAATGGGTTATTAATAACATTTTTTAGTTTCTGATAGCTTCTTTTAAAACTTAAGGTACCCTTCTCTTCAGAAATAAAAGTAGACCCTGTGTTGATGATAAACGGAACGTTGAGTAAAATTAATACATGTAAAAGTGAAAAGGAACCACTTTGAAACCACACCTGGAAGACTTCGTACATTTTTCACCAAAAACTTAATACAGAGAGTAATTATTATGGCTAACGTTTGATGGTAGGAATTTTGTGATCTTATTTTTACCTGCAACACACATGTAGACACGAATAATAACTTTGTACTGTGACATGTAGTTCTTCCTTTTATGGATCTCCTTTTTAGCCATTGAATACATCATGTTCCTGCACCAGCAGAAGAAAAAACAAGAGGAAGAGTTGGAGGCGCTCAGAAAAGAAGTGATGGCTTTGAAGATCATGAAGACGTAAGATACTGTAGTACATCTTTTAGTAGTCTAAGAGTTCACACATACTTGATAATTTGCTGATTTCCATATTTTTGGTAGCTGAATTGAAAACCATAGAATTCAAAGGGCTAACTTGGAAATGCAGCCTAAGTTATTACAGTAGCTACAAACTTAATAACGTGGGTGACAAATTACTCCTTAATTTTGGTGCCAAATTTCAGGGGCAATTTATAATAACTTATTTCACATGTGAAATTACAATGTTGCCAAGGCAACTTTTCGTACAGTGCCAAAATGGCGTCTTGTGAACGTAATTTGTCACCCATGATATTAATCAAATGGTATAATATACTCGTGAAAGTAGGGAATAATTTCACTTGTGTTTTGGACCAAACACGCGTGAAATTATTCCCTAATTTCACTGTCACCATTTGATAACCCATATTAATTAAATAATCTGCAGTGAAGATGGCTTAATTAAAAGAGCATGGATGGGTGCTATGAAATTTTACACTTGAGCTACTTGCATCTACTTTTTTCCTGATGTGTGAAAATGAACTTGTGTTAAATTGATTTTCAAGCAAAAATACTGTAAATCAAAAATAAAGTAAAGAGTAAATTTGAAAATAATTGAAAGTGATTTTTCAATTTAAATCAGTCACAGGATTCAATGACTTTATCCATAAGTGGGTAGCGATGCTAGAATAGGCAGCTGTGATCACAGTTTGATCCCATTTACATGAGTCTGCTCATTGGCTAAATTATAATTAACAGATGGCAGTTGAGGCCCTATAGGCGGCAGTAAATTGCCGGTACATGCAACTGGCCTTTTAATGAAACCCTGTGTTCATGACAGAATAGGCTACGCCCACCCTGCCAGCAGAGCCTTTCTTTTGCTTGCTTGGTTTTGGCATTCTCAAGAAAGATCTTTTTTAAGCATGCGCTGCGTGTTGCCAGGATACAGCTTCGAACCCAGGCCTAGTAACAATGCAATGATTTTCATCCACTGCAACACCAAAGATTCTCTCCCTCAAATTTGATAATAAAAGATAGAAACTTTCCCTAAGTTTCTGGACTTGTAAATAGCATGCACAGCAACTTTGTCACCCAATTTGAAGTGTTCCAACTTACAGCATTTCAAGCCAAGCCTTTCACAAGAATTAATCTGATCATTTATCAGGGCAGTGAGAGGAGAAACTATTCCCTGCTAGCTGAGCAGAGGTTTCTTTTCTTTTGCGTTCCCTGGGTTGACGAGCACGGGAGAAGAGACCTGCTATGGGTCGAAACTCGCTCTGATTCATCCACCGTCCACTACCTTGGACAGCACTCTTTAAAGGGGCTAGGTCACGCAAGTTTAGGCAATTTCAGCACTGATCGAATGGTCGTAGAATTAACTAAAATATCAAAATAACTGTTCAAAACTATAGAAGAACTCTAACAAAACACAGGGAAGCCAAGAAGGGACATGGATGGACAAAACTGGAGAGGATTGAAGTAGATGGAATTTGGGTAAATTTGAAAAACGTCGGCCCACCTTTTTTCAAAATTATATCAATCTACATCAAAATGTCATTTACAAAGCTGGAAAATCATTCTCAGTTGTTATGTGGCCGGATGTGGCCGTGATTTTGCAAATGAAAGACTCTTGCTCTGCCAATTTGACGTTTAGAGCTCATAATTAACAAAATGAAACAAAATTACCTAAAATAGCGTGACCTAGCCCCTTTAAACGGCATGCCCCATGATATCTTTGCCGACTGTGTCCTGAGCCCACTGTGTCCTATGTATTCCGCTGTTGTTAAGTGAGTCCACACAACATGAAGTATGACGTAAGGATTCGGTTGCTAAGTAACCGCCGTGCATGCTCAACACAGTGAATTTCGACCCACGGCAGAGGTCTCCTCTCCCGTACTTGTCAACCCAGTGAACGCAAAAGAAAAGAGACCGCTGCTAGCAGGAAAGAGAAACCACTGACTGCTTGGATAACTCTTTCATTAACAGAATCGCCAGTTGATAAATTAAGGATTCGTTATGTCCGGTAGGAAGAGAGACAAACGTATCTGAGACGGAAACAAAGGACTTTAAGGCAGTTGACTGCTGTATTGATAAATCATGTAATCCGTGGAACATACCATTTATATATGATTAAGAAGAATCCCATCAAGAAGAACTGGTGGTTGGCTTCAGGAAGATCTTGCCGCCATCTTGATTTTTCGTGGTATAGCCACCTCAATTATAACCATCGGTATTATCAATAGGCGAGTTTGACGGGAGAAAACAAGATTGACTAGCCCAGAAGTTTGAGCTGCATCAGCTTCAAAGAGTTGACGTAATTCAGGCAGAGCCTCCTTTTCTCCTCCTCAGTAAGAAAAGGACAAAAGGAGGCTCTGCTCATAGGGTGGGCCACACCCAGTTTCACAAATTATTTTCACTTGTCAATTGAGGCTAGTGCAAGGGAAAAAATCTGCATGTGGAAAGAATCCCAAGCTCCAACCTTCTAGGGTCAGAATCCCAAACTGACCTATGGTTTTGTATAGAGTGCATTAAGAGCTCAAGAAATTTTAAATCATTTTAAATCATTCCTAGAATTGTCAACAAAATTTTAACCCAGTGATATACTCTAATATGCTTACCTGTATCTTGGGATGCTTCCCATTATTTTGACAGAACTGACCGGCCACACCAGGCATTTGCAAGGACCAACTCTGCAACACCTTCAAATTAACACACACTCCTACATTACATATTATACTCCTCCAGAAGAATGCAAGGGGTTGTCATCCAAGTGCTCCTTCAAATTGTTGCATTTTCTTTGCAAACTGACAGGTCGCGCCGGCCAATTCTAACTAAAAGAAAGCATGCTATATCACAAATTTGATAAAAATCTGTTGTGTCCAATCGGCATATTTTTTGATAATATTGTTTTTCCCCCCAAAGCAGTGCTTGAAAAAAAAAACTTCCATTGGCTACATGTACATATATGTACATTATTTATTGCATAAACTTGATTGTAGTACATTTTCCTGTTCTTTCTTCAATTTTAGAAATTATGAGCAAATAGCCAAAGCTCACCAAAACCAGGTATGTTTCAACAAGTTGATTTTGGAAGTTTTCAATGGAAATTACATGTCAGCCTGATAAGCTGCTCCTCGGAGAGTAAATGCCACTCCCTACATGATTGTATATCTTATGTTAATTTTAATTGTTATAATATTATTAATTTGCATTTGTTTTTAGCCAGTTCAAGGGAAGAAGCAAGTACCAGACCAGGCCAAATTCAGTGTGGTACGTTAGCCAAGTACTCCATGTATTTGGCTTTTATAAGTAATGCATGCAGACACTCCAAGTGCCTACAGCTACTGGTACATGTATTTACATGTATGCAACTTACAGGGTTTTTTTTTTTTTTCATGGTTGTAATTTCTGCAAAGAGATAAGACAGCCCTCAATATAAGTCATGTTCTAATTATTCCACTTTGTTTTTTTACTGGAATCGCTAGTACATCAAAGTGCTACATTTGTTTGGGGACACCTGGGTCAAACTGAGCTGTGACATTATTTCGGGCACTAACTAAAAAAATTAATCCTCTTCTTTTTACAGTTTCGGCAAATCATGGAAACACAATTTTTGTCATTCAATGCCTCTGTTACTGTTACCAACTTCGAGGCCTTATCGGCTTGCATATTTAGCTGGTTAGAGGAATATTGCAAACCTCAGGTTGGTATTAAGTCACTGGTGTTGTCTGTAGTGTTTGGAAAGTATTCATTTGTTAAATTATGAGTAAGTAGTGTTACATGTACATAGCAATAACCAGTTTTTATTGACCTCTTCATTCTCTCCCAACATGGCTTTGCTTTCTTTGTTCACCCCTCCCAAATGCTACAGCACATACTGTATAATTATTGTGGATAAGCACTGATCACCTGTAGCCAGTAACTAAACTTGTAGTTGACGGCAAAAAAATCACTCCAGATGATGTACATGCATTACACATGATGTTACATGATTATTGTGTTTATTCACTCTTCTGGTAGCACTAGCCTAAATTACAAAATTGGCCAGTATATATTAAAATAATTCTGCATGCCTTGCATATTCAATCCATTCCAGTGGTACAGCTGGCGGGCCTTTAATCGTAGCAGTACTATCAACAATACGAAAAGCAGCTTAAATATAAAGTGTCTCTGATGTAAAAAAAAATAAAATAATAATAATCATTAATTTTTTATACTCAGTAAAAAAGATAAAGGCCATTTTGGAATTGCGCAGGGAACTGAGGCGAGTTTCAAATTTTAACCAATCGATAAATTGACACCATTACATGAAAGATAATATGGAGATCGGCCATCTGTTCAAGTGTTGAACAGAGACCAAGTTACAGACTTAAAAACATAGTTAAAAATCCATGCAAACCTCTCGACTAATTTTATGCTGCGTCCCCCAAAACCACCTAAACGCTTTAATTTTTTTACGATTTCTATAATGTAAAAATAGGCAAACAAAGTGAATTTCGCCTCACCTATTTCCAAATATTAGGTCCATGACAGCATTTTCCAGTTGTCCCAAATCTGATAAAATTTTTTAAGAGTTTGTATGGTTTTGGGGGATGTAGTCTCAAAATCAGACAGGTTTGTATGGATTTTTAACTATGTTTTTAAAGTTTGTAACTTGGTCTCTGTTCGACCTAAAAGCATCAAAATTTGACCAAGTTACAGACTTAAATTTGTAAAAACATTAGTTAAAAATCCATGCAAACCTCTCTAATTTTAGGCTGCGTCCCCCAAAACCACCTAAACTCTTAATTTTTTTTACCATTTCTATAATATAAAAATAGGCAAACAAAGTGTAACTTGGTCTCTGTTCGACCTAAAAGCATGAAAATTCGACAGGTGGCCAA
>OX421451.1:9897064-9922064 GCA_949126865.1 Montipora capitata
AGTGTCTTGCGGGTACGAGAATTAAGAACCCTTGTCAATCACTTGGGAATTTTCAAAGTCAATAGAGTGAGTCAATGGAGAAGTGATCTTTGCACTTATCCAGACAATCAGCTTAAACAGCTTCTGTGATGGCTGTGCAATGCTCTACCAACTGAGCTATATGAAACCACTCAGTAGCACATCAGTTTGTCACGTCTTCCTTTGAAAACACTGAATGAATTCAACAAATGTATACATTTGATGTGCATGTTAATGATGAAAGTGATCTTTTCTCCCATTCATCTACATTATGTAATAAAATAATAATAATAATAATAATAATAACAATAATAATAATAATAATAATATTATTATTATTATTATTATTATTATTATCATCATCATCTTTGTGAACTGGATGATGTTTTTTCTGGTTTGCTTCCTAAGGGAGCAGGTCATAGCCTATGACCAAAGGTCCCTTGAAGTTTTCTTCTTACTCTAGAGCTCCAACACCCTTCTCAAAATCCTTGCTGTTCCCAGTAACGTAGTTTTCTGTAGTAATGAAATACTAATTTTGACATTCAACTTTCCCAGCCACTTGTCCAAGTTTTTTGTTACACTTATTATTATTATTATTATTATTATTATTATTATTATTATTATTATTATTATTATTATTATTATTATTATTATTATTATTATTATTATTATTATTACTACCCACACTTTACATATAGAATTCACTACATTCAGAATGATGTTCTGTTGTAAGGAAAAAATGCAGGAGGTGTGAGATGCTTGGGTGTGCTTTCTTAATCAATCAAACATCACAGGGTTAAATTTGGACAACTCATTTGGCAAATGGACCTGTTAAGTATATTCTAGTTGCCTGCATTGATAACTTTGAGCCAAAATAGTAAACAAATAAAAGAAACTAGAAAGTGGGCATACGTAAGATGGCGAAAGAAGCTTCCAGTTCTGTGCAAAGTGTACCCCAGAAAGTTGAGTTTTATTCTGAAAATTTAAATTAAATTAAAACTTTGGGACAAATGGAATGAGGCACTTATGTATGGCTAGATATTGCAACAAACATTACTGGTCATCACTATGTTTATTACATACCGTTACTCAACAGAACATCACGTTTCTGACAAAATGCCTAGAAATAGGTTTAATATAATGCAATGCCAAAGTTGCTATAGCAAAAACCAATGGAGTGGGTTTTTTTTTTTTTGGGGGGGGGGGGGGAGTACCCCCAGAAAAATTCACAAGTGAAAATTCACTAGTGAATTTGTGTGGTCTGGACTCCTTATGTGATATAAGGCGAGATTGCTGTCATAATTTTGTTAGCGAGTGGGACTTTTGGGCATGATGGCCAACGAGTTTGCCAAGTAGAAAGGTCTCTGATGAGTCCCTTGATTGGGATGAAACGAGCTTTGTAAGACTAACCACGAACAATGTATTTTCACAAGTAACTGTCAACTTTATTGTCTATTTAAGACCTGACCAAAAATTTGATACCCTATTTCAGACCTATTTTCAGACCTATTTCAGCTGTTTACACGGTTGGCGTAATAATTTGAGAAGGGCTTTGTTGATGGTCTTATCACCTAATGATGAAGAAAATGCTTCTTCTAAAAACATACCCAATTCAAGACTTGAGTGAACAAACCAATTAAATTACCTCACTTCAGACTAAAACGGCTAAAAAACCATACCTTTGGGGCCAGACATATAAACTATATAGCCCATATAAGGGAGTACCCCCCTCCCCTGGGAGCATATAATAAAATAAAAATAGTATGAACTTGCTCATGCATTTCGTGATTTATGGTCACTCGTGATGATTTCAATTGCACTTTCCTATGGCTCAAGCAATTTTGAGAACTTTCAAAACATCACTTGTGCCCATAAAATAATCATGAAATGTAGCTGCATTCATACAATTTCCTATACTTGAAGCATTTATAAACATGTCTGACAGTCATTGAAACTGTCAACACTAAATCACTTTCCTTTGGGCTCTATTGATAGGGAGTTTAGGGTCAATTTTTACTCATGGCTTTCAGGCTTGAAATTACTGCCAAAAACTTCTCCCATTTTTTCTGAACATTTTGGTTTTTAAATGAAGGAAATCGGCCACATAGAAGCAAAGTTATGAATTTTTAAATATTTTTTTAATCAACAAAAATGTGGAAATTATAATATAAGAGGAAGTATGGCTTATATGAATATTGAGTGGCACCAGAAATGACCTTTCCAATAACATTTTCAGCCATAACTTCATAACTAAGCAAGGTATCAACTTGAAACTTGGCCATGATATAGAACTTTGACAGGCCTATCATTTGAAGTGTCAATCAAGTTGCCATGGCGACCCTGATGACGTCATTAGGCAAATAAATGACAATAATTAACAAAATATTGATCAACATTATGAAAATTTCATCTGTAAACAAAGAAATTGGCATTTTCAAGATTTTCTTGCGACCAACAAAGAATCATTGAAGTTAAGGGGACTCGTTTCCATGGCAACCACCTAAATTACTTGAAATGTTATGTAACACACTGTAAAACAATTACTTTAGCCAGCTCATTAAGATAAATAAGCAGTGAATTCATAATTGTTATGGAAGGTAGATAACAATACCAGAAAACAGTTAAAAACATTTCCAGGTGCTTGTTTCTATGGTAACAACCAGATTCTGAACCTGTAACAACTAGAAATGTAACACTAAATATGATATTTACACTGAATAATAAATGAAAGATCAAGTTAAAACCTATTTTTTGATACAAAAAGTCCTGTGCAACCTTAATTTGCTAATGGAAACAATATTAAAGAACAATCAAATCCCCCTTTTTTAAGTCTTTGAGTAATGGCATTGTCCATTCATCTTCATCTTCATCAATGTCATATCTGATGATATACTCCACATCGATTGCGTCGGCCCCATTGGGCATATCCGCAGCAATATTGTTTGTCAACATTCGCATGTGTTCAACAGTTGAGAAATATTCTTCCTCCAATGCTGCTTGGTCAGTAGTTAAAGCATCTTGCTCATCCATTAATCTTTCATTGAAGCTAAGTATTTTGCTGACTGATCTTTTTAAGCCCCTGTTTTCATCCCTGAGCTCAGCAATTGCTTTTGACTTGGGTGTTAATTGCTCTCTTGCCATCGGTGTATTTGAACCAGGCAAATAAAATAAACTTTGCTTCAGTAATTCAAGCTCTTCTTTCTTTTTATTTTTACCCAGTTTTTGGGATTTCTTCAGTAAATCATTACATGCCTTGTTTAGATTTTGAGATGTCTGACCACTCTGATATTTTTGTAGCTCCACTGGAGTCAACGCACTAATCCACCGTTGCATTTGTTTGACAGAGTCTTTTTTTTTCCAGAGTTCTAGAACAAGACCAACAGTTAAATGTTCCCTTTTTAACGGTTTCAGGTCCTCGCTCTGCAATGCTGCCATATCCAAACCATGTTTCTCACAAAAAGGTCCCACAAAGATGCCTTTGTTCAACATATCTGACAAAACAAAAATTAAATATTCTTTCAAATTCAGGGCCTAATATAGCCAAAGCAAAACAGATACTGAGATAGGCAGTTACTGAGTGAGCATTCCTTGAAAATTCAAGTGATCAGGTGATGAAAATAGAAATATTATTGGCACGCATTATCCTTTGTAGTTTGTAAGTTTGTTTCACAAATATGCATTGAATTGAAATGAAATTGAATGTTGATGCACGATAAAAAATATCACATACATGAAATGTTTCATATTAAAGCAAAGAGGTGCTTGCTTACCTTCCTTTTTGTCCGCATTCAATAGGCCTGTTGAGGTTGATGGTCCCTCAGTATCGCTGTGAACTTGATCCTCGCTGTGCGACACATCTTGATCTTCAGTGAGCGTTCTATTCACATTTTATAATTCGCTTTCCGGCGCATGAAATCACGATAAATCCTACTGTTTTTACGCTCAAAATAATCTTTATAACCTATAGAATACTCTAGATATAGTTTAAACCGGACAATAATCAAAAAACGTTTCGAAAACCGCTTCTAATTTGCAAAAACAGTGATATCTTCCGAAATACACGCGTTCGGGCAAAGAAACTACCGTCCAGATCTCCCCTGGTCTTTTAGCTCTATTGTTCCGTTTGATTCTCATTGTTTTTCAGCCAATAAGCGCTGCGGAATTTGACTTGTGTTCACCCCGGTCCATTCAAGTTTTGTCCACAATGGGGGTCACGCTTCGCGGCTGCGATAAAAGGCCGGCCAGGAGACTTTCATTGCTTTGTTAACGCTGAAATACGCTACATATCATGGTGATTTTTACATATTTTACTATTCATTGTATCTTCTAAAGATCTGCGAGGTTTGTTTCTCGAAAGACTTATTTCAAAAGGCCAAAAAATACGAAATTTTCGACACGGGTCGAATTTTAAACGCACTTCAAGGGGGCCGAACACGTGACTAAACTCCCTACTATTGAAAGAACAGTTTAACTGGTAGATTAATTTATCGATACGGCCGCCCATAGCCTTCCAGGAAAGATAAAAACGCTGTTTACGGTTTGGAAATATCTTCATTGGTTCTGGAGATATTCAAGTTTGCAAAATGTGTAAAATATGAAAATAAGATTACTGATGATGTCGTTCACTCAACCCAGTATTTAAATGGCTTAGATAGGAAAGATGCTAATTTCGTCTCATTGGCACTTTAATAACAATGGTTGACGTCACGAGAAACATCTCTGTTGATCTTATCAACACATGAAAATCACGCCATCCAGCGTCCCTCGATACACTTGCGGTCATTCAAAGCTTATACTCAATACGAAATGGATAATAAATATGTTCGTGCGTAGGAATGAAATATTACCAACTCCATGTTGGATGAGATATAGAATGTGAGAACGTAAATTAGCAGGTCTAGCGTACGTTTTACCTTAATTCAAAATAGAAGCTGAATCAGCTGATTTGCGTCGGATCGGGTAGTGATTCTCCACAGCCTGCACTTCCCGAGTGAAAAGAAATTCGACAGGCGAGCCGATAACGAAAGCAATCGGAAACAAATCAAAACACAATGTCAATTTCATGCGAGCATCACGATTTGTACTACTAAGTATACTTCCCCAGACATAAGCCGTTTTCTGAATTCTGAACACTCTTTTCCAGGCCTTTTCCCGTAGATCATGCCCCAGTCAAAAGGTGTTCAAAGTCCCCTGTTGATACTCTGGGCGTTTTCCATTTACAAAAAATTTCCGGAAATTGCGGTGGAAATTTCCATCGGGTGAAAAACGTGTTCCATTTAACTCCGGTCCGTTCGCCGCCCAGTGCTTGCCATTTTACGTGCCAAAATTAAAAAATGTGGCCGTGAATAGCCTGGAAGTGGTAAGACCTTTCAAAAGTTGTAAATGGAACACACATTTCCATCGGAAAGTTTCCAACGGGAAAACAGGACTACCTTTTCAGAAGTTCCGTTCATTCCGGAAATTTTCCAGTGGAACGAGCCAAAAGCATGTGTTCCATTTACATCCCAACCGGAATTTTCGAAATTTCTTGGTAAATGGAAAACGCCCTCTCTCTCTTCTTCTCCAGGGGAGGGGTAGCCTACGTTTAGCCGTACGCGCGCCCACGTTGCCACGTAGCCACGTAGCCACGTCGCCACGTAGCCCCGTTCCCACGTAGCCACGTAGCCGCGTATCCGCGTAGCCGCGTAGCCCCGTAGCCCCTAGCCCCCTAGCCCCCAAGCCCCCTACCCCCGTAGTGTGTCTATTTCTCGTTCTAAAAACATAAAAAAGAAAGGAGTGCACAAACTGCGCAGCACCCTGCGAGCAGAGCCTCCTTTTGTCTTTTTCTTTACTGAGGAGGAGAAAAGTAGGCTCTGCCCGAATCGCGTCAACTCTTTGAAGCCGCCGCAGCCCGAACTTCTGGACTAGTCAATCTTGTTTTCTCTCGTCAAACCGGTTTTTCCAGTGCGAGCGTCCGTTTAGTGACAAAACCGATGGTTATAATTGAGCCCGCTGTACCATGAAAAACCAAGATGGCGGCGAGATCTGGCATATTAGGCTTGGGTTCGAGACTGTATCCTGGCAACATGCAGCGCATATTCAATAAACATCTTACTCGATTCAAGCAGAGCCTTTCTCGAGAACGCCAAAATCGAGCAAGCAAAAGAAAGGCTCTGCTAGCAGGGTGACTGCGCAGCCAATTATCCGGATTTTAAGGGGTACAACTTCGAGTGGCGGGGTATTCTGCAGTTACTCCATTTCTTCCATTTCTCTCTCTCTCTCCACGCTGTACTCAAATCAAGTTTTATTCGAATGTTGACCGCATGAGTTATTTTTAATTTGATTAAAGCAGTTATTATCATAGCCTCCTTCGCAGCCGTTTTTAGGCTCGTCCCTCCCCACAAACGGGACGAGCCTAAAAACGGCTGCGAAGGAGGCTATTATTATCAGGGAAGATATTCGTCTTACTAACTTTGTTTCCCATGGGCCTTAATCACACGGCGGCCATGTTGAGTCCCGAGGGATTGAAAACTTTTTTTTTTTGCCCACCGAAACTCGTTCCCAAACATTTCAACTCGAGGCTCAGGGTACGGAACCTATTGTCTATGGCCAATATGGCCGCCGCGCGAATAAGGCCCATTACGTACAGTACGTTACACACTGACTAGGTTGCTAGCAGTCCTTTCTTGGTACCAACACGATCTCTTCCTCAAATGAAGGATTATCCTTCACTGTCAGTTTGCCTTAAATGAAGTATTATCCTCCATTTTGATCACTCTGTCCCAGGACATGTGGTAGCAAATAAAAAGAAAAACGGTAAAAGCAGCCCCAAGACAGGATTTGAACCCCGGAGCACCCACTTTTAACCACTAAAGATCAACTGACTAGAAAAGGTGCCGATTATTTACCACAACTAGTTAGTATATATATATATCTAATGATGACATCCTCGCAGTTAGTGATGTGGTAGTCTAGCAGAGGGGTTATTAATTACACGTTCCCAGATTCGAGTCCTGCGAGTCCAGACATTGGAGTTCGGCTTTTAAAAAAAATATATGTTAATTTCCCATGATCCCTATCAAGCTTTCAGTGTCCAAAATGAACGATAATACTTCACTTGGAAGAAATTGTCAATTAAGAATAATCCTTCAATTGAGGGGAGACTTGGTTGTTAGTACTGCCCACGTTTGTCACGCAAGAATGGGAGCAAGCCTACACCGTCAACACCAATAGGCTTTTTCGCTTGTACATAGTCATTTTGTTTTCCCAATACAGATCATGTGATAATACTCAGGAGGTTTGGTCCTTTCTTTTGTTCATTAAAAAGAGTGCATGCAGACATATTCATGCTTGCATGCGCTCTTTTTAATGAGCAAAACAAAGGACCAATCCTCCTGAGTATTATCACGGGATTTGCCGTTGGGAAAACAAAATGTACAAGCGAAAAAGGTCTATTCCCTCAAACTGACATTGGACATTTCGTAATAATTACACGACGCAATATCCCATGTTAATATTGACAAGCTTACCGCTCTAAAAGGAATGAAAACAGGCAGAATTACAGCTTTAGTTCAACAAGAAATAGCGTTTCTAAGCTATTCCGCGCTGATCTACAGTATTTAGGTCTAAAGCCTATTGTTATTTAAATACTCTAAAAAATTCGATTTTCCGGGAGGATGTCTCGCTAGTTTAGTGGATATCGGAATCTGCAAGGTGAAGCCGTCGATCCAGGTTTAACTGTTTGCCTCGCCTATTGTGAATCTTCTCAGCTTGTTTAAAATCTTTGTTTCCTTGAAGTAGATTTGAAGTCTAAAGTAGACTGTACGTCGTATAAGTTGAATAAAAAAGGAAAGGTCAGTTTGAGGGATGGAAAGAAGTGATGACCGCCTACATCACGCATTCTCCCCATTCTCCCTTCGGCTTGCTTACGTGACCAAAGCGGGAGGTTCGACTGATTAGCAGTCTAAACATCGACTTTTCCAACCTCAATGTAGCACGACCAAACGGTCGACGCAAGAATAACAAATTTGAGCTAAGTTTTACGAGTTTATTAGAGTCAAAAGAATGATATAATGACAAAAAAAGAAAAAAACGGGAACGAGTAACACAAGTGTTATTGATAACTACACATCTGAAAAGACTAGGAAAATGACTTGTATTGAAGACTGACACTCTTCAGATAAATTAACTGCACCAACTGAATTTACTGAGTAAATGTTAGCCAACAGGATTTACCTAAAGGAAGAAAGAGTTTACCACTCCTACACAACAGGAATTAGGTAAGAGAAATGTGTGGGAATAACACAACATGTGAGGAAATTGAGTAATTATGGGTAAAGAACCAAATAATAGTAATTAGGATAATGAAAATAAGTTGAAAATAATTGGAATAAAAATAAACACAAAATGAACACATGTGACCTGTCACATCAACTTGAAAAACATAAAGATGTAACTAACGGGTCGAACAGTAAAATATAGCCCTCTAAATTAATCATCATTACTGATCATCGCGCACATACTATCTAAGAGACTGTGCATGTATTAAAACACTAACAAGTGCTAAATCAATCTACAGTAGCTTCAGTAAGCAGTTGTAAAGAGTCTCCAGTAAATGAAAATATAGGTTTGAATGATACACTAGCTCGTGACTACGACTATCGCGTGGCGGTGTACACCTCGCTCTACCTACTTAAAGGCCCATGTTGACCCAAAAGATACCGTGCTCTTGCGTTGCTGTTTTGACATTTGTTCCAGCGTTTTAATAATAATAATAATAATAATAATAATAATAATAATAATAATAATAATAATAATAATAATAATAATAATAATAAAGCGCCCATAGCAAAAAGTTCTGAGCGCTAATTACAATGATCATTAATTAATCAATAAAAAAAAAATCGTAAATATGATATGCTAAAAACATGGTATAAAAATGAAAATATATTCTTAAAAATATACAAAAACTAATACACTGTAAGATAATCTAAAAAAATATGTTTTGAGTTTGGATTTAAAAACTGAAAAACTATCACAAAGACGTATGTCTATAGGCAAACAATGACAAAGACGTATGTCTATAGGCAAATGTTGACAAAAAAAACATTGATTGGGTACTCCCTGTCATTTTCGGAATTTCCGTTTGTGCGAAATTCGAGTCAACGCGCCGCACAATGTCTTTTGGGTGAATGTGGGCCTTTTATCTATCGAGGTAGGAAGGGGACTAATGCAGCCAACCACCGAGTAAGCAAAAATTGAAGTTGATGTCTGCCAAGCTACAATCTTGGACAGAATAAAATGGAAAAGAAGTGCCCCCTTCCCCCCAAATCAAGGATGAAGCCGCGTGAAGGCCAAAACGCGCCATTTTGCCATCACTGATTTTGGGGGGAGGGGTGGTCTCAATTTTCCATTTAATTTGTCCAAGATTGCAGTCCTCCAACAGACTGACTAGGAGCTTCCCTATTAAGGTGGCACTGCACTTTTGGTAGCCTCCTCTTCCAAAGTTTGTAAAAATGGTCTCCTCTTTTTTTTCTTTATTTTTTTACCGTGGAGAACGGCTTGCTAAATCAATGTTCTATCGCGAAGTCTCACCGGAGTTCCGATTGATGTTTATAACTTCCGGAAGGATGCGTTCCTTTTACAGAAGCTCAGTTTACAACTTGAACTTTAAGCCGGCTTTGTCATAGGATTTCCCTACTATTTTTAAAGTTAAGTGCGTTTCCACTATCTTTGATAATTTGATACTACGCAAGCATTAAGGCTATTAATAAAAGGACCAAGTTTATTTTTGTTGACCTTTCGAACTCCTCCTGCCACCCCTCCAGTCCTGTGAAAATGCTGGAAGCTTAAAAACTGTAATTTCTCGCAATGTTTCATGATGACTTGAAGTGCGATCATTGTGTTCTGAGTGTCGCGAATGACACCTAAATGCACATGCGTCATCTCAGGAGTACCGCTCACCAGACTCTCGATTCCGTAAGAAGTAATGTTATTTGTGTCCTTTAGACTGATGCTTCTTAAAGAGCGGCAGTGTTTGCCAATACGCGTGAGGCTTTTGTCAGAAATACCAATGCAACCTGCAAGGTTAAAATTTTGCATGTTCCTGCATTTCTCGACAACTACTTCTATGCCTTTGTCACTGATTTTCTTACACCCGGCGACTGACAACACCCTAAGCCGTCGACTGTTCTTAGCGACTGAATGTAACCCCTTGTCGTTAATTCCTTGACATTTTTCAACGTTCAGCTCTTCTAGAAGTAAACAGTTCCTTGCAATCAAACTGAGCCCGCGATTAGAGACATTTTTCCGTCCAGCAATGTTCAGTCTCTGCAAGCGCGGGCAGAAGTTTGCCACGTGACCGAGAGAATCATCTGTGATTGGCTCACAATGGTCTCCCGACAAGTCGAGGCTCTGGATTCTCGTTGAATACGAGACAACGGCTTTTACGATTTCGTCCGTAATTTCTCGAGGGAAGCTGCAAAATTGAAAGTCTACTTCTCTCCAAAATAACGCATCTTTGCAGAGGCTGTTCCATCGCTTGCAAGTACAGGAAGCTTGATTTCTTTCTTGAAGAGTTAAAAATGAAAATATTCGGAGCCAGATATTGTCGGGAAGAAGCCACTGGGTTTCTAAAGGCTCATTTGCATGATCATGCTGTCTGCTGTTTCCAGTGGACAACAGAATGGTCTCTTGTGAGCTCAGTCTATGAAACAAAATAGAACAAGAATATAAGAAAGATAAACGAAATAAATAAATAAATAAATAAATAAATCAGCAGGGCTGGCGCAGTGGTGAAATTAGGAAAAAGCATATATTATTGCAATACACTCCTGAAAACTCAAGCATGTGCTGATATTATTAAGAAATTTAACGAGACTATCTAAGGCCCTGTTTACAAGCAGGTAGGGTAACCCTACCGCTAGGGTTACCCTAGCAGAAGGGTCAAGGATAGCCCGGGTTTACAAGCAAAATTGCATAGGTAGGGTTACCCTACCACCCGGGACAACTTTGCGTGCTTGGTAACCGCCAGAATCGCAAACACAATGGAAACCGCTAAAAAGTAGGGTAGGCGAGTTGTCCCTAGCAGAGCGTTTACAAGGCAGCTAGGGTTACCCTAGAGCTAGGGTAACCCTAGCCCTCAGATAGGGTTACCCTAGCGCCAGGGTACCCCTAGCTGCCTTGTAAACACGTCGTTGAAAAAAAAAAAGAATGTGTGAGTGCTAGGGTAACCCTAGCACTAGGGTTACCCTCCCTCCTAATGCTAGCCGACAAACTTCGTAGTAACTTTTGGCTCAGTGAAAACCAGCACTGTAACTTTCAGTTAAGAGGATCAACCCACAGAAGTAGGAACAAACAGTGTTTTGGAAACTGTTTTTGTTCACAAAGTTCGATTTCTTGCGAAAACGAAAAAACGTTTCATCTAGCTGAACAGGAATATTCCATGCGGTTTCAACTGGATTTTTCCGTTATCCGTCGCAGGTTTCAACATTTTTGGCTTTTTTTCTTATGACGTTAATTCATAGTTATCATTTCTTCACAGTTATCATTTCTTCACTTCCCTGAGATTCTACGGACACCTCAATCGGTCAATTCCGATTCCATGACGGTCCACTTCTTACCGCCTTTACTTTGCAAACGTTTCAGCTGAGTTTTCAACCTCGTTCCCAGGAGACACTGCGAACGAGGTTGCTGAATTTTAATCCAGGAATTATCAGCATGTAAATTCTCCTCACAATGTCAATGAAATTTATCAGGATCAGGTGTGATCGTGATATAAAACTAAATTCTCATGATTACCCAAGATAGAGATCAATGGTACTAGTTGGGAAAAATGAACGTTTCGATCTTGGCAATGAAAGGCTGAATAGCATGAGACGAAAGGAAAAAGAAGACACGAGGAGGCGGAAAAAGCGGTAAAGTGAGCCAGCTCTGTCATTCGTTTGTGTGTTTTATCGACCAAGGAGAAATATGACGTCGACCTCAAACTTAAACCTTAAATACCGATATTAGACTTTCGAAAAGTCCTTCGTCTTGATACGCGCAGAACGAAGGACTTTTCATACTTGATTGGCGCCAATTTTAGCGACCCAAAAACGGGTCGCTGAGCTAGGCCAATCAGAGTAGTCCTCGTGGACCCCAGGGGATAGAGTTGTCAATCAAAATTTGCCACACGCAGCGAAGCGTGACTTCCACCATGCTACTAAGGCCACCGTGTATTCCGAATTTTTTTTTTTACGCGACTATCATAGGAAAATAATTCAAGAATATCTGTCTTGCATAGATCTTTTTGTGTCAGCTCCAACCAGAGCTGGGAAAAGTCTGACCTTTGAACTAGTCCCGTACGCTTTTGGTCGTTTACTTGGAGAGGATTGCAATGCTATCGTATTCGTAATCAATCACGAAAGATTTGTCGTGGCATTTGAGCGTCATTTGTAGGAGACAACACATTAAAATCTTAAGTATAAACTGGTGTTTGGAAGTGCCGAGGCGATTCTCAACGACTATCGACACATTTTTCATCGAATGGAACAAAAAAATTAAAAATGCACGTGTATTCATCCATGAGAGTCATTGTATCGCTAAATGGTCAGCTTTAAAGTTTCACTAAGATGTATCTTTTAATCCCGGTCTAGTATAGTACGTCTCCTACACCTGAAGCCTACCTGATCTTTCATGAGTGAAATCAATTGACTTTCTTGACGATTCGAAACTTTCCCTTACTTGCTAATCTTTCGAATTAGTGTTTCGTTTCTATCAGCACAAATCACCGCACAAGTGTTGGTCCAAAAAATACCACTGGAGATTTCCTTTCCAAGCGGCGACTCGAGATTGAAAATAAGCTTTCGTTTTATTTCATCTTTGCTTCTGATACCTTTAGCACAAAGTCAACAAATTTCCTCTTTCGATTTCGTAGAAACAAACATGTTCGACTGTTTTCGTCGGATTGCGCCATCAAGTCCAGGACTTGCGAATGACGTCATCCCCTTTTTGGCGCGAGACGCAAATGAAAACCTTGCAAGCGAGACAAGTCGACCTCTCGCGACTTCGTCGCTCGCTCATTTACTTTGCGTACGAAAAATTACGATTCGCTCGCTAAAACATTTTCTCCTGGGATTATCGTGAGGTCGACTTGTGGCAAGTCTAACATTCAAACTGCTTAATACCCCTGACGGTCAAGGGCAGTTTATCGGCCGAATGATACAAGTGGTTTGTTTTTATTCCTATGTTTTCATTCAAGTTGGACACTGTTTTCCTTTAAGGCTTTACCAACCAAGGTCTGTTGTCCTATTTATTATTGCCATTACAGTTGCTGACAGCCTTGTTGTAACTGACTCGAAAATGCTGATGTGACCCAGACTGCTAATGACAAGTACGTATCATGTGTGATTAAACGAACCCTTCATGATATGTCCTAAGAATTAAAGAAAAAGCATGAATACTATACAGCAAATAAGCAAAGTGAACGTCGTTCGTAAGTATTTCAAAACAGATGAGCATTTAAAGACAAATTAATGACGACTTGTTTCAAATTGCAAGAAGAGAGCATGTTTGGATGACGTTCTTCAATTACGGTATTGCACTATTCATAGCTTAGATAAGATTACAGCGGGAGTTATTGCAAAAACAAACCACAGCCAGGAGATTGACCCGTTTAGAATTGTTACCCAAAGTTCTCAATGTGATTTGATGATCATTATACTCATTAGAAAAATTGTTATCATTTTAGAGAAATTATCATTTACGATCATTAAAGCGGATTTTGTTACTCTTAACCTTCGAGCAGAACACCTTTATCAGATAAATCTGCCGAGTTCATAATGGAAACCGTTGTTAAAGGAGCACTTACCGGCGAAACAGAAACATTCATTTAACGGACAAGATTACAATACCAACAACAAACGCTTGGTAAAAAGAAAGTGTCTATAAAGTACGGTAAAACAAAAACAATGAGTAAACAATTAAAATAGAACTGTAAACCTACTTCTGAAAGCCAGCACAGGCAAGGAACGAATCCATGATGTTGTCTTTGATGGATCAATAGCTTATCTTATTTGCGTTCTATTACTCAAAGGAGCCTTTTTCACAAAATTCGAAAAAATTCTGGACTTTTCTGTTCTCAAGGCGGAAAACCGAGAAACAGTCGATGCGAGTTGATAATTTTTGACAAACACTTGATCTGGCTCACCAGTATTAAATTTCTCTTCGTCATGGGATGATTTTATCGGCGGTAACCGTAAGTACTTGAGTGAAATGGATTAATGTCAATTTGCATAACGTGACGCATTGCAAATGTAAGCGAAAAGTTGTTTTAAGTTTCAGGTTTTATAAAAAACCGCACTGTAACAGGACCACAGCTTCCACTAAGTACATGACCAAGAAGAGTCAATCGCTAAGGTATTGGCGATCCTTTGGGAGAGATTCTCAAACTAACAGAGCCAAATTTTTATGGGTTGAGCGCGCGGGAATTTCCTGTTGAAACGAGCTGCTTATACAGGAACCAAATTAGAAGGAAACGCGTATGAAGAAGCGGCCCAGCCTCAACCTCTCACGTCTAGGGCGCAAGCCCCGGGGGGGGAGGGGGGGGGGGCAATTACTAAAATAGGGAGTCTCTAAAAGGGGGAATTTCTAAAATGGGGAATCTCTGAAAGGGGGAAATTACTAAAATAGGGAATCTCTAAAAGGGAGAATTTCTAAAATAGGGAATCTCTAAAAGGGGGAATTTCTAAAATGAGGAATCTCTAAAAGGGGAATTACTAACATAGGGAATCTCTAAAAGGGAAAATTTCTAAAATGGGGAATCTCTAAAAGGGAGAATTACTAACATAGGGAATCTCTAAAAGGGAGAATTTCTAAAATAAGGAATCTCTAAAAGGGAGAATTTCTAAAATGGGGAATGATGGAATCTCTAAAAGGGGGAATCTCCGAGACCGGGAAAATTAACTGATCTGTTGATTTTAATGACAAGCTCCGTTTTAAGAGTGCAATTGTTGAACCGCAGGTACAGTTCGCACAGAAATGCCGGCTATTAAAATATCAACGAAGCACTGTTTCTATCGTAAAGCTACGGACGAAAACATACATATCAAGGAAACATACACAATATGAACGTTTTGATGAAGGCAGCTAAGGAAGTTTTTCCTTAGCCTATGTACACATACATATTTACAGCACAAAAACATTGTTTCATTCAAGGCCACATGTAAGGATCCAATGGCGATGATGCGCGATCGAGCATCATCGCCATAGTGGATCCTTACATGTGGCCTTGAATGAAACAATGTTTTTGTGCTGTAAATCCTTTAAAATCTTGGCCTCCTTGGTGAACCTTGCCGTAAATTCCTGAGCTGAACTTAACAGGTTTTTTACAATTACATTTTCTACGGGCTTTCCTTCAGCTTGGAACTTAAACAAAGGTCCCTTGACCTATCACTTCTTGGCCGACGAGGTCTTCCCACCGAAACTTCGGCAAACCAGCAAATCCGTCCGGCTTTTTCCTTTTACTGGCAAAAGCCAAGGGAAACTTAAACTCAACCAAGATCACTTACCATCAACTCGACTGAGAAAAGACAAAACATTGCCTGTAGCGAGAATATATTTTAATATGGTTTCCTGCTATCGCGAACATCTTTGGGAGAATTTAATATTTCTTTGATTGGTTTTTCATGCTTTTCCTCATCCACTGCTCAGATTTCCCCGTTATGTGTTTGTATGCGAGTGAACGGTGAGGTATCTATCAAATTGAGTACCACGCAATTGAAAGTATTAAGGAAATGACTCGATAAGTTAACTTTGTAACACGAGGATGCTTTGGATTCTACATTTTCTCATTACTGTTGAATTTAAATTGTACACCACTGTTGCATGAATCGGCCCAATTGCGATAGCTTTTCAATCACTTGAAATTAAACGTATAGGGGCGCGACATCCTTCAGTGACCTAAGAAATATGTTTTTTTTTTGTTGACACTGAATTTCTTTCAAGTTGAAGCGAAATTGCCACTGATGTTGGCTTGTGAACACTCCGCAGAGCCCCCTCTTTCATTATACGGCTAGCGGTGGAGAAAGAAAGCCAAGCGAGCCGATCGCTAAGGTCTAAGAATTGTTCACAACCTTCACCGCTGCGTCCTTTTTTTGATATACGCTAACTGACCTAACTTGTAAGGGGTTCTGGGGGAAATTCTCCGCCAGAAAATTTGGAAATCTTGAAGCTAGGAAATGCTACTTTCCTTCTGTTAGTTTTCCATTTTTATGTTTTATAGGTTTTAAATTATTTTCAATTTTTAAATTTATTTTTAAATTTTTACTTTTTGCTTGAAATTGGGGCGGGGGGGGGGGGGTTAAATGTGTATTTATTTGTATATATATTAGACAGCTTTAGATTCTAGAACGAGAACGACTACGAATACGAGATTTTCTCTTAGAACAACAGTGAGCGAGCGCAAACCAGCGTCATTTTGGCGGGAAAAACGTGATACCGTCGTCATTTTAGTACGAGGGTTTGCAAGAATGTCGTCGTGACAAAACAAGTCAACAACACGGTAGCAGTTTCGGCATTTTTCGATCAGCAAAGAGGTTAAGTTACCAGCAATAAGAATAACTGAGCAACCTACATTGCTAACAAAGAGTAAGATTAATCGTCCGGGTTATGAATCTTGTAGGTATTTTCGCTAAAAACGGGCTATCAAATCTCGTACTCGTTCTCGCCCTCGTCCTAGAACAGGGGCACCCAACGAGAAGATAGTTCAAAACCACTTAAACATAGCATTTTTAAACGTATTTTAGTATTTAAACGGTAGACATAGGCATATTTTTATCCCCTAAAAATTTTTCATCTGTTCGGATTTCCTAGCTGAAAGTCTAGTGATCCGAAAACTTTAGGGATCAAAACTTACCTTTTCGAAAATTTCAGCCAGAAAAAAAGGCTCCCGAGAATTCTAGGTGACCTATTTAGGGTAAAAATCTGTTTTAAATGGGCAATTATACCATTTTTCAGATGTTCGAAAATCCTAGGATAGGCAGGCAAGCAAGAAATTTTAGGACAAATGTTCCGAAAATTCTAGATCTCAGATCGTCTTCCGAACAGATATTTTCCGAAATTGACGTTGGGTGCCCCTGCTAGAATCTAAAGGTCTCTATTATGCCTCAAATGGCTTCAATTTACAGTTATTAAGTAGGGGAGTATCAAGGTGCCTTTTGAACGGAAATTATTAAATCATGTGGGGAAAAAGAGGAATGCGGACATAGTAAGAAGCAAGCGCTAGGCTCTTATAGACTGTGCTAGCATAAATTTTGGCATAATTCGAGGAAACTAGCATTATTTTTGCTGACTTTTAAAAAGTAGCACTGCTAGCATAATCGGTATATATCGATAAGCCTGAGAGGATTTTTGTTCAATGTCTTAGCCGCATTTGCGGTTTACTTACGCCCAGAGGCCAAAATTAAACCTCGCTGGAAGCCTTAGATGTTATTAACTCTGGTAATTTGATCTAGACACGAGTCACTGTAAGGTTTGCGGTCTCATAAGATGATTGAAAAGGGCCATATACGGTGATTCATATTTAACCACAGCAGGAAGAACTTTTTCCGTAAGCTAATAATGGTATAGACAAGTCACATAATTGTCAAAAGACAGTTAATTATAAGTGATTTAAGGGCGGTGCCTACTAATTCAGAGGTATTTTTGCGCGGTTTACTGAATATGCGAGGAAAGCAGATCTTAACAAGTGTTGTTGAACTGCAAAAAGAAAATTAGGGGTAACCACGCATTTTTCAATTATAATTAATCAACAATATTTGTAAAAAGCTTTAAAATACAAAGCAATGTATGGCGTTCTTTTCCAAATGGAAGCTTAATTATCTCTGATAAATGCTTGGTTACCCCAATTTTCATTTTGGATACCAATAGCACTAGCTAAGTTCTGCTTTATCCGCATAGTTTTGAACCGCGCAAAAATATCCCACCCATAGGAAATCCGAGTATCTCAAGATTCACAGAACGTAGGCGCAATAACAATAGTAGGCACCGTCCTTAATCTAGTTTGTGATTGCAGCATTTAATCAGAAAGAAATTGGCCTGCACACTAACCAAAGAATTGATCTTCAGAAATCGTGGACGGGTCCTCAGCGATATAACAACGTCTCAATTGCTTTAAGCGGAGATAAATTCAGGGGAAAATTTAGGGGAAGACAAATGCAGTCGAACCTCCTGTTGCCAAAACCTCTCGTAAGCGACCACTTTTCCAACGTACCAACAGTTTTCCATGAACAATCACTATATTTGGAATCTCTTTAAGTGACCACCTCTCGTAAGCTACCGCGACCACTTAGAGCTAATAGTTTGAAATTTTCTTTTTTTGTTAACCTCCTCGTGGTAAGTGACCTCTTATAGAGCGGAAATAGGATAGTAAGGCCTCGTAACATCATCGCATCCCTGAGTATCTGACAAGAGAGGAAATTTTCTCCATGATGGGAAGTACGGGATTTTTTCTGAAAATTGACTTTTTAGATCAGGAATAAAAGATTTAACAGTCTAAATGAAAAAATGCACATACAGTGTATTCTATCAGTCTAAAAAACAGACGACCTTACATGTCTTATAATTACAGGAAATTAGACCTGGGCCCAGTTCCTCAAAAGCCGATTAACGCTAATCTAAGATTAAAAATTAACCAAGCAGTTTATTTCTCTACTCCCAAATGCTGTTGAACGCAGATTTTCGGCAGAACTTTACATGAGAAGACGTCAATCTTGAAAAACAAAAATAAGCAAAAGAAACTTTCACCAAAAAGTTGAAAACTTGAAACAAAAGTTTACACTAATCCTGGATTAAGTTAATCGGCTTTCGAGGAACCGGGCCCTGATTTCGAAATTGACTGTTACCTCAAGAACAGTCAACAGTTCCGTTTGACGAAACTGCGGTATGAAAATGGAAGTGCAGTATTCGGTGCAGTCAACAATCGTTCCCTATTAAACCCAAGTCCTATCCAACGTTAAGTTTTTAAATTTCACCAAGCCAATTGCAAGGTATCGATGTCATGTTGTCTCCGTAAATATATTCCCATGGGAATAAATATTATTTATGTGACTATCAAAAGTTATTACGTGGGTTAAGATGGGCATTGGTGCATGGCATAGGGTAGTCTCTGCAGTTGCTAATGCTATCGAGGCAAAATTTCGACTCAATATGGTCCAAGCTCTCGTAAGGGACCTATAGCTATTCTTATTAGTATAAATACACAGGTGATTATACAAAATCACGCGCTCTCATTGGCTCGTTATCTCGGATTATCAGCCGATAATCACCTCGACGGACAAAATGGCTGCCAGTAGTCGTTTTGCTACTGTAAGTGAAGATGATTTTCGCGTTGAAATGTTTTTTTTTTAATCTTTTTTAAAATAATCACCTTTGTATTTATACTAAAACAATTATTCGCCTCAGGCAGAGTGATTATCGGTGAATATTCACCTCGACTTCGTCTCGGTGAATATTCACCGATAATCACTGAGCCTGAGGCGAATAATTGTTAATTATTAAATCAGGGACACCCAGCGATAATCTTCGGTGAAATACGTGTACGGGAGAGTCACACTGTTCTAAGAATTTCGGTTCTACGTTGCAAACGGCTATAGATTTCTTTACTAAACACATCACCTAAACGTTTCGCAACCTGGGAAAAGTAGTCGATCCCTCGCGTTTTCGGAAGGGATATTTTTGCAATTTTTGGCACTAGTAAAGGTCACCTAGCAGTTACGGATAGGCAAATGGTTCACTGGGAAGTTGTTAGAAGGCCACGTTCAGCTAGCAATTTCTGAAATGAAGATATCATCATTCCCTAAAATTCTCTTGCAGGTGATAAAAACATCTCTACAGACAGTATTTATACATTACAAGGAGCCAAGAAATGTCTCTCAAAGTTTTGCGCCTTAATTTTCTCGTTGGATGCCCTGGATTAAATTGTTGCAAAAATGTACTTATTGAAAAATTAACTTATCCTGAATAAATTAAATTATGCAGGTCTTGGCCAAAGCCACAGAAAGGAGGCCAGTGCGAAAATCTCAATGGAATATTTATTCCGAATCCGTTTACCCAATTTTTTTTCGCTGAATTAAGTTAGGCAAAAACAAGACTGTATCCGGCCGATTGTAAATTTTACACATGGCATTTTATTCAGAAATTTTAATATTTTTTCTCCATACTCATTTTGTCTTTAAGCGACACGTGCAATCGGCTGTCGTTCTTTAAAAGCTTCAAACATCACTGATATTCAAATGATTAAAATAAACAATGTCCTTTTGTGGCTCAAAAAATAGCGACGAAACGATGATTACACTGCCCGATAGGAGATAAAAGTAGAATCTAGTTTAGCATCTGTACAAAGTAAAATCATAAAACGTAAACCAAGAAATTCATAAATAAAAGGTAGTTAACGCCATCGATTCGTTGCTTGAAATACAGGTTATAGAATTGAACCTTTAGTAGGCGACCTCTACATACCCAGACAGACGCAGCTCCCATTCTGGAATTTCTGATTGTTTCTCATGGTGGATAGAAACCCGGCTGCCCATTAGTTTTTTGGCATGCCCCGTTACTTCATCTGCGTGTTCCGCGTCGTGTTACTTTTGAACGTGGTGGGCTTGACTTGTGAATGCAATTGCATTTACATGAAATAAGAAGCTTTTTGAATGCATGAACATTTGGTTCTGTGGTGGTCTTGTTGTCATTAATGAAAATGCTAATTGTTGGGTGAGCAGGTGTTGGGGCCACTGGTTGGTGTGTAGAAGGGCGACTGAGGGGAGTGGGGGAGAATATAAGACCGGAAGGATAATTAGTCGAAGACGGAGGTGCTTAGGTGTGAGGGGCATGGAAAAAAATCAGGAGATTGCCCTAATCCTAACGTCAGGAACTTCGGTTTCCCATTATCGGATCAACTGAAAATTTCGTTGAATTGCTCCATTTGTTACAATGTATCGGATCCAGTGTTTGCGTCATACCGGTGCGTAACTCTTTAACGCGATTGGTCACAAGCGGAAACCGAACAAAGATTTTCTTCTAATTCGCGAGATCAATTTTTAAACTGGAATTTCTATTCGTACGGAGATCGCCTCGAAGCACGTTGACCGGCGTTTTCGAACCCCATCGTACATATTCCTCGCCCTCCAAAACACGGTCGCTAAACTCATAAGCTCGCCAAAACCTCTTTACCACAAAATTCTCATAATTCTTACGAGAAGTGCAATGGCAATTACTTTCATCTACAATAGAAAAAGGCCAGTCTACGTGTCCATTACGATATGGAAACTGTTTTGAACGAGATCTTGTTGCGAGAAACAGCAATTATTAAAATAGACGCTTGTTCTAATTAACCCACGCCGTAAGTCCATACAGAAATTTAATTTTCTTGCAAAGTCCTGGCAGCACATGTGCGCAACCCCGAGGTCACCATAGAAACAATAACCACGTGACCGTATAAATAGAATATGGCTTTTTATTTGCACGCTTTCGATGAATGACAACAATTTATCAACTGCCCAATAGAAGTAATCCTTGAATCCTGGAATAGCGCGAAGGAGGAAAAAGACCAGTTGCGGTTGTCTGCAGGTGATTTATGTTTTGTAGACTGAAGGCGGAATCGTTATCACGTTATGGGATCCACGTTTTCCTTCCCTCGTCGTCCTTCATCAGCGCTTCCATCATATTTTTCCTTTCTTCTTAAAAAACGTTCTTCGGGAGAAAAAAGGTAAGCTTAAAGATTGAAGGAAATGTAAGGATTAGAGACTAGACAGCTTCTTATATTTGACACTAAAAGACCGGAACAACGTCGTCATAGTGAAAATTTAATAATATTTTTTATCGCTAAAAAGACCCATGAAGAACATGAAAACGGAGGATCGTAATTAAAACTGATCAAATATGGCGTGACAAAAGTGCAACAACGAAACTAAAAAATCGGTCCACTTTGAAACTCAGGCGTCTCTGCCGCTGTATCCTCGCTGTGAACACTGTTTAGTGATTATTGGGCTCAATTAAGTGTTCACAGGAAAAAAAACTGTCGATTCTATTCGACTGCGTTTTCTCTCGATGAACACATATTTCCTCTTTCTGTTGAATGAAATTAGTACTTCGGTACAGAAAGTAAGAAATTTCCTCTTTCCAAACAGCTTTCGCCGCGATGATCAAAAAAAGGAAAAACTTTGGCTTGCAAACAAAAGTGTCAACTATTTACATACTTGGACAGCAGGAATTGCGCAAAATATTGAATACAACCTGTTGTTTATATTCTTCAAAATTCTACTGATATGTCAGCAGCAGTTTGAGATCAAACAATGTAAATATTTTATCATTCTTCTGCCGCGCGACACGTTTCAGTACAACATCGCAGCCATGCGAGGTAGATAAGTACTATTTCTTGATTCCAGGAGTTAATTTGAATTTGAAATAGTCTTCAGAACATCTTGTGCTTCATTAATTTTTAGCATTTATGAAGCCAGTAATAACAACGTACTTTTTTAAATCGTGCAGCTGAATAGAGGAGTAATAGAAGTTATTTGCATAATCTCTGACTCTTAATTCCATACAGTGAATGTTTCTTTTTCTCTACAATTTTACCCGACCAAGTTATCAGCAATATGGTTTCTTCTGAGATTAAAAAAAAAATCCACATTTTTTTCCTCGATGCATATCCTCGAATAGAATGAAAATAAAGACGTCAGCCACCGGCTGGTTGTTATCCAGAGTGTAAGTCAATAAGTTTTGACATCTGGACAGCGATATTCTCCTTTAAAAATAATGAGACAATGTTTTGTCGAGGTCATATGTCAGCCAGTAGCTCACTTCTTGGCCAGTTTAGCTCAATTTTATTCCTCTTTGCGGGTGTTTTTTATTGCCGAGTTAAATGTAGTGCAAAACTCTCTGAATACACACTGCAGTGTCCGCTAATATCACACTCTTTCAAAAATTGTGAAAATCTTTACCTTGGCAACATCCGTTTCTTTATTTTTATTGAATCATGACATTTTGCAATTCTTCATTGTTTGTTTTGACAGCTTCCGAGAAAACTTGGCCGTGGATCAGCTTCATCATGGGAAAGATACAGGAACATGTCTTCATTTGCCGGACGCTTTATTGTTGAAAATATTTTTGCACCTGGCCATCAAAGATTTAACGCGCATGTCAAGAGTGTGTCAGCAATGGCGCCGCGTAAGCCTGGATCCAAGCTTATGGCGTAAGATTGATTTCTCGTTTTGTAATACGAGCGTTCGTGACAAAAACGTAATTTGTTTAGTCTCTCGGATCAGACCTTCCGTCATCACACATATAGACTTATCAGGGCCAGCGTGTTTTCGCATTACAAACATCAGCCTGTTTCACATAGCTCGGCAGTGCCAGAAGCTTCGAAAATTGTACATCTCCGATCGAAGCCGAATCACTAGTCCCGCAATGGAAATGATTGCATACCATTGCCCTTACATGGAGGTTCTCGGGATGTCGAAGTGTTCGCTGATACTCAGTCGGGGCCTGTGCTCGGTGGTACGACGCCTTAAGCTGTTGCGTGAGCTCGACATCAGTGGTTGCCTATGGGTTACGGACACCGTCCTCGGCGAGTTAGCCGAACAAAGTCGATGTTTGAACTATCTAAGCATCGAGGGGTGCAAGAAGGTAACGGACACTGGACTAATTGCAATTGCAAACTCATGTTATAGTCTAAAGCACATAAATCTTCGAAATACCAAACGGATCACTGATGCTGGCATGGAACAATTTTTGTCGAAGATGCCCTTCCTGGAAGGGTTGGAAATCGGCTTGGTTCGGAAGGGTCGAGGAACAGTCGCCGTATTGAACCTTGTCGCTACACATTGCAGAAACTTAACATTTTTGGACTATCAAGAGTGTTTTCCTTCACCAGTTGAGGATGTGATTTGCCAGATTGCTGAACGTTGTCGAGGACTGCGTTATTTGGGACTGAGATATCGGTATCAATCTCTCTCAATTAACTTCGTGCGTTCTGTAACCGAACTGTGCCCAAATTTGGTTAAAATTGACTCATCGTTAAGATTATATATCTGATTGAAACTTACCGTATTTTCTCGATTAAACGCCCTTGGCGTTTAATTAAAAATCGGCAGTTTTGACCCGGCGTTTTCTCGAGGCCGGCGTTTAATCGGGGTCCGGCGTTTATTAATGAAATGCAATTTTCTGCCATTTTTCCAGGTTGATTTATTATTGCCGATCCTTGGAAACCTAAGGACAGTTTGTAAGTGCTGGACGATTTTTCCCTGGATTACCCGAAGTTACAGTATTATGGTACCGTGCATGCGGCATGTGTACCATGTTGCAATCAAGATCTGTATCACTAACAAACAGCACATAAACAATATATGAATGATATAGGACAAGTAGGAAATGATATGAGTGCAAAGTTTTAAGTTTATAAACGGCAATGTCGCTAACGTCCGCCTCGTTTGTGATTGACCTCGACCCCGAATAAACGCCGGGACCCCGATCAAACGCCCGGGCTTCGATTAAACGCCCCCGGCGTTTATTCAAAAATCGGCAGTTTTGACCCGGCGTTTTTTCGAGGCCGGCGTTTAATCGGGGTCCGGCGTTTAATCGAGAAAATACGGTACTCGTGATGGTTGGCGATTGAAAAGTTTCCTGTGATACTGATTTTTGACACGATATTGAATTTTTAAAAATGAAGATTTTAAAGAATTTTTGCACATCAGTGTCTTATTTTATAAGGAAAAAAAACCGCATGGTTACAATTCTTTGAGTGGCTTTAAAAACATGTAAGTGCTTTGTAAATAGACATTAGGAACTAAGTCAAAGAAAGTCATGTAGTTGTCACGTGGAGAAGAAAAAAGAGAACTTTGAAATTCAGCCCACTGGAAATGTGACCGGGGTAACATTGATCGAAAGTGAGGGTTCTTACCACTGGAGCAACCCTGCTCGCAATACCATGCCAGTGTACGTGACGTCTTCGCAACCATGTAGGGATACCAAG
>OX421451.1:9929564-9937064 GCA_949126865.1 Montipora capitata
ACTGGGTTTGAAGTCTGTGAGGTTGCAGAGCTCAACTTCACAATGGACGTACAAATAGGGTTCGACTTGATTATTCAAGAACTGAAAAGCCTCGAAGCTGAAGCGTTGTGAGGTTGACGGACCACTGTGGAAAATGACGGTATCGTCCTTTGGGCATCTAAAAATACGAAGAAATTTAGAAATGAGTACTAAAAATAGGAATTTCCCACGATTTGATATCAATGATTGATGTCCGCTGGGTTTCCTATAGGAATGCGAGTGGGTGGAAAAATTTAAGGAGTGGGTGCTTAAGCTCCCTAACAAGCGATCAAGGCGCACGCTTTGAGGGGAATCTGAGGGAACTCGGAGGGCCCTTTTTCACGAACAAAGCTTGTCCCATCCAAAGTTCTTTTCTTAGTGCATGCTTCTTAGGAGCAAGGATGGCACAGTCGGTTAACGCGCGGCCTTGGTGCAAGAAATCCCGAGTTTGATCCCCAGATCTCAAATACTTGTTTAGACTTCTTTCCTTTCTGTGTAGCTTTAGTAGCTTTAAACACCCTTAAAACGGAGCACTGATGGAAAGGGGGGAGTAAAATGAGCGCACCGTCGACCTCAGGTTTGTCAGTTCCTTTTTTTATGTCATTCGTAAAAGTTGGGGTAATTTCTTGGTCAAATTCGGCGACAAGTTCAAGTGAAATAGCCGGACGAGTTTTGCCGGTAACCGGATCTTAATTAAAATCCTTCACTGTCCTGATATAAAGAACTGGCCCATAGCGTTCCTTTTTGATCGGTGGTTCGGTGAAGTCTTTTCAGTCCCGTAAACGATGAGACAATTGAAGGACAATCATTCATAATTAGTTAATTTACAAATGATCCGCCATGAAAGACATCCTAACACCCACCACGAATCGCCCAATCCAAACCGAATGAATAGGAAGTTTAAGCAACGACGACGGTTACGGCAACGACAACGCCACAAAGCAAGAATATGATTGGTTAAGGAAGGGAAAATAATCGTGCTGCACGTGCAGCATACATTTCAGTGCATTTTTTGCCGTAGTCCACAAAACAACATCGTTACCCAGCGAGCAGGCTCTTTTGTAGCCGCAAGAGGATTGGGGCTTCCCACACCAATCCTCTCGCGGCTACAAAAGAGCCTGCTCGCAGGCTACAACAACGTGAAATCACCAAATTTCAGGTTTTGACGACAACTTGAGCACTTATGATATATGAGTTGCAGCTCTTTTGCCGATATTCCGGTTTGGCCCTCTCATAAAGAAAAACCAACTCTTGATTTGATTTCTACAAGGCCGTAAGTCAGACGTAAAATAATAGCTGGTTTGGACATTTTAACAAATTAAATATTATATTGTATCAACGACGTTCTGAGAAGGGATTGTTCTGTTTTGTATATTTGCAAGAGTGAATTAAATATTAAGAGTGTTGTCATGGCATGGGTGGACTTCCCCGCACATTCACAAATGAGTCGATTTTTAGAATACCCGTTCCCGCGAAAATCAGTTGTCATGTCCCTAAAAACGTGGCAGAAGCAGTCACGCGTGACATGGCTTCTTCTGATTGGTTAAAATTGGCGGCCCTTTGTTTGTTTTGGGCGCAACGTGTATCTAAAAATAAATCCATTTGTGACTGTGCTGGGGCAAGAACGCAAAAAGATCAACACTGTTATCTAATCAGTCACTCTTGATATTTGTAAATGAAGATAAAGTGTCTCATAAGGCTGATGAAATTAAATTTTTTAAATGAACTTTTTCGTAATATCTTACCCATCAACAATGATGTCATGTTTTTCTTTTTTCGATAGGCTGTTCATGGGCGTGACATAGCACATGTCAGCAACAATTCCTAGCCGTGTGTCGGGTGTATCAACTGATACTTGAAAATACATGCGCTGCATCAGAGTTACTGGTAGCGGAAAACTGCTATACTCCTCCAAGTAATTTTCTCCCTGTACAAAAAGAAAGATAAGGTATAAAAGGTCTGTGTAAGTGACTTTTCGCAACACCGAGCAACTTGTAATACGATTGAACAGACAAATTTTAACATTCTGATCCCATGCCTTTCTAAGTGGCACCTATAGACTAAACTCTGTGTAACGTCAGGTACTTAAACTCGTCAATGGGGCCTGGCTTAGGGGTTAAATGGTTAAGGCACTCAAAAGCGTCAATATGGAGAATTTTTCTCCAGAATTTAAATACAAGTATAACTTCGCGTGGCTTTTGTTAATAAAATAGCGAACTTAATCATGGTTGACGTAGATCTCGACGGTGGGGTCCAGCCCTTCTCCAATCTTTGACAAGAGACAGCAAATGAATGATGATCCCCATGTGATGTCCATCTGTCGCTGTTCACCAATGGGACCTTTTGTTTTTGAACAACACAGATAAATTCTGTATCAGTATAACATTGGACCGCCCTACGGAAGGGTCGCAGATTCCAATCTTCAAGCCAACCAACACTTAAGGCCTGGTTTATTCAGCAAAGAACGTCTGACAGCTCCATCTCTGGTCCTATTCTCCAAGAGAAACCCACGCGAGCACGCTACTCTTCCAAAGCAAAGCGACTACCTTCAGCATTTTACGTAAGTTACATTTATTCTTCATGCTCCATACAGTCTGACTGATATTGTTGGCAACTCATTGCCCTGGGCGACTCCGTTTGCTGGGATATTTTGGCCAAGCCCTGATGGGCCAGGCCGTTTATTGAAAATCAGCATGGTGACCTAGGAAATACCCAAATATAGAAGACATGATCCCAGAAAAGGTGAGGGGACACACACCATCCACAAGAAAGTAAAAATAGGGAGGGTGGGGAGGGAAAATTGATTTGACTCAAAACTGCCCAAACTGCAACATGGGAAATAACTAACTAAGCATGTCACACTCAGCATTAATCTATTTATTTCCTCTGGGCAATAAATTTCCTTTTTTTGGCATCAGCTAGTACTGAAAACTTAGAATTTTTGCATGAAATTGTTAAGTAGGAATTAAGATACATAGCTATACATGTGTTATAGAAGAAAATATTGCAATATTAAATCCGGCTTTTTTTGACTGAATAAGTTCTGTTCGGATCTCATTAATATTCATAAGTTCGATTATCCCGGTTCGATTGAAAATGCTTTCAGAGAAAATGCTGCCTTTCCGAAGACATACCGATGGTTAGATTTCATACGCACCTCAAAAACGGTTAGGCCTTGGCGGATTGTGCTAGCATAATTTTTGTCAACACTCTCTGATTATGCATAAAGTCTAAGAAATTGAAAATATAACCTATTCGTTCCTAGGCCGAGTACTGAAGCAGCAAAACGAAGTTTTCGTTAGCACGATTTTGATCTTTGGAAAACCACGAAGATACAGCCCACTCTGAGCTCTTTAAAATCATGGGTTTAATATCGATCTAATTTAATGGTAGTACAGATAATTAATTTACTTAGATAATTTCCTTAGTTAAGTAGCCGATCTATTGATGCTTGATAGGCCATTTTTGAAATATCAAATACTCTGCTTTTAGATTGAGGCAGTGAGGACAAAAACAATAGAAACACGTTGGAATGAATGCGAAAAAAAAAGTATCACTATCAGTATCATCTACTTTCCTTTGTCTTTGTCCTCACAACCTCTCTTTCAAGCTGAATTTTAATATACCGAAAAAGGTCCTATTAAAGAGACGGCTCGATGGAAGAGCAAGTAAATAGGTGGTTTGCAACCAACCTCAAGAGACACAGATAACAATGCTGCAATGTAAAATTGCCGGTGGACAAACAAAAGGAGCGAATGAGAGATCTTTTGTTTTCGATCACCAACATGGCGGCGATGACGTAATGTGAAAACCACCTATATGAATGCTATTGATACCTTGTGCAAGTACTGTTTAATAAACGAGCAGGAGTGTTTTATCAGGTTTTAAACCATGAGGCGAGGCCGAATGGTTTAAGATTTGACAAAACACGAGCTGCAAATTTGTTGTTCGTGTCAGGAGCTCATCAAGAGGAGCCTCTATCTCCTCTAATTCCTTGAGTCAACCCTTTCCCGAGTAAATTTATTTTTAGGAACAGGTTTTTCCCGCGAAAAGTATCATAATTCCCTTGACGCTGAGATAGCTCTGTTTTGATTGGCTTTTACAACAGTGGGCGTGCTGAATGTCCCAAGTGTGCTTGGCTTTTACAACAGTGAGCGTGCTGAATCTCCCAAGGGAGATGTTCTATAAATAAATCTACTCGGGAAAGGGTTGACTCCGAGGCCAAGTATGGGAGATAGAGGCTCCTCTTAATGAGCTCTTGTTCGTGTACATTCCACGAAAAGCGTGTCTCTCTGGAGTACGAACAAAGGTTCAAATTGTGAGAGGAAAACATTAGCATACGTACAAGAAAAATAAGCTATGTCTCAAAAGTACGCTTTATATAAGGAACTATAACGAGGAGTGTTTTATCAGTTTTTAAAGCTCATTCACGTGACGCTTTATCGGTGACCTGATAAGGCTGTTTCGCTCATGAATTAAATAGAGTTTACACCTCCTATCGATCTTTCGGGGCCTCATTTCCTGTTATAAGTCTCCTCAGTTGATTGTATTTTCCAAATGCTTCAAAGAGAAAACAAGATAGAATGCACAATAATATGAGAAAATTAGTTTTCGTTAGTTGTTTGCATCATACCTTAAAAATATTCATTTTAAGCTCAAAAGCTCCAGATCCATCTTGAGGAGTCAATATGACGGCCTCTACCGTTTGGATGTTCATTTCCACCAGAGACGCTTCGGCTTCGTTTAAATAAATACACTCGAATGGAATTTCCAACACCTTCCGTGAGAAAGAAAAACACAATGACGTCCTGGGTCAGTGTTAACAGCTTAATTCTTTTTATTTCCTTAAAGAGTGAGGATACATTTATACTAGCAGAGAAGTATGTTGATATTGGTAACAAATCGAACGTGGCTAAGCGTCGTCTATACTCTTATCGACAACGATATTCTTCATCACAATGGTCAAAATGTTGTGGACTCACGAGGCGCACGTTCGATTTGTTTTTTACCACAATAATGAACGCCAAAGAAAATGTTTATTTTAGAGCATTACCAAGATCATGACACAAACAAAGAGAAAGCGTTGCCTAAAACTGTCTCGCAATATGATTGGTTTACTTCCCAAATGAGCGTTCCCGATTGGCTATTACATTGCGTGGCACATTCACGAGCAGCGTTGTCTGGACTATTATCGACAACGGCAATCAGATTGCGAGATTACAAGCCGGCAATTGTGGTAACATATCTACTTAAGTTACTTTAGCTTCAGAGCGACGATGCGGCTGAGAGATGGACTCTCCTACAACGACGCTCGGCATCGGTTCAGAACATAATAAGCCAGAACACTCCTAGTAGTTTTCTGTTTGTTCAACAAACAAAGAACTATTAAAGAATTCAAATAGTATAACCTTAGAATTGAAAATTAATCAAAGCTTATCGAAAACCCTGATAGACCTAATCGCAATTAATTAAAAGTAGGCGAGGGTTGCGTGGCACCGGGAATTCACAATATTGGCTTTGATGAGAAAAAAGCTGTTTCCCTTTCAGGGAAGTTTTCGATTGTAGCCGGGATATGACATAATTAGCCCACAATATCTGCTCTATTTTGGAAACGGGAATTCCATTATGAAGCTTCCATCTCCGTCATGTTGGATGGGTGTTAGGTGGGGATGGGAAGAAAGAAGAATTTCCCCGCCCCATTCAGTCTATACCAGTAGCCCGCAGAGGCCTCCCGCAGAGCAGGCGCGCTTTGATGGCAATGGAAATGTCGCGATGAGATCATGCCGCCATCTTGGATAGTAAAAGTGATGGAGGGCTTTGGAGAGTGAAAAAAACGTTTCAGGGAAGAAAGCGATAAACTTACACTTGTAGTAGGGGAGGCAGTAGGGCCAACCCCACTCTGGTTTCAAAATGGCGGACTTACTGTTCTCAAAACATTAATATTTCACAGGCCCTTGCTGCCCAAAAATACCTGTCCTCTATCCCCCAATCTATTAAATGCATTAAACGGAGCGGCCGCATACGTAGGAATGATGCCTCTGGTGTAATCCCTTACCCAAGCTTGTCTACAAACCTGCAATCGACCGATAATTGCATTCATCGCATAACCATCTTTAACCACATTCCTGTAAATGACGTAATCATCTCTGTGCTCTAGAGTTGTGCCACAGCCAGTCAGTGGTGTTGTTATTGTCACGTGACTACTGTTCGCTGTTTTCGTTGGCACACAGTTCTTATCTCGAAGGTGAAGGTCTCCTAACCTAAAACCAGGTATAAGCGTTCTCTCTATGTGTACGCTCATTTGCTCCATCGCGCAGTCAACAGTTACTTTCTTGCGGTCCTCCTCAGCTGTTAAATCAAGAAAATGCATAAGCTCATGACTGAGAGCTAACAACTCTCATGTCACGACATCTTTACAGCCAGTCTATTTTAAGACTACCTTTTCCGCAAAAAACAAGTTCAGTTCCGCTTCGGTGACGCTATGACGTCAAGTTAGTCTCTTTTGATTGGTCACCAGGCTCGTGCGGGAGTCTTATTTGCGAGACATTCAATCTCAAATTATATCGGTTTGTGAAAACGTTCCTAGTCATGCGCTCTGATTTCCGACATTTCTATTTTGTCGCTCCCAATGCTGGCGATAGTGAATGCCAGTGCAAACGCTTATATTGGCCAATAATGTTCAGGCATGTTGGATGGGGACGTGTGAGCACCATGGTTGGTATTTATGGAAGCCGTCAAGTCAATAAGCCCCACTAGATGACGAGAACCACGTAAATTGGTATTCTATAACGTTTCGTGCTTACATCGAGCTGGTTATAATTAGGCAGGGACACCCAACGATAATCTTCGGTGAAATATGTGTTCGGAAGAGTCAAACGTTCTAAGAATTTCGTTTCTACGTTGCCAAAAAGCCATAGATTTCTTTACTAAAACCGTGATCACCTAAAAGACTCGCAACAAATAGGAAAAGTGGTCCCTTACGTTTTCGGAAGAGATATTTTTGCAATTCCTGGCACTTAAAAAGGTCACCTAGCAGTTTCGGATGAGCAAATGGTTCGCTGGGAAGTTTTTAGAAGGTAACGTCCAGCCTAGCAATTTCTGAAATGAAGATATCCTTCCATAAAATTTTCCGACACTTCAATTTTCAGCTAAGATATCCGATCAGATCAAATTCTTTTAGCCGTCTTTAAACATTACGAGGAGCCTAGAAATGTCTCTCAAAGGCTTTTGGCTCAATTTGTTCGTTGAGTGTCCATGGTTAGGGTTAGGAGATCCTCCGGATTCATTAAAAGGCTCGTTATTCCAAAGTGACCGACGAAGTAAGCGGCGGGCGGTGTAGCCCTGTGGTTATTTAATCGTGCCACCAAAGAAATGACAAAAATTATCGTCTTGGAAGACGCCACTTCAGGGGTATGCGACAAGCAATATGATGCAAGCAATACTGATTGCTTTTCAAAGAAAACTGTTTAGAAGTGCCATGCG
>OX421451.1:9947064-9964564 GCA_949126865.1 Montipora capitata
AACAATTAAGTCAGGGGTGGATCCAGGATTTTTCTTAGGAGGGGGTGCACATCTAAGGAATGGCGTACCTGACTGGTGAGGGCTTTTTGCCGAATTCCAGTTGTATTAAAAAGCCGTAGGTCATCTCGGGGGGTGGGGTGTGCACCCCTGCACCCTCTACCTAGATCTACCCCTGTAAGTGATATTGAAGTTGGCCGGCGAGAAGAGCAAGGGGACGTACAAATGGTGATGTTCATCAAAATCGTCGTTCATCTAATTACGCGCATTTTCAGCCTGGACAAATCTATTTTTTCAGTCAGTGAGGGAAATACAGTTGTTATATCCGTGTTCTTTTTTGCAAATTCGATACTTGAAAGATTCACATCGGTGTAGGTTTTACCCTTGAACACCTCTAAGGTCCCGTCCACACATATCCGGATATATTTTTAATCTGCAACTTTTTCTTTGCGGATTCGCCTTCCGTCCACACGTATCCAGCGAATCCGGTATGCAAATCAGCAACTTTTTGAATCCGCTCTCCAGAGTGGAAAGTTTTAAATACGCAAATAATTTGGAATTGTGTGGACGATCGAAACGGGATAGTTTCAAATCCGATAACATTGCAAACTCAGATGCAATCTTCACCGCGTATTTATTCAACATGGCCGCTGAACAAAATGCTATCGCTCCTCTTGTCGCTAACTCTCACGCCTGATGACGCATGCTCTGTTGACAGTAGTCACAGAGGAGTCCTGGATACTAGAATACGTGTGGACGGGCAAATTTTTTAATCCGCAGAGAACAAGTTGCGGATTACAACACGTGTACGTAATTGTGTGTAATTGGCCTAAATCAAATGTTTCAGAGCGGAAAGGATCATTTCAAATCAACGTCTAGGGACGCAGATGCTGACAATGCTTGAAATGTACAAATTCTGGATGGCGAACTAAAGACAGCGAACTAAAGGAAAAACCTTAAACAACAATGACCACAACCAGGTTTTCTGAGCCCGCGAGACTGAGCACTCCCAGCAAACCATTGTTTTACGAAAACCGCCGGTCAGCAACCTGTTTCTGGTCATTGCTGTATAAGGTCTTCCCAACTAAAGACACAAATAGAATGTTTGTGTCATCCAACATGGCGGTCATGACGTAACGTGAAATTTGCAAACGGAGTGACGGAGGCTAGGCAACACAGGTAAAAGGTAAGTGCAGTGCCAACACATGTATATTTGTTTTGAACAAATATCCGTCATCAATCATGCTTAATTTCAAGTCCTCGCGTGTCCCGCTGGGCTCGTGACCAAAGAGAGAAAATTACATCGAAGATTAGAAGAACCCGTATTCGAGTCGCTCATTACAACAGAAAGTGCTTCACACGTCGACCTTACTGAGGCCTGCATCAATCTTTTCAATCTATTCTTAGTATCTTTCTGACAAATCACAGTAAAATTTCAACTACTAAGTGATTGCAAATCTGTCCAATATAATGTCGAGCAATGTTTAAATTTTTAAACGTTACAATTAAGTGTCCAAAAAACGAAATAATTGTTTTCATAAAACGGTTGGCTTTATTTATGACATCCTAAATTGAACAATTTACGACGGAATTGCTTTTGTTAAAGGCAAATTTCTTCAATCTGACTCATCGTTGTTCTAAATAGAATTGATAAGCCTTTGTGATCCAAGGATATTAAGTATTTCACAGCAGTTCAGTAACAGAAAAAAACACCTGCCAAATGTAAATCTTCAATTTGCAGTGCTACGGGTAATGGTAATTTCATTGAAGAAATTGCTTCAATTCGACTTAAGTCCTCTTCCTGAACCTTAAAATTAACATAAGCAAGCGACTGTTGTGGATATGACTCAATATGAAAATCGCACACCGACAGAAAAGCCTTACCAGTTGAATGCACCATTCGATGGACAGAATACCTTCACAAGGCAATTTTACTACTGAAAGCTTTTGCCTGCTTTATCTTTTTTGACAAATTGATTTTTGTACGATCTGAATGAATTTTCGAATCAAAACTTGAACTCAAATGAGTGGGTCTTGAACTCGTACGGTCTATTATTAGTAGTCTGAGCTTAACATCAATCACAATTTCCTGCAAAGCCGCTGGCATTGCACCAGAAAAGAGTCGCAATGTGGAAGCGTTAACGAATTTTAAAAACTGACCTCAAATTAACAAAATAAATTTAAAATAATGTCATCAGCTGTCCAGAAAAGTTTTAAAATGTTAAATCTAGCTTACCCTCAATAGCGTGAACAGCAGAGGAGACGATGGCACAAATACAGAGCATTTCATGAAACAGGTGCCGGTCCGTGCGAGACATGTTGCCATTTGGGTATCTTTGAATCGAGCTTGGTCTTAAAAGCGCGGTGGGACATCGGCGAAAATGGAACAAATGAGAATAATAATTTGTTGCGTGATGAGAAAACTATTTGAAAATAGTCGTGGAGTGTTTGGCAAGTAGACCAAAGGCTTAAAAGCGCTTAAAATAATAGAATTGCCCAGTTTTTCCGTAAATGTAAGGAATTTTAAAATTTATTAGCTCCTTTTTCTGATTAGGTTTGCGATCAGACTGCATGCAACGAAACATGCTTCTGAAGCCAATTCTTTCCTTTTAAGCATTGCAAACACAGATTTAAAATTTAACTTTTAGTGCTCTGCGCCAGGGGGTGTGTTTTGGTATTTTACCGGAAATTGATTTTGGATTACTTGTGAACTGAAACCTCAATTAAAGTACTTTTCTATTTTCAAAACCAAGGCCGTTGACTTCCTTTTGTGAAATTTAAGAATTCACGATAATAATAATAATAATAATAATCTCACTTAGCTGGACAATTTAAGGAAGATTGGTAATATTGTTTTTTATATGCACCTGAATTCTTCAGATATATATAACTTCTCTCTTCCATTTATAACCTGCACTTCAAATACATACATTCATTTCATTTAATTAATTGCTAATGAAGCAAACAGTGTGGAACAAATGAAAAGATGTTAAAATAGACCATGGTGGAAAATGTATGAAAAGATGTAAGATATCGATGATCAATTTATCAGTAATTATGCTACCAAAGTAAGAAAATGTGAATGCTCTAGCCTGTCAGATTCGATCGATTACTGACCAGTTTCAGGCTACAGGAGACGACTGCGTGGAAGCGAAACCATTATGTCATTTGCGGCTATGCGAGTGAGATTGGCGCAATTATGAGAGGATTTGATTTCACGTTGATTTCCCCGACTCGACGTGAAATGTGGGTTGAATTTGATGGTTCTCTGCTCTGTCCCCCCTAAAAATGTTTCTCCGGTTTCCCAAACCTTAAAAAAACAACAACATTTGATTTGATCCAGCTTACTTTAAGTTGATTTCATTTGCAGTATCCCACTGAATTAGTGGACAACTAGTGGTTGGGTGAAAAGCAAACCGAGACTTTAATAAAGTATGTCAATTCTCGTATTAATGATTTTTATTATGAGAGATAATTTTCTTTCCCAACTCTCAGACCTACAAACTACTATTCGATTCCTTTTCAAACCAAAGCGCTCTCCTGATTATAACATAAGCAAAATCTGGAAATGAAATAATTACTTCCAAGTTCCCATTGCAACCAGGTTCAGTTGGCAATCAGATAGTACATGCTATTCTTGTTTGAATAAACTTGAATGTAGCTCAGAAAGTTACGATTCAAAGATCCAACTTTTCGACACTTGTCTGGTGTCTACAGGGGTGACCCAATGTTATTTCCTACCATGGAATCTGTGTTTCATTTTGCATGGGATTTCTTTATTTTTTTTCTCCATATTTGTTAAGAACGAAGATTTTAGTGTAAAGTTTTTTCATATTTATTATTTTTATTTTTTAAGAACGAATAAGTTTCATGGTTTAGTTTCTTGTACATGTACTATCTGGCTGTTTCTGAAATTAAGTTGTTATTTTCACCCAGAGTTTGTTTTGTTTTGCTAACTCCACTGTGTGATTGAGACTTTGCTTTGTGAATTTCTCTTCCTAATTTTACAGACAAATGTTTGGCTATGATTTCCCTCAAGTCACCATCCACACACACAATATTCCCCCTACTTACCCGCTTTACTAGAGATTATTATTTCAGTTAGTGGAGAGAAACCCCTTCCTGTAAGGGGATTCTTGCTGCAGCACCATAATCACGCCACAAAGGTTGCTAGTCTACTGCTGTTTTTGTTTTTGTGTTTTATACTTCAAACAACTACTTCGGAAATGCCATACTACTCTTTGTTTTTGTTTTCTCTTGGGACCATTGTAAGTTCCAAGAGAAACTGGGAACAATGCTTATGCAAAATTTGGGGGGGACAAACAAACAGTGTTATGGTATTTTCCGAAGTGGCCTATACAGGAATGTGGAAACGTTGGGTCTTTGAATCGTAGCTTTCTAAGCTACATTCAAATTTATTCAAACCAGAGTAGCCTTGAACTATCTCCGGCTAATGATCATCATATCTTTATTTATAACCATCCATTAATTTTCGGGTGATTTTATTGGCTAATTTATATCACGTGGTGTAAACATATCGCGCAATAATCCCCGTTTGCGTGGACAGAGCATCAAAAAAAATACGAAGAATCGCCATTACATTCAACACTCCGTGGCTTTTACGAGCGGTTTGATTGCAAGATATGCAAATTAACGGGAAGCTTGCTGATATGTTGGCTGATAATGTCCTTATAGCTGAGTTGAGAGATTGTCCTTAAAATTTCATATTTGCCCTCGAAGCTTAGCTTCTCGGCCAAATGCTCATTTTTCGGACAATCTGTCAGCCGCGGACATTAATTATCAGCCGACATACCAGAAGGGGTTTATTTGCTAATTACCCTTTATGTAGCTTGTATCTCCGAGCATTTAACCTCCCAACCATGATACACCACAGAAGACAGACCACAACACCGGAAACTCTTTGCGTTTGTCTTACTCTTTGCGAATAGTGTGTGGGTTCTTTTACGTCTCACAGAGTTATGAACATTGAAGGGTTGTGAGACGGGGCCTACGGTATATTGTCCTTATCCGAGAAGACTAGGAAGTCTAACCATTTGCGGGCAGCAGTTTCTCCTCAGTTATTTAGACCCTGTGTGTTGGTCCGGCCGGCGTCGAACTGACGACCTCCCATATGGCAGCCAGATGCTCAACCAACCGAGGCATCGGTGTGCGGTAACGAGTTTCCGTTAGCCTGCGAGCAGGCTCACTTGATAGGCAAAGGCGGTGGAGCCGCAATCGCGAGCCGGCGAAGCCCCATTCTTCTCGCCGGATTCGCCGGCTCTCGGTTGCGGCTCCGCCGCCCTTGCCTATCAAGTGAGCCTGCTCGCAGGCTAAGTTTCCGTCAAACGGAAAAATAAAATTTGAATTTTGCCAAAAGTCAAAGAAAATTGTTTGAATTAACTTCTAAAAAGTGACACAGTGGAATATGAAAGAATTGTCATGCCGTGTTATAAGCAGAATTAAGGATGTCAGCGTTTGCCGTTTCATGTCAAACGCATCCAAATCTCTCAAAATTCGATTTCAAAATTCGATTTTGGTTAATCTTTTTGAGGAAGAATATTTTGATCCCTGAATGCTTTGCCGGAATATCATTTCCAGAAAAAAAGAGTGACGGACGACCCTTGGAAATGAGTGAATTATCTGCTAAGAGGCCCTGACTTCGCTTTAAGTTGCACTGATTGTAGATTCAAACTCCGTAGATAGCAGCTACAGTTTCTATTAAAAGTCATTATCAAGTACTTAGTTTTGGGCCTTTTTTAAAGTCAAGTACAGCGGCCATAACAACTAGTAGAACGCAGAAAACCGTTTTTAAAAGTTCACGATCAAATCCTTCGTTTTAGGCATTTTTAAAGTCAAGTACAGTCACGACGAATAGAACGTTGGAAAAACCATTTTTGTGGCTACTACTTGTTGAGAGTAGCCACTAGTGATAGGATTAGGATAGTTTAATAGTAATAAAACATTGCAGCCATAGGCTGAATTACGAATTATTTACAGCATAGAATCAATTTAAAAGAAATAGTATTTATAAATTTAACCAACGTCTCCACACTTAAAATCTATTGGCTAAAAATATGGCTGATTATAAAACTTGACTTGCAACGTTTAGTCTTACACTTAGGAAGATTGAAAAGTCTATTGTTCCTAAGGCTATATCGTCCAGTGGTGTTTTTAGGAAGTAGCTCATGAAGTTTGTGAGATTTGTCTTCTTTGATTGCAGCGAAGGTCTTCGATGAAATGACTTCTCTTCTTTCATGAAGTGTTGACAGGCCAGACTCTTTAAGAGCCGCAGTGTATGAGAGTAGCGGATATTTTACTTTCATAGCACGCTTTTGCAGTCTCTCTAGGTCGTCACTAAGGTACGATAGCACTTTGACTGTAAGTAGGCATTATCTTCGGAAAGCGTTTGGAATCGCACGGTCGGGCTTTGATCGACATCGATGCTATATAGCGACCGACACCGATGTCATGTTCTTGTTCAAATAATCAAAGGAATGATGTCCAATTTTCATTCTTCCTTACAGTAGTAGGTAGTAGAGGACTACATGTGGCAAATGTAGTCCTCAACTACCCACTTTTTTTGTCATAGTGTTCACGTGCTGTGATCCTGACCGTTTTACAGAACTGATCTCACATACCGAAAATGTATTCTTTAGATGTTCACTTTCATCATATGTCCCATTCATCAACCTTGTGGCATTCAACAACCTTCTATTGAAACATAGGCTCGATTTCGTTCCCGAGAGAGACTCGCTTCCTCACTCGGAGAGGAGAGCGTGCTCCTTTCGCAAAACAGCAACCCAGTAATTGAGCTCTACAAGTTCGTGAAGAAAATGCGCCAATGTTTAAAATAAACCAGACGTTTCGAGGGTGCTCCTTCCTCTTCCATGGTTGGTTTTTTAAACAGTGGCTAATTTTCTTCACGAACTGCTTTTAGAACTTTTACAGGTCATTGCGCTCCGCATTCTTTTTTTTTTCTTCGATTTTTTGATCAGTAATCGAGCCTAATTGAAACATGACAGACGTCTTTTGAGCGTTTGAGAAATAAGTAGTCCTTGTGGTACGCCACTTTAGTTTAAGAGTTGTTGGCCAACAATGTCGCGTCTATTTGCACGGGACTTTGGAGGTAAATTAGCCAGAATGACCGTCAGAGACAAGTCAATATTCTTGCACAAACAACTTTGTAACAGTGCTGCATGAGATCCATAAACTAAATTAGCAGCACTTTTCCTAGTTTATTTTTTTATGATATCCGGATTAATGCACTAACGTTTTAAAAACCTGGTTTTTTTTCGTTCAAAATATTAGAGAGATTAAGCATCGCGTTTACGTAAAACGGCAAACGCGAAAGGGTGGGCTGCTGCTTGTCATAAAAGCGTGGAAAATATGTTATTCTAACTCGTCTTTCTCTTTTAAAACAGAAATTTATTTTATCAAACGAGTTGATAAAGGTCGAATGGCCACCGTGAAAGATTTGGAAAGCTGACGTTTCGAGCGTTAGCCCTTCGTCAGCTTTCCAAATCTTTCACGGTGGCCATTCGACCTTTATCAACTCGTTTGATAAAATAAATTTCTGTTTCAATCTCCCACCGACGCAGCACCACAGTTTCTTTAGAAACTCAAATTTTTGTTTCTCTTTTAAAAATTTACTTAATACCTGCTGCTAACACACAAGAAATCAGCTCATATCAAACGAGTTTCTTCCATTTTTGGCAAAACGCAAACTTAAGTCCGACGTTTGCTGTCTGCCGCAAACGCGATGCTTAATCTCTCTATTAACTACGGAGATCGGTAACTGCGGAGTTTGAGAAATACTTCAGATTATGATTGAAATTAAGTGGAGTGGAAACTTTGTCCAGACGAGATAAGCTGAGAATGCCACGCTTGTTTCTTAATAGCTGTTTCCATTTGAATCATTTTTTTCAGTTTAAATATGTTCATAAACTTTGGACGCGAAATGAGATGAAACAACCAATACTTCCGGGAATATACTTTCATCCAACTTTTTGCAAACAAAAACTATTCTTTCTGGAGTGGTGTCTTTCCAAATTTAGCGCAAAACGGGTTTCCCTCTAAACAGCTTTCTTCTCTCCCATAGAATCTTGCCGACTTAGTTTAGCGCTGAAACGTGAATTATTTGAGTTACTATGCAAGAGAAAAATGATTGATTTTGCCTTAAAGGTAGCAATTAGCCAAAACAGCACTATAATTAAATCGAACTTGAACAATAAAAATCCCAATATGTATTGAAGTGGAACAGAAATTTGATAAATAAGTACAGAGATTAATGTAATCGGTGGCATCAAGTTGTGCTTTACTGGCAAACATGCAGGTTAGCGCATGTTTGCTTTTCGCTTTGAAACCTATCGATCTTGCAATAACTTTGGACCGTCTCTGATCAAGACACAAGACAGGAGGGTCGTAACGTTAGGTCTTTGAATTGTCGCTTTCATTTTAAGCTATGTTTCAATTTCTCAAAGCCACAGTAGCGTCAAAATATGTCTATTGATGTTGTGCCGGTTTTAGAAATAACGCAATCGAGAAACCAAATTGTTCTAGTGTGTCTTTTTTCGGAACCAGTCATTCCTCGTGCTCCGTCTTATTTCAATAACAAATTGAAACGAATCTAGACGCTCAGTTTTTCAAATTTAATTTCCTGGTCATTACATCTTAGTGCAAGTTACTTTCTTTTATGTTTCCGACAATAAACAGCAAACAAATAAGAGATTCTTCGATCAATGAATTGGTAAAATACCAAGATGACCAAGTTGATTTAGTTTTAAAATCCTATGGTAATTGACATAGTACTCGGAACGAAAATTGACATAGTACTCGGAACGACACTTGCTCTTATTTCAGTGAAAGATTGCGTCTTTCTGTGAAGGCATTTCTGCATCTTTCTTTTTCTTTCTTGCTAAGGTAACACTTGCTTGTCTGTCCTCGTTTATAATCTTCGGACATTCGCAGTATTTAAGTGGCACACATTGAGAACAAAGCTTCAATAAAGTCATGATGCTTAGTCAACGAGCTATAAAATTTGACCACCTTTCCGACAAATTTGTCGTTCTCTCGGAACGGAAGTCAGAAATCAAGGGACGGGAGAGCCCAAATTCAGAGACAAGTCAGTTATTGCATAATCGAACAAAGTGATCAGTGGTCTAACCTCGAAAGGAGATAATTGAGCTGGCAGTATTTCTAAAAACTGTGGAGTAAAAAGTAAAACTATTTATTAAAACGTAAGAACTTGCAATAGAAAAAAGAAGAAAAAGAAGAACCCTCTTCTCTCGCGAAGTTTTTCTTTTGTCAACCAATGTAAACTTTCTTTCTTATTCTTTTATCTTCGTTTTATTAAAACAGCGTGGGTCCAGGCTAAAAGTGACAACAATCTTCCGTCTATTAATTCATGGTCAAAGACGTCCAGGTAAACAAATTGTGCTTAAATTACCATGGACAAAAGGCCAACAGAGTGCCATATGCGTGGATTATGAATCGGATAATTTGCCGCCCATGAGAAACGATGCCGCCATTATGAGGGAAAAGAGAAAGCGCTTTATTGCCTCGGGGCGGTGCACTTTGCTTCACAGCTTTACTCGCTTCTCGAATTAATTGGCGAGTGTTCATGAAAATTATTTCTCCGTGCGAAACGGTGTCGAGGATCTCCGAAAATTGACAATCACAAATAATGTGTTAAGAACCTTGTCTGTCTTCGCCGCACTACTCAAGTAAAACTTTCAGAGAAAATCCGATATCCATTGGCTCACGTTCGTCTAACAAAAAACGTACCAAACTAAGCTTGCGTTCTAAGTTTACGAAAAAAAGGGGGGTTGGTGCAGACAAGAGTTGTCATTTGATTGAATCTCGTTGCCAACACAGCAAAAGAATGTCGTCTTCAATGATATAAGTAGTTGCTGCATTGACTTTAATTAAGGGAATTACAAAAAAATCTTATAGGAAATCATGTAACTGCCGAAGAAATCACAAAGAACAACACGCAAACACGCAAAATGGTTTGACCCTCGTATGCCTATCTAGGCTATCCTTCAGCTGTCTTTTATCTTACGATCTGACCTCTTAGTTAAACAACTTTAAAGTGATTTTAGTTTCGTTGTCTTATCGTTTCACACCATCCACTGCGTGTTTAACTTTCAAGAGTGGTGCAACTATTGTTAATATTCCCTAAGCAAAGACGAATTTATGACGCACTGATGCAATTGGTCGGCCTCTTTTCACGCCGTCAGACTCATTCGGCCACTGTTTATTACTCAATTTCCTACCTCATGCATTTCAATCAATTCTCGTCATTCCAGTCCGATGATTGGCTCAAGCCAAAGAATAGAAATATCTATGGTTAATTACTCCTCTCTCACATCGGAATAAGGCGTGACCTTTATTCATTGACGGCTAATTAGGAAGCTCCTTGCAAGTACATAGTTATAATTATTTCAGTTCGGCTTATTCACTTAATCCAGTGATAGTTTATTGCTATCTTGGACTGCGCACGTACTTGACATTTCGAGCAAGAGATCAAAGCACTACACACCATGCACACAGGCGAGAAGAAACATCCCACCTCGTTTTCAGTCAACCATATCTTACAAGCTGCCGAAAATACAATGTTCAGTGAGAGACAAAGGGAGGCAGACAGCGCAAATACTCACGAAAACTGCGAAGGTGGTTATGTCAAGATCAACTTGGAGGAGTCTGACTTGTGGCGAAGATTCAAGTCCTTGACCAATGAAATGATTGTGACTAAGAACGGAAGGTAATTAACTTAACCAAAGCTTTTCGGAAGAAAATATATTCTAAGCTAATCGAATCAACCGAAAATGGCCAATTTTTCTGTTAATTCTCAGACGTATGTTTCCAGTACTCAAGGTGAACGTCAGTGGTTTGGAGCCTAAGGCAATGTATTCAATGTTGCTGGATTTCGTGTTGGTAGATGGTCATCGTTGGAAGTACGTCAATGGAGATTGGGTCTCTGGTGGAAAACCAGAGCCCCCGACGCCAAGCTGCGTGTATATTCATCCCGATTCGCCAAATTTTGGAGCACACTGGATGAAACAGGCCGTAGTATTCTCAAAAGTCAAACTTACGAACAAGCAAAATGGAAATGGGCAGGCAAGCGAATTTATTCCCTCCTGTCTTAATGAATGCCTTCTATATTTATTCGCTGGAGTTTGGAAGAAAATGATAATTCGTTGACCAACCAGGCTTACAAACCTAAAACAAAAAGATCACTTTTCTCGGTCAGATTGCAAAAAGTAAAATTTAATTAAGACCAGGCAATTTTTTGCTGGTTGTTGAGTATTGTTCACAAAGAAATCAATATTTCAACGAGAGGTGTCAACTTAAGTATCACTCGACTTTTTCCATCAATATTTTCTTCCCAAAATGTAGACAGCAAAAGGTAACTTCAATTTTTGAGTAACTTTGTTTTATCTTCAACAGATAATGCTGAATTCCTTGCACAAGTACGAGCCAAGAATTCATATTATTCGAGTGGGGGCTCAAGAAACAAACCGGAAGGTTGTCTCGCATTCGTTTCCCGAGACACAATTCATTGCAGTGACGGCTTATCAAAACGAAGAGGTAATCCTTCAATTTTAAGCTTTTATAGATTTTTTATACAGTGGGTATTTATCTTTTTTGCTTAGTTCTAATGTTCAACAAAAGGATAAAACGCTATAGTCATTTTCATTGTGGGCAATCCTACCTCATAGCTAGAAAAGTTTTATTGTGGAATCTAGAGTCGAAGAGAAAAGAGCACAGAGTGTAGCTTTCATCAAGTCTTGCTCGAAGCAACTCACTTCTACGAAGTTATGAGGGTGAACCGATTGTTGAAAACTGAATGGTATAAGTTATACTTAAAGTCAAGCCCTAATTGATTGACTTCTTAAGTTCCAACTTTTGTTCTTTGCCAGATTACCAGTTTGAAGATTAAGCATAATCCATTTGCCAAAGCATTCCTGGACGCGAAAGAAAGGTAAGTTCATACTGTATATGTAGCTATCCGAAGCCTCTCTCTTCGAGAATACATACTTGGTATTCGTTTTTCACGTGTCTCTCACGAAGTCAACTCTTTTTTCTACCCTAGACAAGAACACAAAGACGCCCTTGAACAAGCAGTTGAAGTGGCACATCCTACGTATTCACAATGTGAGTTTATTGGATCGCTATGATCTAATTTCTTTTGCATGTTGAGAATTTGTCAGTTGTGAATAGTGCGCTTAAACTCGAATAATAATGTATATTGCTTTTTGCAACAACAACAAATTCTTTGCCAAAAGAGTCATTTTTCAGTTAATTACTCAGTTCTTATCCTTAAATTGTCAAAGGTTGATAAGGCCCATAATCCGAGGCAAGGAGCTCTTCCATCAATTCAGTGAACATCAATTGTCATTAATTCTTAGTGAAGGATACAAGCATTTCGTTTAATTCGAAATTAAACTTAATAACACCACTTGTTCAAATTCAATAGAATAGCCAGTATTCACTGAACAACAGTAACAAATCAATGAGACACTTAATATGAAGAGAATTAAGTTGCCACTTGTTGAATTTTGCGATCACGGTTCACATGTATTTGTTACGCGTTTTCCTTGACAAAAAAGTGTCAATGTTCCACATATCTTCCCTGTAAAAGCCAAGATCATAGAGTCTCAGGCCGCGCCTTTCATGAAATTTCTAGACTTTTTTCTGGCTTGGTTGCGTCATACACCTCCACCTCGAATGAAATTTTTGAAAGTATAATTTAGATTTTGAATGTCGGGTTTTCATTTCTGGATATGAATTTTTACGGTTTGTTTCACCTTTTCTTTGCAGACGGTTGGCTTTACACTGGTCCTTCAACAATGTACCAACACCACCATGCTGCCAGTCTATATGCAAACATTCCTTCGTCTCCATATGACCGCCTTGGACTGAGGAGTCATCGTTCATCGCCGTATCCTAACCCGTACCATAAACGAACAGAGCTTACATCACAAGGTAGCTGCTTTTTGTAGCCCCTAGCAGCTCTTTATAGAAATCTTTTCAACCAATAGTTTTCAAACGATCTCAACACCACTCTCGGTTCATGAATATTTTAGATTTTGAGTCGACTTCAAAGGCAGCAGGCAGCACTTAACCCATAAATTAAGAACTACTTGGCATACCTCAACAGGAAAGAAGAAACATTTTATTTGTGCCCTAATATCGGCTTTAAGGTGAAAGACTTTCGGTAAAATTTGTTTTTTTGCGGATGGACGACTTTTTTCGTGAAGACAGAATGTCCGTGTTTTTGTGCACTTAAGTAACGAAAGATGTTTTCAGTTTGTTTTCACCCAGATTCAAATTTCTTTGGAACTACACTGTTTTCCTCTTTGATAGCCTTTGTGAGTTTTAATAGCAAGTATACACTTCTGCTTTGGTTTAGGCCATGTACCGCAGTACTTCACAAGCGAACCAAACCCACAGCTTCTACTCTCTGGTGCATCTGCTCTGGACCCCATTTCCATGCCAACTGTATCACTGTCCACGCACGCTCACCACAAGCCTGCCGGTTCACATCAGCTTCATCATGGTTTGACTCCCTTTGTGAGTAACCCGTCGTTGAGTTCCTCTTCTAGGCCAAGCATCGATATAGCGGACTTAGCATTCAAGGAAGGCGATAGGGCAAAATGCATTCAAACTCCAGGGATTTCGCTGCATCCAACTTGGAACACACTGACTCAAGCCTAAGGTCTCTTAAATACACGAGACATTTGCGACTCGTGCAAAACGTCTGTTCATTGCTAATGCAAGGAAAGCGCCAGTCGAAGTTTCTGAAAACTCGTCTTTCCCAGGAGACGTTTAAAAATGAGAGTTTCTTTCATCTATTTTCGTCGTCATCACTTAAACAAACTAAAACCACAAGTTTTTAAACGTTTGATGATGTGTAAATAGTAAGATATATTGATTTTTTTAAGAGGAATATTGCTTACAAAATCAATCTAGAGAGATATTTATTGCAGATGATTTGTATAGAATGAAAACTTTTATGATTATGAGTTGTTTATATGTAGCACAAAGATAGAAGTGATTTTTTTGATCGAATGGCGAAGGTTCTTATTCTTGTATGAGCAAATTTCAGTTTAATATTTAAGATTTGATCTTGTGCTTGTTCTTAGGAGATTTGAAGGTAAAAAAACGGTTTTGTCAGACAATTGGTAAAGAAAGGAAAGGAAAGGAACTTTATTTAAGTGTCTAGTCGATTTAGCGCTGGAGCACTAATTGCATGGGGACACTGTAAAGTGAAATTAACAATCAACGCAAATCAAGTCAAATGTTGGTTTTTGAGGAGAGGGGAAACCGGAGTACCCAGGGAAAACCTCTCAGTGCAGAGTAGAGAACCAACAAACTCAACCCACATATGATGCTCAGTCGATGAATCGAACCCGGGCCACATTGGTGGGAGGCAAGTGCTCTCACCGCTGCGCCATCCCTGCGCCATCCCTGCGCTATCCCTGCACCCCTGTTTTCGACTTGCTGGAATAATATATCATGGCAGTAGCTAAGAGACCAAATAAAAAAGATGTAAAGCGGGAAGCCTGAAAAAAAAGGTCTTGCTTGAACGGGACGTCGTCCCGTCCCGTCCCGTTCAAAGCCAAGTTCCTTACAACTGCGATGATCATTTTCGCTTTAAGTCAACAGGTTTCACTGATTTTTGACAAAGAAGCACATTTCATCCTGACGTTATCGTTTTCCTGAAACGTGGTCATAGATTTCTCTTAAGACTCCCCCATTTTCCGGTCCTAGACCACCGCAATGCTAATTTTGTCCATTGACTTTTGTAAAAGATGACGCGAAGGTAATTGTGCTCGCACATGCTAAAAAAAGAAAATTCTTTAAGACGGAAGATCTAAGTTTATGATCAACAAATTAAAGTTTAAAAATCGTAACGAAATCTCTCCATTGCACGCGTGAAAAGAATTAACAGAGAGAAACTCTCAAAAAGCAAAAAAAAAGCCGCTTCTCTTAACACTTTCTTGTCATTCCAAAACAAAACATCATCTATGAAATGTGAAAAAGCAGTGATTTGCATACATTTCAAGTAAGCTTAAAAACCGCAGAGTTTTCTGTACGATTTGAGGGAAAGATGAATTCATTTCTTTGAAAAAAAAAAAAGAGAATGTTTACATTCTTTGTGTTTGAGAGCGTATACCGCCGTAACTGATGGACTCCAGTTTTGCCAATCTCATTGTATTTCGGTACCCTTAGAAATCGGCTCTGCTTTGTTAAAGGGCGCGGCTACGTTTCCAACGCATATTTAATTAATATGACCATTGATCCAACACTGAGGTGCAAATTTGGGCCACAATGGAAAGTTAAAATTAACAAGTGTTATTATAGAATGCTCGAATCTCCTTTAAGAACTACAAAGAGTCTCTGCGCAGAACTCAGAAAAGGCTTTAATCATTTCACCACTTTATATCCCATCTCAAAAAGTTTCTCGAAAAGGGATTAACGAGGCGTTTGAAATTAACATTGAATCGGGGACGTGTCTTCGGTACTTAAATCACTCAAGCATTGTTTTTTAAATTATTAATCAGCCTCCGATCAGTGAGACATCTTTTGTTTACTGAAACTAGCGTTCAAAAAGGAATTATTTTCTTTGTTTTATTCGATATAGGTCCTTTTCTGTCTTCTATTAATAAAAAAACAAGAAAAATATCCTCAGTTCCTAAAATTTTTGAATTGAATTGCAGTTATTAGCTACAACTCTTGAGGCTTTCCGGTACTTATTTGCAGTGCTGTGTGGGGACATTCGGCTCGCCAAGCAGTTTTCAGACAAAATTACCTAAACGATAGTTGTTCCTTCAAAACAAGGCAAGGCCACAACATGGAGAACTACTTCTTCAACCCATTTCAAGAAGTAAGCAAGTGGTTTTTAAAATTAATGTCCCACTTAAGTTAAATTCTTTATCAAGGAGTGTGAGACGGTCCCTACGGTTTGTTATCTTTATTCAAGAAGACTAAAAGAGTCGACTAATCATTTGCAAACGAATTTAAAAGGCATCTCTTTCTCACTTGTTATTTAAAGACTAAGCGCTAGTCCAGTCGTTAATTAAAAAAAAAACGACCTCTGAAGTACGAACAAATGCGGCTAATTACAAAAACGACAAAAGATTGCAACAGACTGCCAGTACTTCTGTCGTTGGTGAAAGTGAGCTGCTATTAATAAACAGACGACTGACTATTATAGGGAGTTGATTCATAGATCTTTCTGTCCCGTTGAGGAAACCATGGACAAAAAACTTTTTCATTACTGCTTTTCAACATAGTGAATATTAATTGACGGTTTTTGTTCATCTGAAAGGCAAAATAGTCCGCTCTCGCTTTACTTGATAACCTGCAAAGGAAAGAACAAAACCAAAATGTTTCAAGGCATGAAACGTTGCAGCTATTTCGATTTGTCATATTTGTTCGAATTCCGTACCCTAAAGTTCTCGGAATCTCAGAAATTGGACTCTGGCTTTATGTTTTCATTTTGCGTAATCATTATCAATTTCATTTCAATAATAATAATAATAATAATAATAATAATAATAATAATAATAATAATAATAATAATAATATTGCTATTTTCATAAGCGCATCTTCGTCGTCATGCGTAGCTAACGGTTAACTTGTGTAACCCAAGTGCAAGCAAGCGGTGAATCCGTGAGAGGTATTGGGCGGGTCACCACTCTCCTTCAGGTTTGGCCGCTTGCGCGCTTCTACTCTCACTAGGAACTCTTGCTTCAACTTTTCAGTGATGTAGCTTCTTATTATGATCACTTTTGATGCTGCAACGCCTCCGCCAAAGGCATTATATTGTTGCACGAGCCGACCCCGGGCTGGGCTGGCGGGTTACCCCACCTTCAAACGTTTACATGGCAAAACGCGACCCCGGCTGGGCGAGTTACTCGGTATGGCAGACTTAAAAATTCTGGAAGAGACCACTGTTCTGGCATGCAAAACGTTCACTTCTGGTTTCCGTCCGTAGCTCGAAAACGTCGGGTGGTGCTAAAGTTAAGCTCTCTGTCGAATTAACAAAACTTTGTCTCTTTGTGCTAGTTTTGCTTTCAGGCACTCAAAGTCGTATTCGCAATTACTGTATTTTTGCATTGGCAAATGAGAGAAGTTCCCTTCGGGTATTTATTTAAAATTAAGGAGCAATTTCGCAAAGAGAAAAGAAAAAATCCTAGTTTATTACAGTAGCACTTATGGAACGTTTTATACCTTCAAATGTCTTTAAAGGTCCGTATTTCTGTAAACAAAGTTAGTGGATTTTTCACCCACTCCTGGACTGGACCAACAGTCCTTAGAGGGACCATATTTATCATACTTCGTGTTATTTGGGCCTCCATAGCACTCTCCATAATACTGAATGGCAAAGTAGTACATCCTAAAAAATACATTTTGTAACGTTTTGTTAGTTTCACAAGAGTATGTATATTAGGTTGCATAATACTGCTGAAGTATTTTTAGCGTGCTTGTAGGT
>OX421451.1:9967064-9969564 GCA_949126865.1 Montipora capitata
TGCAACTAAAAATCCGCCGCAGAAAGGTATTACTGAGACAGAGTCTTTACCAAAAAAACAGCATTTGTAAAAATTCACCTCTCCAGTACCCACCCCCTAACCCTAGCTCCTAACCTAGTCGGTCGAAAGTGTAGACGCCGCCATTCGTCTAGGGTGCAGCGCCTCAAATTTCTCGCAAACCGCACTTCTATCGATGTTAATTACATTTGCATGCACGGCGATGACGGCCAAATCTGAGAGACGTTCGGTGGTCATTGTGTTCCGAATCCAAGTATGGATCCTCCGAATACAAGAAAATGACCTTTCCGCCTCCGTGCTCCCCATAGGCAAGACGGCGAGAATTTTTAGAAGCACCCTGACGTTTGGATAGAAGAGATAGAAGATGTTGTCTGCGTGTTTCGCTATTAGTACATGAGGAGACCGAGATGAATTCATAATCCGATGCTTCCTGTCGCTTCCAGTGGTTCATCCATTGAAACAGTTCACTTTGGAAAGATGACGGCAATGGCATCAGATGGCCCACTTCTCATGCAGTACTTGCGCAAGTTCTACTATGGTCTCTTTAGACATAGAAGTGATTATTTGAGGAATAAGAGCACAGAACTCATAATGTGCCCTCTTTTCCTTGCTGAAGCGACTTTTGAATTCTGAACAGATTACGTCAAGGAAAGGTATTGTCACCATTCGTTTCCAGTACTGTGCGGTTGACTCTGCTGGGTAGTTTTCTCGATTTATTTGTCTACTGTAAACACATGGACGTTCTTCAGACCCTCCTACCAGTTCCGATAGACTAAGAGCTTTCTGGTACATGTGTTGAAACCACGCGTCAATTGCATTGCGTATCTCTGTATAAGACTTGATAATTTCTTCAATTTTCCGGAAACCAAAGTATGCCTCGACAGGGAAGGGTTACGTTTTTTCAAACGTTGGCCGTGTTGCACTTACATTTAAACAGACTTAACTACATTCCAATAGTTAATTGTAGACCTCGACAAGCCTTCCTTGCAGAGCGGTGACGAGTGGTCGCATCGGCTCCAGCATCTCTTTAGCACCAAAACAGCTGAAAATATGTCCATGCAATGCTTATCATACTGTGTCGCAGCCCATTTGCCATCGTCTTAGTTTTGGCATCCCAGCTCCATTCTTCGTTGTTTGGATAAAACCGGATGTCATCATTTGTGGGTACACACATTTCATTGAGTGTGATGACAATGTATTCGTACAAATCAAAAATTGTTTCAAATGTGGAGTGCCTCTCGATCCACCTCGTCTTGCACAAAATTTTCAGCTTGCGCTTCTTATTCTCTGGGGAAAGGGCGTCAATTACGGTCTTTAAAAAACTGAACAATTCATGGCAAAAATGCATCATGTTATGAATTGAGTTATTTTGTAAGCATGGTATATTTACAAGGTTGATCGAATGAAGGCAGCAACCTTGATACTCTGCATCAGGTACATTTTTTTGGTGGGCTTCTCTAAAGGGGGTTGGCAAGCCACCCAATCCACCCCCCCCCCCCCCCCTTGGATCCGCCCCTGCCGAGTCTTTTCCTTTCATCAATAATCACTGAAATATTAGACCTCGAAAATTGATGCTCCAAAATAAGGTTAGACACTTAGTTTTGTGTATATAAACTACCAACAACAACAACAAACTTTGTTTGATATTCCAGGTTAATTTACAGGCAGCTTAAAAGCTGCTTTGGACGTGCTAAATTATCAAATATATCCACTAATGAATAGATGAAAAATTATACAATATAAAAGTTTAAAATCATACAACATAAAAAATATAATTTATACGGTTATGACAATTAAATTAAATTACAACTATGTACAATAATAATTATTACTACGTACAATAAAAATTAACATATCTTCAACTGATAGTACACATAGTTTCCTAGGTCCTTATTGTTGTTCATCTGATGCAGGTTCTTTAATAAAAGAAACTTTGAACAACGCTGTCTTATTAGTGGGTGCTTTGAGAAGCCTTTTAAATTTATCAATGTTATCACATTCTCGTGCTTATTTGTTTAAACAGTTCCAGACGACAGGGCCCCTAAATAGAAAGCAATCTCTTCCTAATTCCAGGTTCGTTCTAGGAACTTCGATCAATTTTCCTTTATGTTGCGATTCCACAGTTTTTTTTGAATGGAGATAACCTATCATTTAATGTAACATGTGTGTTGCCTTAAACATCTCGATGGCTAAGTTGTTTTTATACTAGTAAATGTATCAATTTCCCACCCTGGTCGGAGTTTTTCTCTGTCCTTGTGTGGGCCCATTTCCATCAGTAGGGCTAACGCTCAGCACTTCACATTACACTCTTATCAGTTAAGTCTGTTAGTGGATCATCAGAAGTGGATAGACTTAGCAGCTGTGTAGAAGATATCATCAAATGGAATACAGACAACTTTCTTCTATGTAACCCAACAAAGACTGAAGTAATGCATCTTACTTCACGCTTCATCAAAAATCATAGTCCCCCTCTCCAGTTCCT
>OX421451.1:9972064-9977064 GCA_949126865.1 Montipora capitata
CTGGACTGTTTGACCATTTACAACAAACCAAGACTCCAAAACTTCAACAATTAATAGGTCCGCAAATTACCGACGACACTACATTGCATAGCCATAATACCGTAGTTACAATTCCAGAAAATCTTCCGCTTACTGACTCAGAGAAATCTGTTCTCAGTAAGGGCCTAAATTTTGTCCCCATTACCAAACGCACCAACGAATTTTCTATTAAGCAAGATGTTGAAAATTTCCTTCGCCGTGTTCAGTTAAAAGCCTTTTTTCATGATAAAGAGGACGATTCGGACACTTCTAACGAAGATATTTTTGAAACACTTCAAGTTCGCAAATCTAAATGGACTTCCCCAGAGGGACAATTTGCCTCTTTAGATTTTTTCACCAAAAAATGCCGTCACGACATTCACAAACTTACATTCAATCGTAACACTAAATTTTCCAACCTTTCCTCGGAAGAGTGGGGGGCGCTTAAAAATCTTAGTAAACGCAATGACATAGTTGTCAAATCGGCCGACAAAGGCGGCGCGGTAGTTGTTTGGCGGTCCGACCTTTACCAAAAAGAAGCTTTGCGGCAACTTTCGGATACCTCGTTTTATGCCAAAATCCAGAAAGATCTCACTTCCAAAAATCAAAAACTTGTCAAAGACACCATTCAGAATCTCATAGTTAATCAAGAATTACCGGACACTGCCACTAATCTCATCATCAACACCCCTAGAACTTCGTGCATGTACTTCTTGACTAAGATTCACAAACCTAACAACCCAGGTCGCCCTATCGTTTCTGCCTGTAGTTGCCCCACCGAACTCATTTCTATCTACTTAGACAGGATTATGACGCCAATCGTCAAATCTTTCCCATCATACATTAAAGACAGTACACACGCACTACAAATTTTCCGCGATTTCAATTTCTCCGGCCAAGACAAACTTATTTTCACCATGGGCATTACATCTCTGTACACAGTCATTCCCAATAGCGAAGGTCTTCAAGCACTTAAACACTTTTTCGATCAACGCACTGTCAAAGAACCAAGCTCGGAAACGCTCCTCCGCCTTGCCGAACTAGTTTTAACGCTTAATTGTTTTTCATTCGCCGGCAACTATTACAAACAAATTAATGGTGTAGCGATAGGCACAAGAATGGGACCTAGCTATGCCAATCTTTTTGTAGGATATGTTGAACAGCAATTTTTTAATCAGCACAACGGCCCCAAACCTGAACTCTACGGCCGCTACATCGACGATTGTATCGGCGCTATTTTATCCAGCAGAGAAGAACTCGATCATTTTATAACCTCCGTCCATTCTTTTCAAACGGCTCTTAAATATACCTGGGAAATTTCGGAAATTTCAGTGGCTTTCCTAGATATCAAAGTTTCTGTTAGTGGCAACGTGCTATGTAACAGTGTGCACTACAAACCTACAGAATCTCACAGTTATTTGTTGTATTCATCACATCCATCACATGTCAAGAACTCCATTCCTTATTCTCAATTTCTTAGACTTCGACGTCTATGTAATGATGACTCCGATTTTTCCAGCAAATCAGAGGAGATGTGCCAGTTCTTCGAAAAACGGGCTATCCTGTCTCTGTGGTCAAAGCGGGCCATCATCGCGCCCAACAATTTGATCGACAGTCATCACTACAAACGCCACAAAAAGATAAGAATGACAGAATTCCATTCACCCTCACTTTCCATCCTCATAATCACGCAGTCAAAAGCATCACTCTTCATAATTTTAAATTACTCCAGAATGATCCCGAGACTGGTAGAATCTTTTCACAGCCTCCACTTATAACCATTCAAACGCGACAAAAACGTATAGGCAATTTTTTAGTTAGAAGCGCGCTCAAAACTAACAAGAAACCCGGCACTTTCAAATGCGCGCGCTCACGATGCAAAACTTGTCTTTTCATTGTTAACACTAGCAAGATATCGGGACCTAAGCGATCTGTTAAGATCACCGATCGTTTCACCTCCGCAAATGTCATTTATTGCATAACCTGTACGTTATGCAATAAATTATACATTGGCGAGACAGGTAGACGACTAGGTGACCGATTCCACGAACACCTTCGCGATGTTGAGAAGAATGACAAAGACTCATCTAAGCCAGTCGCTCGTCATTTTAATCTCCCTAACCACTCCAAAAAACACATGGCTATCTGCGGCCTTTCCCTACATCTAGGTACGACGGAAAGCCGTAAGAATCTAGAACAAAAATTCATCTTCCAAATCGGCACCCTTAATCCTCACGGTATTAACGAACGCTTTTCATTTAACTAATATATTCCTATTTTTCACGTTGCCATGTTACCACCAATAGCGTAGCTCCTACTCTACTATAAAAACTACACGTAACCCATAATTCCTCGACTCGCTCTGACGAAGGGCTAACGCTCAAAACGTCAGCTTTTAGAATCTCTGTACGGTGGCCAATTTACATTATCAACTCTGTTGATAAAACCAAATTTTTGTATACTACTTCCCCACCGACGCAGCACCACAGTTTCTTTAGAAACTACCCCCTTCATTCATTTATGAATTATTTTGGCCGCTTTTAAGTGAAAATTTTCGATTTCGGAAAACAGAGCAGATGAACAGCTGCCCCATACTGATATGGAGAATGTTACGCGCGGTATAATGGTCTTGAAATATAATTCCTCCAGTAGCTTTGGTGATAGGTGTCGCATCTTCTTGATCAGCATGCCGCTTTGATTACTGTATGAGTTACAAACTTATTCAATTGATCTTTCCAAAGCAATCTGTTGTCTATGACTACACCTAAACATTTAGTAGAACTGGTGAATTCAATTAAAGTGTTTCCACTCTGAACAAGAGGTTTCTGCAGGATCATTATACCTCTCAATTCACGCCAGTGACAGATCTCTGCAAACATCAAGCTCAATTTTGAAACCACATCATCAGTACTGTCTCCAATAATAAATGCTGTAGTATCATCAGCATATAAATGCAGTTCACCTTGTGAGATTGATTCCGAAAAGGTATTAACATAAAGTGGAAAGAGTCGGGCCCAACTATGGAGCCTTGAGGAACTCCATACTTTACTCCAAGTAACTCTGACTTAATGCCGTTGACCTCAACAAATTGATGGCGATTTGTTAAGTAGCCTAGTGACCACATAAAAAGGTTACCATCTATACCACAGGATTGCATTTTATAACACAGAATACTGTGGTCAACGGAGTCGAAAGCCTTGCGAAAATCGATGAAAATAACTCGAATAACATTTCCCTCGTCAACTGAAAGTTCAGTTCCACGTTTCTGTAAGATATAATCAATAATCATTCAGAGGATAGCCCCTTGCGGTTCCTTTGTACGACTAATTGCTAGTGTGGATCTAAAAGATTCACATATAACGATTTGGTTATTTTACTAGGAATACTTAGCATTGCTAGAGGTCTATAGATCCCACATTCTTCTCTTGCACCAGTTTTAAAAAGTGTTTTGACTTTTCCAACCTTCCATTTACTGGGATATTTTGCCTCTTTGAAGCTCATTTTGCTGATATTGGCTAGGCAATAGCTAATCTCTGCATGAACAATTCTCATTTCTTTTGATGTGATATTATCAGGACCACGTTCCTTTCTGATGTTGACATTTTGTAACTTAGGCAAGAATTGTTTATCTTTGAGAGGTATGTCATCAATGGTTGGAATGATCCTGTGAATGTAAGATAAAGGTGAGCCTCTTTCTGAGAGAATTTTTGAGGAAGCTTCTCTCCTCAGTGAAAAAGGAATTCAAGACGTTTGCATTATCTTCATCATTGTGCACTAAGGTGTTATGCTTGTTGCGCACAGGCTCAGTTCCTTCACTTTTCTTCTCTTTCCTGGTCATTTGCTTCACTATTCTCCAAAACTCACTGGATCCTTTTTCTGTTTTGCTAAAAGTATCTTTCCAGTGCTCCGCTTTTGCTTCTCTCATGAGTTTGTTTATTTCATCTCTTATAAACGTATATCTTTTCATTTTCCGGATCCTCTGTCTTTGGAGACTTGCGTAACTGCTCGTATCGTTGATTCATAACTTTTTGTATAGCTCCATTTACCCATTGTAGTGATTTTCTTCGAACCTTTACTTTTCTCTGTGCCAGCAAGTCTGTGGTAATGTTCTTGTACAAAGTTTCTGTTGCGCAATAGTTGTCAACTACTTCATCAAAAACATTACATGTATGCCATGGTGTAATGCTACTGCTTCTCTTAAACGATCTTACTAAAGTTTTACTAATTTTAAATGTGTCACCAGAACAATTAATGAAAAGCTAACAATTTCAAGTCAGCGATTAACTCTAATCATTAGATATCAGTGCCTAACCCAGCAGTTATTCTCTGCTTAAACAGAGTCAAGGTGTTGTTTATCTGCCAAAGCGGGTTAACTGAGGTTGTCAGGTCTTGCCACGTAACATCACCAAATGTTACACCTGTATATGTGTCACGAATTATCTCACCTTATTTTGGAGCATCCATTCCAGTTACATCCCGGTGCAAAAATTCCATTATAAGGTGAATCACATAATTTATTCCAAGGGTGGTAGCAATTTAGATCCCAGTATTGCTCATCATTCAGTTCAAGTTAAGTTCGTGGTGTATGGCTATAGAACAAGCAAAAAGTACTACACTACCAATCCTATTTCAGGATCGTCATATGCTCCAAGTGGACATATGCTCCGTGATGCGATACACTTCTACCATAGACCATATTCGTATTCTCAGTATTGGACTGGAACTAGCTTGCAATGGAGGCTAATGAGGGGAAATATTTTCAAATGCAAATACTTTTTAATATATTCCCCCGCATTAGCCTCTATTGCAAGCTAGTTCCAGTCCAATACTGAGAATACAAATACGACCTATAGTAGCATTTAAAAGCCTACAAAGCACAAAGAAAACCCGTGTAAAATTCCCGATGTCCCACTTACGGATATCGCAGTGAAGTCCTGAGTAGTTTTTTGGACAATCACAGCTGTATTTTCCAGCTTGCTTTC
>OX421451.1:9979564-9994564 GCA_949126865.1 Montipora capitata
GGGATTCTAAAATGAAAAACGAATGCAACAAATTACAGAGAAAGGTATGTCAATGTTTCGGATGTTAATTACAAGAAAATGGTGCAAGCCTGCGTTGGGAGCTTTTCGGCGAGCGTTTTAGATGCTTTCAAAATAAGACGAGGGCCAGCGGACAACAAGGAAGTAAAAGGGAGAAAACGAAAGAACGCAGGGAAACTTCTTTTTCCCTGCTTTCTCTTTTCTTTCGGTTGCTTTCCGGCGTTCAATTTTTGCCCACGCAAAAAAACGGAAAATCAGGTTTAGTTTGCTGTATATCCCGCGGAAACGCCTGCTATGGACTCCCGGGGTAGACTATTGCCAACTCACACTGGTAGGAGAAGAGATAAGTCTTCGTTCAATTAAATGCAAATATCTTGCAGTGGCTGCGGTCTCATCCGAGTACGACGTAACTAAAGTTTAACTTAAGTTAGTGTCAAGTTACGTGACGTCATACCTAACTGTAGTTTGTGCTTTCGGTGGACTAGCTTTGTGGTCACACCACGCAGTTAACTACAGTTAGTTCTAATTAGCCTATGGATGACGTCAGAATTAAAAGAGGTTGGTGACGGCTCTTATTGTTGATCCGTGAAATGTCAACATGGTTGACCGACGTAAGGTGTGTCTAGTTTTTCTTCTTATTTATTTTTCCCGAGAGGCAAACCATCGGAGAAAAATGCGAAATAAGCTGAGAGTTTTAACGGATGCTCGACGCCGAAGAAGGCAAGTCTTACTGGTGCTTACAGGAAAGAATCCTGCGAGGAAGGTTTGGAATTCATCGCAGCAAATACAAGGACGGCTGCACAGAAGGTTACACGTGTTGCTACCTTGTTGTATGTAATTTGTTGTTTGTTGTTTTTGGTTTTCTCCTCGCTTCACGCTTGGTTTTTATTTTGCATATTTATATATGCTCACCTCGCACGTGCAAAAGAATTGTCACATTCTGATTGGTTGTTTGCTTGTAAACTTACGACTAACCCATGAATCCTGCTTGGGTATAATAATAGTTAGTCTGTATTCTTTTGGATCACCGAGGCGTAAATTTTCTAACTATAGTTAGAGCGAACAGAGAAGCGGTCACATTACCGAAATAGCTAACCATAGTTATCGCCATCTTAACCATAGTTAGTTGCCCAGATGTGACCGCAGCCACTATGTGTAACAGCACTATTTTAAAGTGTGTATGTAATTACAGGTGAAAATACTTACGACCTTAAAGTGACTTGTGACCATGTAAAAATTATATATGACATAACAATGGAAAAAAGACAAAAATGAATATTTATGAATAAGTGTAAGCGAAATAAGCTAATTCAACGTTTCGATGTCTGCATGAACTAAACTCAAGTAACTAAAAAAACTTAGTGACTAATTTGAACGAGTGAGAGTTAATAAGTTTAAATCAACATATGCAGTGTTGTACTAGACACATAAGCATGTTAAGTATGTTCAAGTAATACTTTTGCGCGAATAGAGTCCAATGTGTGTGCAGGTGTTATTTTCCGTTGCATTTCTTGAGGACGGAAAAGTTACTGGAAAAGTCCGTGTCGTTCTTCAAATGCTTCCCGATTGCAGCCGGAAAAAGAAGATTGCAGAAGCCAAGCCTTAAACCACCTTCCAATTTAGGGTACGTAAGTCTTACATCTAAGTACCTTACCTCAATTTCCAAATAAGTGTAAGCCATTTTCTCTCTCAAGAAAGATTTCTTTTGACTTGAAGTAACATTGTTTAACTCACACATCAGGTTTCCTTCCTTAAAAGGTACCATATTTATTGACACACAGTTAGGATCCAAATAGCAGTTCACTCGGCAGCTCCCTTCACTTGGCACTTCACTGCGGCTGATCACGTGACCATGCATGGCCTTATTTGGTATTGGTTCTTTGAAGGTAATGATGCGGTCATCGTTTTCTGTCAAAAATGGTGTAGGCAAAGACTGAACAGGGTTGAGGCAGTTCAAAAGTGTCGTTCTGAATCTAATAAGTTGTTTAATTGGCTGATTGTTAGTTTTTGTGCTAATCGATGATGGTCACAGCAATATTTCAATAAGAACAATATTCACAATGGGATATTATATGAGGTTTCTTTTTAAAAAAAATTGTCTTGCTTTTTTCGGGATTCTTCGCAACTGCTTTAAGTTGTTTCAACTATGATGATTACGCTGATATAAAACCATTCGTTACAAGCAGATAAAATATATGATATTCCCTCTGTTCTTCAATAATAAATAGTGTTACCAATTCAAACTACTCCGAAATCACTTTAACGTTTCGCTTCCGTATAGCTACGCTGAGAAATCCTTAGCTTTCAGCCATACTTACTTTCTTAAGTGAGAAAGAAATTTTCGGCTTTATCAGGACGGGGGGTAGGGAGTTTAGGCTAATCAGTAGCCTGCGAGCAGGCTCACTTGATAGGCAAAGGCGGTGGAGCCGCAATCGCGAGCCGGCGAAGCCGGCGAGAAGAATGGGGCGAGGAAAAGTGAGCCTGCACGCGAGCTATTGATTTTTGAATTCCCCGCGTTCGCTGACGAACGCAGCGATCCGATTGGTTAAAAATGACAGGTGACAGAATCCAGTGCAACCTGAGTGCATTTCACGTCACACTTCTGGCATCTGTGGACTTCGTCACTCAAGGAGCGTTCCTCAAGCTTTCGGTTAATTCTAACTTACATTTTGAACTAAAACAAGAGCAGAGAATAGCTGTGAATTGTTTACTGGAAGGCAGGGATGTCTTCACTGTGATGCCGACCGGTTTCGGCAAGAGTTTTATTTTTCAGCTGTTCTCCACGGCGATCGAACAGAAGAAGATTTCGGAAGGAAAGCATCCGAACATTGTGATTTTAGTTATTTGCCCGTTGTTAAGTGTAAAATGGGGTTGACTAGCCTACACGACTCCTACGGTTCGTGACATTTGTACATTTGCTGTTCTCTGTTCGGTCATTCGACTTTTTTCGTCGCTTTACTTGTGTTCATGAAGGGCACTTCATCTTGTGTAATAAGGAGAAATTTCAAATAGAGTTGAGCCGCAAGATCGTGCTGTGGCAAATTTTCCGCTGTTATCTGCATGTCGCCTCGTAGAGTTTGACACATCTGTAATTTGCCATGTGTCTGTGTATTGTTAAGGCTCATTTCTATTGCAAGACATGCTTCTAAGATCTTTTATATCTCCACGAATTTGCTTTCAAGGGACAAAACATGAAATTTACCGTGAACATGTTGCTTACTTGCATTCTATATTGTGCGCCGGGCCCGGCTTCGATTTGAACTGTTTGCAAGTACAGTAAGTAGATTCTTATCACGGATGTCATATTTTGTTCTCGTACGATTCTCCTCGGGAGATGCCGTAGCTTTACTTAGAGAAAGCTATACTTTTGTCTAGAGACATTCTAATGTTTCTTGCAGTTATCTGATCGAGCTTAGGCTTCTTTAGCTGTGTAGGTTTATTCCTCTTGTGGTCGTTCTGGCACTACATGGTTAAAATGAAGCTGTTTACGCTCAAGTCTGTTGATTGTTTTGCGTGGTTTATATGCCATTGTTCGGCTTAGTTCAGTCATGTTTGTTTACATTTTGCTTCGCTCCTATTGTATAGTCATCTGATGTTTGTGAAATGCCGACATGACACCTCTCGAGGGGCAGAATTCAAAAATCAATAGCTCGCGTGCAGGCTCACTTTTCCTCGCCCCATTCTTCTCGCCGGATTCGCCGGCTCTCGGTTGCGGCTCCGCCGCCCTTGCCTATCAAGTGAGCCTGCTCGCAGGCTAGCTAATCAGTTGAAGAGGTTCAAAACAGTTTCAATGGCTTTCAGTATACTGTAGTTTTTGGAAGGATTGAATCTACCCATCCGTTTCACGTAACGGCAATATTATGGTACCATATGAAACACCGATAATTTCTTAAAAAGATGCACTCATTGGTGTGAAGTAATAATTAATCAATTCAATCAATCAATCAATCATTAATAAATACATTAAACAAGAGTGGTCCCAAGAGGCTATCATGTGTCTTTAAACGCCTACATCTAAAAAACGAACTGGGTTACCCTCAATTTTCAATGCTGGAAATTGATAAGCAGGCTAAGATTAAACCTTTTGCAAAATTCATAGCCACTCTTACGAATTTAAAATTTTAAGGTGGCTCTGAATAGGCTACAGATGATTTTATAACTTTGCAAAGGTTTTTGCAACGGCTTCGCCTGCTTATCAATTTCCAGATTTTGAACATTTAAAGACAAAATATAGGGCGTTTTTAGATGGCTCGTTTGTTGCCATAGTGAAATATTACTGATGTCACATTAATGAATGCATCTTGCTTAGCAATTATCATTTCATTCGTTGATTCACCCATTACGGGAACATTAGAACCCACAAATGACCAGCTTCCAACGTCACTGGCTTCATAGCTCAGTTGGTTAGAGCGTCGCACCGGTATCGCGAGGTCACGGGTTCAAACCCCGTTGAAGTCCTAAAATTTTCAGGGTTCTCTACGCAATTTCTAAAACTGCGTTCATAACTGCGAGGACCATAGTTTCACTTGATCAGCAATTATTGTTTTTTCATTTGGTACAATAACATTTGTGGTTACATGAAACAGCGTTGTAGAGTTAGTCCTTTGAATAAAACACTCCCTCTAAATTGCATTTGAAAAGATTGCACCGCATTAGCCTCCATTGCAAGCTAGTTCCAGTCCAATACTGAATATTCCCATATATTAGCCTCCATTGCAAGATAGAAAGTGTCCGTATCTGCCTTTCTGAGAAACATTTACACACGTACAGGAGCCTATATATGAGTAGGAGCTTGCCTTTCCCACACAATCTCTACATATGAGTCAACCTTTGCGCATATCTTTCTATTTTTAGAACGCCACGAGTTCTTCGGCTATACACGCACTGTTTAAAATGGCCGATCACAATAAAGTTATTGTTAAACGAAGACAAAAGTAGTAAAAACAATGCGTGCAAGTTGTGCAAATTGATGTAAATGTGAGTCTCCTGCTGAAGAGTTAGTTCTAAAAATAGAAAGATACGCGCAATGGTTGACTCGAGGATATATTACATAGGGAGGCTCTTACGCATGTGTCTTTCGATTCGATTTGCAATGACTTTCGGAGTGAAGTCATGACTTTTCCCTTGAGGTTGTCATAACAATTTCATGTCAGGATTACATTCACCCAGACGATCAAACTCCTTCAAGGTATATTTCACTGGCAAAAACTCAGTTATTTAATTATTCAATTAACGAGATGCGACGATTCAGTACCCAGAGAAAAAAAAACGACTACTTATTTTATCCTTACCGAATAGCGGGCTCGAGGCCTGCGTCTCTTATCACGTTGTTTCCTAGGACAAAATTCTTTGCTCCACGTTCTCTAACCCTAACCCTAACCCTAACAATCTCTCCCTTTCCAGGTGTATAACCAAATGGCTAAGGGAGAGATCCCTGCGATAAACTTCATGATAAACTGTGTGAGCTCCAGTGGCTCGCTAATCTTTCTTTCATTGGAAGGTTTAACGTCTCGGTAAAGGAAAATGAGGAGTTCGCGGAAAACTGACATTTTGGAAGAAATATCTTGAGGACGGTGCCTACTAATTCAAAGGTATGTTTGTGCAGTTTACTGAATATGGGGGAAAAGCAGATCTTAACAAGTGTTATTACAATCCAAAAAGAAAATTGGGGGTTACTATGCATTTTTCGAAGATAATTAATCAACAATATTTGTAAAAAAGCTTTCAAATACAAAGCAATGCATGGCGTTCTTTTCCAAATTGAAGCCTAATTATATCTGAAAAATGCGTGCTTACCCCCAGTTTTCTTTTTGGATATCGAGATCACTTGCTAAGTTTTGCTTTCTCCGCATAGTTTTGAACCGCGCAAAAATATCCCTGTATTAATAAGCACCAACCACAGGAAATCTGAGTATCTCGAGGTGCGCAGAACGTATGCGCAATAACAATAGAAGGCACCGTCCTTAAAACCCGTCGGGACAGGGCGTCCGAGAAGTTGTAATTTTGGCGTCAAAAATCGAGCTTGAAGATTTCGCGTGCAGTTCACGGTCTGCTGAATAACTCCGCCCCCTATTTGAAACCTATTATAGGTACCCAATCCTTTCACGTGTGCTTGACATGATACGTCAATCATTTTTGGCATGCAGATTATGTCGGGAAACAAAGAAAAACAATTTAAGCGGTTTTAAAAATTATTTTTTCAGAATTTTTTTTCGAGAAAATATACTTCACAGCCCACCGAGTCAAGATTTGCAAAAACAAAAAACTTGAGCGAGATTCCCAAATTTTCCTTTACCAAGACCTTAAATCGAGAATAGTTCAAGAACCTAGAGGTCCAAACTGCCAGACGTTTTTCTCTTTAAATTAACAGCTGGTAAGAACTGTGTTTTGTTTTCGATTTTTGCTGCTGAATTTAAATTTAATATTACAACAAGTGGCACATTGGAGGATTTTTGTGTCAAACTTGACGAGGACTCATTGTTAATAATTAATTAGGAATTCATCGTTTCTTAGACATAAAAGCACTTATTTTAATTAATTCAAGTGAAAGGTTCCTAAAATTACTGGGTTCCGAAAACACTGAATTGAGACAAATTAATATTCAATATAGATAAATGATAGGGGCCAGGAGCTTGTTTGTTGTAATGAAATTGTTGTGTGATATCCTTTCGATATATTTTCTTAATTCAGTAACTCATTCTATCTCGGAGGTGTTCGGTATAAGATTACCAAAAAGCTTTTAATTAAGCAGGAAGTTTCCTTCTTCAAAGATGTTTATAGTTCATAAGATTGTTAATTTTGTATAGTTTCCTACACGAAAGTATCATTTTGGGCGTTATCATTCGCAACTGAATTCGCTTTGACGAAGGGTTAATATCCCTGTTGAGGTTACTTTACTATTATCAAATCAGCTAATCCGACGAAATGACCTTTCTTCGTTCACCCGCCGTCGCAGAATCGACAATAGGGAGTTCAAGAAATGATGACGGCATGTCAACGACAACGGCACAAAACAACTAATAATATCATTGGCTGAAAGAGGAACCATAGAACGTGCTGCGCGTGCAGCATTGAAGCTTTTGAGTGCAGCTTTTGGCAGTACTTCGCACAACACCACCACCACCACCACCACCAACAACAACAACACGGTGAAATCACCAAATTTGAGGTTTTGACGGCAACGCGGTGAACATACAAATGCGAACTTTTCAGTTTCCATTTTTACCGGAAACCGCTCCTACCATGTTACTTTCACGTTATTTCCACATCGTACGACGTGAACGAGATTGATTAATCGCCAAAGACCTAAGATAGGCAAAATCATATCTTGGGGAAACGATCGCCGTCGCCGTCGTAGATCTTAAGCTCCCTAAGTTCTCTGTTAATTGACCCCCTACATTTTCCGATAGCTCCAGCTACGTCTAATATTTTAATAAATTTATGAAAATAGAATGGTTTCCGTCTGCGTGTGCCTCTGTCTGCCTTAAATCTGGTTGAGGTAACACGAAGAGCTTGTTTTCTTTCGAGGTTTAACCTTGTTCGGAGTTAAACATTAATCTTTATACGGTGCATCCATCACTTTAAGCTACCAAACAGGATACGAATAAACAGGAGAGAAACCCTCCGGTACAAAAGATTAAGGAGAGCCTTTTCACCTCGGCTTTATTTCGTCTAAGGCCAGACACGCTCTATGTTCTTTAATTATAGTTAGTTAGTTATTCTCCTTCTCTCTCCTACGCTCTTATGCATTTTCATAGTTTGATACTCAGTACTTGTTCATCCACAGGGTCCAAGGAGACCGCGTGGAGCATTGATAGATAATATTGCGGTTCACAAGTCCACAGACCTGGCTTCCATAAGCCATCAAAATATCGTTAGGCTTCGCCGCGTTAAATTTTCACGCAGTTGCATATGATCGAATATCATTTTTTCTACCCTCTAACATTGCCATTCAACGAGCAAAAACTTTTCTTAGACAAAATACTTTGTTCTCCTTGTGTCTGTTGATTCCTGCCCTCCGGGGTATCGGCACGCAGCATCTTAAAATTCTTTATTCATAATAGTGATGGATTAACCTTCTACCTAAGGCCGAGTTACAGTAGGGAGTAGAATAAAGCTAGTACCAGCTGCTTTGTAGATAAACTGCTTTAAATAAAGCCACTGACTTAAAAGCTCTTGTGCAAAATGTGGCCCATCCGCTACATCCCTAACTACTCACAAACTCCTATCATCATTTTGTGGATCCGTCTAGCTCTTTCGAAAAAAAAATGTTTCCTAACACTACAACAATTTCTTACCGAAACACGTCGGCGAAACCTGATACCCGAAGAGTATGTATATCGTCAAGCCAGCTAACGCTATCATTGTCTGCTGCATCCTCTTGCGATGTGCGAGAGTACGATATTGTTGTTTATGACTGAAAATCGAAAGTTTCCTGGCTCTAACTGAAGTAGGTCTGTTATCCAGAGTAATATCATACTATTCCTCATCAGCCGTTCAGTAAATTAGGACAGGTGCATTCTAAATACATATCCAAAAATAAAGTGCATAGATACATCTTATAGAATGAATAATAAATAATAAACACGGTTATTATATGGCAAAGTCAGTCTTGGGCAAATCCCAGCGCTCTGATTGGTTCTTTCTTGGTCGGGATTTCGCGGCAGTTCGGACCGTTTCCGTGGAGAGGGTCCAAGCCGTGAATTTTAGTTTCGGAGCAAAGCCGGCAAATTCATAATTTGAAACAACTTTATTTGAACCCAAAACTGCATAAAAATTGCGAATATTGTCATGCTTCACCAGAAATCAGAAAAAGCTGAAAAGACTGATTTTTTTTTGGCCGATTTCAAAGATGGATGAGGACTTCAGACGAACATTTTTGGTCATCCGGGCCCCAGTTGTTCAAAAGGTGGATAACGCTATCCACCGGATAAGTCATTATCCATTGGATAGCGCAATTGATTTTGCTATGACTTATCCACTGCATAGTGATTTATCCGGCGGATAGCGCTATCCATCGTTTGAACAACTGGGGCTTGAATGCAAATGAGCGAAAACAATAGATTTTTCTCATTTGCATTAGATTCGGTACATGTAAAGTTCGACGTTTGAAACGGGCCTATAAGAGATTTATTATTCCACTTCTATGCCATGCATTTTCTAGTGTTTTGGTTTCTTCCTGCATTGACTGAGAATCGTATCGATTGCATGTGGAGTGAGATTGTTTTGATTGTTTTGCTTGGGGATATGAATATTGATATGCTACACACTATCCATGAGAATAATTTGCATACTGAGACAAATCCCCTAGTGGATTTCTGTGATCGATATTGTCTCACGAACACAATAAAGGAACCCACAAGAGTGACTAAATCTAGTAAGACTTTGATTGATGTTATCTTGGTCAACCGACCTGAGCGCTGGGCAACTAGTGGTACCTTACATCTTGGCATGAGTGATCACGATCTTGTTTACATCATTAGAAAGCAAAGGCTACCCAGATCTACAGTTAAAACAATTGAGTCAAGAAGTATGAGAAATTTTAATTTGAATGCCTTCCTGAACGACTTGTCTATTACCCCGTGGGATTCATCGTTTGTCTTTGATGACATAAATGATGTTTGGGCGCACTGGTCTAAGCTCTATAATGAGACCATAGATAAGCATGCTCCCAAGATCAGAAAGGCAGTCCGAACTAAACAACTCCCTTGGATAAACAATCAGCTCAAAAAGGAAATTCGATTGAGAAATAAATTATATAAGAAATATCGTCGTTGTCGATCTGATGACACATGGGAATGCTATCGACTTCAGAGGAATTTGGTGACTAAATTAAAGCGAATTGCAATTAAGCGATTCTGTTCTGACTCTGCGGCGAATGCCACTACTCCTGGTGGATTCTGGAAAAGAATGAAATCACTGCTTCCTGCCACTACTGACTTTTCAAATCAGGAAATAAATGTCATGGATGACGGAAAATTTGTTATGGAACCGTCAAACCTATTTAATGCTTTTTTTTCAACCCCTGTCCTACCTCAGCCAGTCCTCGCAGCAGCACAGGAAGATTTTAGCAGTCATCTAGGTGTATCATCTATTTTAGCCAAAGACTTCCATCTAAATTTTTCATTTCATTCTATCAGTCCTGCATATATTGAGTCCTTACTTGGTAGAATCAAATGCAATAAATCTTGTGGACCAGATAACATCACACCAAAGATCTTGAAACTGTCTACACCAGCGCTTGCTGTCCCACTCACCAATCTCCTAAATCACTGCATAGCAACCTCTAGGTGGCCAAATGAGTGAAAATTGAGCAATGTCACACCAGTTTTCAAAAAAGGTGATGCATTGTTAGTGTCGAACTATAGACCTATTAGTATCCTCTCGGCAATACCAAAAATAATGGAGAAAGTCATGTTCGATCAATTATATGATGCTTTTCAACCTGTCTTCTCCTCTAATATGTCTGGGTTCCTGCGTGGTCACTCATGTTGTACTGCTCTTGTTAAAATGATTGATGACTTTCGGTGGGCGCTGGATTCAAAAATGCATAGCCAGAAATTCCGAACCGGACAAGGCGAGTGCACGTGACAGCTTGTCAATTAAGAACTTCGACTTTCCTGCATTTGATTGGTCAATCAATTTTATAAAAATGTGATGCAATATGGCGCCTCGCGATCGTCCCGCCAGTGGTTTTTTCCGTATTTTGAACAAGATTTCTGCAGCAGATACCGAGTTTCTTGAGTCTTGTCCGTTTTCGGTTAAAAGAAGAAGGAGCAGTGGACCATTCTGGGAGGTGGAGAGACTTGTTGACAAGCGTGAGAGGAACGGAACGGTGAGTTGTTCAGCTTAATTTTGCACGTGTTTCGCAGGTTTTGTTAGTCTGTTTGCCAAACGAATACCTGATCGATTAACAGTTGAAGTTGATAAAGAGCTGAGGCGTTAGATACTTAACTTTATTTTTTTAATTGTTAGGTGGAATATCTTGTCATTTGGAAGGGATTTTCGAAGTTTGATTCTTCTTGGGAGCCTGAAGAAAACATCACGCCCGAATGTATTCGCCAATTTCGCCGACCACGACCAGATGTGGCGGTTATTCAAATGGCAGTCGATTCACTTAGGGTGGCCGTGGAGAGGCATCTGAAGTCGAAATGTCGATTGGCGGTGAAAGTTTCCTTTAGATTTGACGTTTTTCGTTTTTTGTTTGGGAATAAGGGGATTTCAAGGGATGGGTGGCTTTTTTTTATGAAGGCTGATTTCCTCTCTCAGTACTTTCCTCCTGGTTGGGACTCCTGGGAAGATTCCCATGGCCAAGGGATTAAGGTTTTCTATCCAATTAGAATGAAAATATTTCTCTCTTGGTCTCCTAAAAAGTACCATGGGGGAAGTCAGGGTTCTTCAGTTTTATGCCCTCGGGCATTTGAGGAAAATTTATCTTTTAATTTTACGAAGGTTGCCCTCAAGGACTCATCAGAGTAAGGAAGCCTTCAATCTTAGTGCCAGGGCATTTTTCCCTGTTACAGGCACAGTGTACTTCTAAAACAGTAAATACTATACTGCAGTAATTATGTGGAGAGAAATGATTGTAAGTTCAAGGCCATGTGTATTTGTATAGACACCCTATTCCCTCGTGTATAGGCTCTATTTTATTTCTAAATTAATACATTTTGTGCAACAAATGGACTTAATACCAGCCATGTATTCATATCACACATACAGTACATTGTACAATGCTGCAACGTATTTTTGCATTGCTTAAATACTCTCAGGACAACTCTCTTGTGTGACTTAAATCGAATAAAGTACAGTTCTATTCAGTCAGTAATATTACACATTCTGTTGACCAACATCTGAAGAGCTTGCAGTTGGTTGTGGTAAGAGATGTTTTAAGTTGCCTAGATTGACATTGTTGGAAGTATCTAATTGACCAAGTTTCATTCTTTTCAGACAGCAGTTATTTTTTCTTTTTGTTCAGAGAGTTTTTCTGTTTTCTTTTACCAGTAGCTTTTTTAGCCTTTTTTGTTTGAGTGATAGTACCAGGAGACTTGTAACTACATGTGGCTACTGATTCTTGAATGGCTGTTGTTTCCTTCTGGTAGCTGATCCCTCTTTTCTTCCCTCTTTTTGTTTTGATCCTCTCTTCCCAGTACTCAGAGGCCCGCTTCGTGTACTTTCTATGCTGTCTCTCCCTGTGTTGTAAAGCACCAAGGCGGTACTCTGTGCGCAGTATCTCAGCAGGGTCATCACAGTGGTTGCTTTTTCTCTGGATTATTCTCCTTGCATCGTCATTATTCTTTTCCACCCCTGTGAAGGAGAAGTAGAAAACATAATACCTACATATAAAGTGTGCTCATTATTAATAGCAGATTACAACCCCATACTCTTCAAACAGGAATGTACACATTGGAGTCCTAAAGAGAGTTTTAACACATTGTAACTGTCATTGAACAAATTACATAAATAATGCCTAGTGAAGTTACATGGAAAGCATAGAGTAATTCTGAAAAGAAGTGAAAGCACAAACTACTATGTACAATGATAGTGAACTATATTTGTACCTTGGCCACTGAATTGCTTTATGTTTTGGTGCTTTTCCACCATTTGTGGGATATGATATGCAGCAGCATGCATGTAACAGGTGACTTTTTCTTTCCTGTATCCTATTCTGATGTTTCCGAGATCAGTGAATTTTGTGATCCACACTGTCACCTAAAAAGTGGGATGTGAGGTGATAATAAGTTGATCTCAATTGCAGCTCCTGTGGTTATTTCATGTTATTATTATTATTTTTGTCTGTTTAACGTATTGGCTGTGTCTGGGAGAAGTTCTTGTTTTATTTTAACCAATAGTACTGATGTTTAAAGTTACCTTTCTCCTGTACTCATCTGTGGTATATGGCTGCCATGAAGATATGAAATTAAAGTACAAATCAGCAAAATCCTGTTGGAATAGATGTACATCAAGTGGTAAATTTTGTATTGATAGCTTCTTGTATTATCGGGATTGGGAAACATTATAGTTACATAGATTCCTGTATTACAAATGGTTTGTTCCTTTTTTTGACAAATATTAATCTTTACCTTCCACAGTTGTGCCACCTTCTCGCACGTCTCTGGTTGGATGCAGTCAGTAGGGATGACCAACTTGAGAGGTAGTTCTCTGAGCAATTTCTTGCGGTCATCACCCATCAGGCTGGTCCAGTCCCAAGTGCCACTTCCTTTTCCATCTGCATTTTTTTTCTCCCATAAATGGAAGGTCACACCACAGCTGTTTATTGACTTAACCAGGTTTTTTACGTGCCTGGATTTTTCTGCAAGGTTTTTTTTTCCCCCAGACAAAGAACTCTCCTTATCATCCCACTGCATTGCATCCTCAATCAAGTTCTCAAGAAGAATATCTGTGACCCTTAGCATCAGATGCAATTCATCAGGAATGATGTGGTCTAGTGGGATGTTAAGGAGAGGCTCGTGACAGCAGCAATAGTTCTCTCCAGTTTTCTTGTTGGCAAATTCCCTCAACTCATCTGTGGTTCTGCGCATGGGTGGTGTGTTGTAAAAACTGTCAGGCTTGGACATATCACCTCTAGTTATTGAGGGATAAAAGTGGTAAGATGAAAACATTTACAATTTTATAGCCTAGGAAATGTTGTAAGTATAGAAGTTCACAATTATTAAATTTTAAATTTACCTATTTTTCTTGTGCACTTTACACCACAAGCAGGCATACGTCGAATTTGCTGCACTTAAGCCCATGAGAAGTAAAAGAAACTGTTTAAAAAAAAAATCAACAAATCAGCATCAACAGACAAAAAGTCCTAAAGACCTCATCTTTATTATTTTATCCAATATTTGTGTTTTGATTAAAATGTTGACCTTGTAATCTCCTCCAAGGAAGAATTCCACATCAACCTTTTCCTGTTCGACAATGATGCATCCATCGCTGATGACCTCATTTATTTCCCTGAATACCTCAGAGAAGCACTCTTCCAAGGTCTGCCTAGACTCAGGACCATTCACCACTGCTATGGTGTGATTTCCTGTGAAAATCAGAATTATTCATATTATTGACTCAATTACATAATGGTAGTCACTTGTTTTGTTGTGTATGGGATGATGCTGTATTTTGATTATTGAAACATTGCATTTTTACTTGAGTTTTGAACTAACCTTTTGATGACAAAATGGTATCTCCTTGCTGTAGAATCGTGAAACTGACAAGGATGAAATTTGTCAACCTGCTCATTCTAGCCCCATCTCCACTGACTTTCACTTTTGCTTTCTCACCCTTCTTTAAGGTTCCATCATTTATCTGCATATTGTCAGAACATAAACAATTTAAATCACCTAGTTTGAATAATATGTTTTACCCAGTATGTATAGCTCAAAGGTACTTTACATGAAGGTGAATTATTGATCAGGACTGACTTTTTTGCATTTTATTCTGGTATTTTTAGCACACTTTGAAGGAAACAATCATTGACATAGCTTTATGCCTTGAAACATGTAAGAATTTTTTGTACTAATTAGTAATTATCTGGTAAAAATTAGTACTAACCTCTCAAGGCTATGGGAGATAAAATGTCTTAATAAATACATGTAGTTCAAAGTTTTATTTTAACTGTCTTATATGGTGGTATTGAATCAGATCTACCTTGGGTGTCAAAAGCTTTAGTTTGAGGTTGTGTTATACAACTGTATTCTGCCCTTATTATTTTTTCCCAGCTGTTTGCTATTCACCCAGCTCTTGATCCTCTCATAGGCTGGGTGATTCTAAGACAGTCTATGGCACCAAGTGTAGAACTGGAGTGGTCTTTTTTGCATTGTACGATGGCCCAGGAGGGTCACAGTCCAGTTTTAATTTTTCACAGTCCAGTTTTAATTTTGCACAGTCCAGTTTTAATTTTTCACAGTCCAGTTTTAATTTTATTCACAGTCCAGTTTTAATTTTGTGACTCTCACAGGTCACAGGTTACAGGTCATTGTT
>OX421451.1:9999564-10019564 GCA_949126865.1 Montipora capitata
CTTCAACGAAAACCTTACAACCAACATCGCAGCCCGCCAAGTGAAGAACCGAGAATAGGTCATTTAACAAAAAAGTGTCTTGACATTCATCATTGCTGGAAGCATTACTTTGAGTCTTCAAAATGGGTGAATATCGATATTAAACAAGTAAGCTTCGACCTCAACCCCAAAATTAATACATCGAAGATAAGTTACTAAAAACCCGATTTCAAGCACAAAGTATAATTGTTACCCCTCACTCGGTAGACGAAAAGTAATGGCAAAGTTATAGTTTTAGCTTCTGATCGTTATTTTTTTTTAATATTAACAAATCAATAAGTCACTGGAACCTAGAAACCAGCCAAGTTCGGAGTCTGAACAATATGAAAAGGAACAGGTGCAAAATAAACTGTAAGATTATTAACATCATAAACACGGTAAAGATGGCTGCTCCAGGATAATCTTGGTAGTTAAGTTGTTTGTAAATGTAACGATTTCCAGCTTTGTTTTTCCCACCTGCGGCCCAGAAAATGACTGTGAACAGGGCATAAGTCGAACCGAAAACATGGGAATAAATAAAATGCATAAGACGAATGGGAATATTGCTAATGATCACTTCGAGCAGCATCAGAACGCCAGCTACTATGTGCTCATTTACGCTAACACGATCGATTGCACCTCCAGAGTAGTCGGACAACCAGTACGCCAAAGTAACAACAAGCGAGTTCACACTTGCTATGGTGAAGAACAACCACGAAACTTTGTACCAAAACGGCAATTCGTTGTGATCATCTTCGCGTTTGGAGTAAACGGTTCCTTCGCCTTCTTCGTCGCCTTCGTCGTCAGAGGACAGTCCGACGATGTAGGTTTCCGACTTGAACCGACGTGGCCCGAAACCAGCTGGGTCGTCTTCGACACCCGAGCCACAGCAATAGTGGGTGGTGATGAACATGGCAAGAAGGAAATGCGCCGTGACAAACATGAAAACCCAGTTGCTAAGATACAGGAACCAATAGTTGCCATAACTAAAGCCGCTGTAGATAAGCCAAGACAGGAAGTAAAAGCCGGCGACAAGACGGTAAATGAGAATGAGAGGCAGAGGCAACCACTGAAAGTTGGAGCAAAAAAAATGTAAATGGTAGATCAGTGATTGATTCATTGGTTGATTAAGGACGGTGCCTACTAATTCGCAGGTATTTTTACGCGGTTTACTGAATATACGGGAAAGCAGATCTTAACAAGTGTTATTGAAATCAAAAAAAAATTGGGGGTACCACGCATTTTTCAAAGATAATTCATGAACAATATTCGTAAAAAGCTTTAAAATACATGAATATATGGCGTTCTTTTCCAAATTGAAGCTTAATTATCTCTGAAGAATGCGTGGTTACTGCCAATTTTCTTTTTGGATACCAAGAGCACTTACCAAGTTCTGCTTTCTCCGCATAGTTTTGAACCGCGCAAAAATATCCCTGTATTAATGAGCACCACCGATAGGAAATCCGAGTATCTCGAGATGCGCAGAACGTATGCGCAATAACAATTGTAGGCACCGTCCTTAATAAGATGGAACGATTAAACTACTCTCCATGTTCGAATCAAATAGGGATTTAGGAATGACAATAATTTACAACAATCGCTGAATTAGAAAAATTAAAAAAAATTGTAATAAAAATGAATCATTATGATATTGCTTGGAAGAACTTCCATGATTTTTTAAATTCCTATCGAGAGTTTTCACATGACGTCACGGCGGCCATGTTGGTGCTCCAAAACAAAGAAATGGCGGCCATGATGGTGTAACAAACTAATCCTCCGGGAATTGAACTCTATTTTTATGCAAATACTTGCTTTAGTTTTAGTAATCCAATATGGCTGCTGGTCACGTGAGTGAAAACGCTCTATATTAACGTGGTTCGATTGTGCTCCAATTTCATATTCTGACCAATTTCATAAACTCAAACCGTTCGACGTTTCGATGATGTTGGGGACTTTAAGATCTACGACGTCAACGGCAACGGCGACGAAAACGTCACCTCAAAGTATAACTTTGCCGACTATCGTAAGTTTTTTTGGGATTAGTCCATCTCGTTCTCGTCGTACAATGAGGGCGAATTATTCTAAGGAATATATTGGTACGATGGGGTTTCTTAGTAAGAATAGAGAATGAAAGATTCGCATTTGTCTACTCGCGTTGTCGTTAAAACCTCAAATTTGATGATTTCACTGACGGCGCTGTTATGCGGAGTAGCGGTACCGCAAAAATATGTTCTAAAATGTGATAAATAAACATAAATATGTAACAAAATGTGATCCCAACGGTCTTAATATCCGCGAAGAATCGTATTAGATTTCAGTTTATTATTTATTTAGAGTCACTTCCGTTATGTTTCCGTTACTCTTAGTATTTGAATTCAAGTTTGTTGTAACTGCCATGTTTTATCACATTTTTTCCAGTAGTAAGTCAACATCCATTTACTATATATATATGTACATAGAAGCAATCCAATGTAAACTCTCATTGTACCTGAAGAAAGCTGGTTTGGCCAGCCGAAATAAAGTACACCACTAAAATAAAATTTACGTTGCATCGGCTCTTGCTTAAAATATTTAGTTGGTAAAATGCGCCCTGCAAGTGCCGTACGATTATTTCCCCACCCCCCTTCTCCCCAATAGCCAATGCTATTATTGTTTTGTGACGTTGTCGTTTCCATGACCGTCATCTTTTCTTAAACTCCCTAATGGAAAGATTTATTATCAGGGGCCCGTTTCTCGAACGTCACGAAAACTTTTCGGGCCCAGAAAGCCATTTCCGAAACTGCCATTCGCTTGTTTTGACAAGCTGTTCTTTTGACATGTTTTCAGGACAACGAAAAGCAAAATGATTTGTGAAATTTGATGGCTTAAAATCCCTCCGTTCATAAGATAAAGAAAGAATTGTGACACCCGAAAAGGGCCTGAAACGTAACGTTTGGGGACTTTCGAGAAACGAGCCCCAGGTTACGAGAAACGGCAAACGGCAAATGGTAGGTTGTATCTTGTCATAAGATCTTGAACAACCACTTATCATTCTAATTTGACTCTCTCCTCTTGAGAAGTTGTTCGATATCTGTAGTTTAACAGGCAAGACATGAGATAAAATCAGTCTGACGCCGTTTGCTGTTTGCGGGTAAAAGCGATGATAAATATCAGGCATATAATTATGCAAGCCTTACGTCACTGCGTAAATAAACACTAAATAAATATACACTATTTTCCTTTTTCGCTATGTGAATAAATTTGCGCGGATGGGGGTAAGTTTGAAATTTAAAATAAGAGATTGTTAAAAACACCCGCCTGGTAAGTTGATGCTGACCAAAAGAAAAGCGGAATATGGCGACGAGAATGGGCTGCCAATAAACCAGGTGAAATGGCTGTGCGCATGCGTGACGTGATGGCCGCACCGGGTTTGGTGCTATGGTGTGTTCACCTTGCTCTTAACGCTTTTTGCGTGAAAATAGCCCTTTTCACGGTTAGTTTTTCTCATTTGCATTACAATGTAATCTAGCATGCATGTGAGGCAATTTCGGGCTATTTTGTAGTTTTAACCCGAAATTGCCTCGCATCCAAGTTAGATTACATTGTAATGCAAATGAGAAAAACTAACCGTGAAAAGGGCTATTGCCAGATTCGAGAAACATTAAGACTAAGAAAAAGAGAAAGCTCTTTTCAAGTGAGAATTGAACGCAAAAAACTTTCTGCTTATTAGAACATTTCGCGGAGTTCAGCTTTTGAGGACCCATTGGGTGGAAGGGGGGGGGGGGGGGGGGAGTAGGGTTAGGGATATTATCCCATAAATCTTTGGTCTAAATGTCCCGTATCCCGTTAATTCCTGTGGTTTGTATCCAAGTAATGCCAGTTACTACTGATGTGTTCGTTGCGCGCAATATTTTCGAAATTCTCTGGGAGGCCGATATTGGCATTTATCATTCGATGTATTTTGTCCTTCCTTTTCATTAGCCGAGAGCCCACCGCGTGACCTGCAAATAACTGCCTACAAATAAGTGTTTTGCTGAAAATAATATTCTGCTCATGCGCAATTGACATCACGCTCTTGTGAGAAAATGGCAGAGCGGTCCCCGAGCTGTCAGAGAATGATTCGAAATCTTTAGTTGATCGAAAGAACAGTGAGAATACTAAGAAAGGAACAAAAGTTGCACTCAACGTATTTCGAGAGTATCTCAAGGAAAGAAAGGTAGACGAAGAGTCACTCGTGTCATCGACGCGAAGGACAAGTTGGCGAATGCATATGTACTGAAGAGATTTTATGCTGAAGCGGGATACGCTTTGAAAACTGTGAAATTCTTCAGCTTTGTTGATGCCTAGTGTTGTTAAACGTTTGACTGTAAGTACAATTTGAAGTCTACAAATATAATTATGCTGAGAAAGAAACCAATTGATTGGTGCCATTACTCGACTCTGCAAGGCAGCGCGCGCTTACGGCTTCTCGGAAACAAAAACAAAAAACAAACTTAGGAGTGCTCAGTGGAGCCGATATTCAAAAAAGCCGTTCCTCGGACATCGTGATGCTGGCTGGGAAGTATGGCATCTTAGATAAAAGATTGGCTGGGAATTAGTGAAGAATAATAGCTTGCTGGCGATTTTTTCTACCCAAATTATTTTTGGCTGGGACTCGACACACAACGCCCACTTCCTGGCTCACACACTCTTTTTTTATCGCTTTGCTGGCAAAAACTTCAAGCAGTTAACGCCCAGTACAACGCCGATCATATGACGTGCGGATGACATCTGAAACTGTTTAAATGAAAACTCTTCTACGCTCCTCTATTCAATATCTGACAACTGGCTGTCAATCAGTACAAAATCAACTGTTTCATTCACATTGCGCATAGACCGGTACGTCCAGAGAGAGAGAGAGAGAGAGAGAGAGAGAGAGAGAGAGAGAGAGAGAGAGAGAGCGGCGGAACTTTTGAGCTGGCTGTCCAACTGGAATGCTTTAAAGCTATTTCTTCCTCGTTCGGAATCGTGGTATAAATTTTCTCGGGATCACAGCCTAGTATTGTTTTGTAACGGTAAGTGCTTACTAATACTTGCTTACTAACTCACTTTTTGCTAATGACCGACAAAATAATGTGCATTAGCACAGTGGATAAGGTTTTCTTATTGAAATACTCTAGTGTTGCTGATACATCGTCTGCATCGTACACCGGTTTTGTATTTGTATGTGATGTGTGAGTGGTCTGAACAAATACTCGAATTAACCGGAGGGAACTACGCATCGGATAACGACGAGTTTTCCGCCCGGTAAATGTTAGAAAATGCGGGCAAATTATGCCTTCTTTGTTAATTCGCACTGAGCTTGCCACCATTCTTGACGTGGTTTATAACCTTTATTGATAGCAATTTTTGAGTTTTTTAGTGAAATATTTATCAAGTTTAGTGTTTCTTATTCACTAAAATTACATGTATTCCCATTCAGCCCAGACCTAGCGGAACTTCAAATTAAATCATATAGTGGAAAATTGGTCCAGCAAAGGAGTTAAGGTAATGGCGTGCAGTTAATTTAAAAAATAGATTTTAGCTTTCTGTTCAGTTTCATAGTGAAAACTGGGCTGTACAATCGAACTGCGTCCTGCCAACCAGTCGAGCTAGAAAGGGAGACTTTTTCTTATCAGTAGTGACAGCTGGTACTGACAAGAAACGGATACCATATTTTTTGACCCGTCTATATTCTAGTGACCGCCATAGTGGTAACGTGTGCCAGGTCAATTGCTTGATAGTATATGACTTTGTAATTACTGGCTGTTACTAAATATTGACTGCTTTTCTTTTATATCGATCTAAATTTCGCCAAGTGATTTAGAGCTCATTAGGGGAGACAGGGACAAACGAAATAACGTTCTCGTCTCTCAGCTGCCAATATTTGAGTTACGAAGTCTCCCTGTGCAAAAAAAAAAAAAGGCTTTCCCTCCTAGTTGCTTGCATTTATACAGTGCGCATGCATTTTCATGACCTTTCATGTCAGCAACATTTTAAACTTTATCGTACTCGAAACTCGAGCAAAATTTCTCAGTGGTATTTTCGGTCGTTTACATCAAAGTGTTCCGCTAAAACCTTCAGTGACGCAAGATTGTTTATATACTTCATGTTGATAACCTGGCCAGTGTTTTTCTCCGGTCGAATTGACAAGCGTGGGTTCTGATTTCCAGGTGTTTTCATCGAATGACGGTCTCTGCAATTCGAACTTAAACTGGCTTCCAGCTTTCGACCGCCCTTAAAAAAACGCCTGTAGTGTAGAGAGTGATCATTGCGTTATATAAAAGGTTCGTGTTTCAATGCTGTAAATCTACATTTCAAAATCATGAATTTTCCCTTCTTTTTCTTTACTCTTTGTCTTCTTTTCGATTTGAGCTTTATCGTATGACACACTTCCATTGTGTTGTCACTGCATGCGAGTTGCGGCATCTCCACCTCAAGTATTTTGGGGATGTGGTTATACCTGTGTTTGATCATACTGGAAGAAATGAGGCGACAGTCAGAGATCAAAATTTTTTGTGTTTGTGTTTCTGGAGGACTGAGTTTCAATCGGTCTAACGTTCTATAAAATTGTCGTGACACGGCAGGCTGTTCTCTTCTTTCTACGCCGCACAAACGATGCGCCTGAACCGCGGGCTAGCTACATAGCTACAATGGATATCTATGAGAAATTCATATAAGCGGTGCTATAAAATTTGTATTTGTTCGGTCATCCTAGGAGAACTTGAGGGTTTTCCAAATTGCAAGGGCTTCAGTGTTATTTTCTCGAAAATTTCTGCAAGGTTGGAAATAACGGCCGGTCAACAGACAATGTCCGGACTAATTGTGGAGTTGACAGGGGCACCCAACGACTGTTTTCTGTTAAATATCTGTTCGGAGAAGTGAATATTGCCTCGAATTCTCTATAACTTGAGGATGATGTACAATTTTCGAAGCTTATCTAATTAATTCCCTACGACTTTCGAAGTTTAATTTTTCACATTTCACGCCCCAGGTTAGGCTATTTTTCGTGGAAAATAAAATTTTCGGGAAAATAATACTGAAGCCCTTGTAATTTTGAAAACCCTCAAGTTCTCTTAGCATGACCGAACAGATACAAATTTTATAGCGCCACCAATTGCTGTTCAGTTGTTTCAGTTGTTATCAGTGTGTAGCGAGTCGCTGTGTATTGCGGAACTTTAATCTGAAATCCTGGGTGAAAATGCAACTAGAACCGTTGTTTACAATTGGCCCATTGAAAGACAGCGAAGTTCACGCATTTCCAGTCATAAAATTAAAACATTTTCACTTTTATTGGTTAATTTTCTCGATGAATACAAATTTTCTCCCCTTTTATTAAATTTAATGGGGAGTAACATGGATTACTGGCGGAGTTTTAGGATCAAGCTCACACACCGTGATACGTACACCAGAAATCATCATATTTGGGGGCGCCGGACGAATTTAATGTGTCCGATAATTTATTTTATTGTTGATAATGAGTGCTGTTGTGCTATAAGCTCCAAACAAGGACTTTTTCGGAAATATATTAGAATGCTACTGTAGTTTTGGTTCATGGGCCCCTGCTTTAAGAGATATTTATCAGATAAATTTGACCGGCCAGAAACGATAGGTGACTGAGCTAAAATGAATTTCACCGGAAGACTCTCCGGAAATTATTTCGAGCCCTGGATGCAGTTGAACGTTTTACGAAATTGAGAATTGTTCTTATTCCTCTTTTTATCACATCTTTGAATCCAAAAATTTTAGATTTCCATTTTCCTAGAAAATTAGCCCATGTAACGGGAGTAAAATGTGAAAAGAGGTGGTAAATATCCTGTACTGTTAACCAACAAAAGGAAGATGAACTGTTGTTGAAGGACTTGAAGCATGCAAATTTTGACTACATTTCATTGATCTTAATCAAACATTTCTTCCCATTGTGTAAAACTAATTATCAAAAAATGAAAAATTAGTGAATTAGCTGTGCCCAAAATTGTAGCGTCGCGGACACGAATATCTGAAGCAAGTGAAGCAGCTCTCCCTCCAAAAAAAATTCAGTTTTAAGCATTAAAAAGTGAGACGGATAAGAAATCCTTTTACAGTTCCATGGCAAAGCGCCACAAAGGAAACAAGAAAAGAAGTGAGAAATCTGTTGTCGATCTGTTTACTTCTCTGTAAGGGAAAAATAGAAGAAAAGAACGTTGATCAGCTGCATGCATACAAGGCCATTAAACAAGTAATTAGCCCTTTACATACCATTAACGCGTTAACGTTTCAGGGAAATATAACTTTGTATAGCCAACAAAACCGTTGTTTCAGTTTTACTTTTTGCGGGAAAAGTTACATTTTGAAGACTGGTAATTGACAAGGCTCTGAGAAGAACCCACTACGGAGGTCATTCTTGAAAGACAAAGTCCTACGAAGCTAATTTACATCGGCGATGATTTCACTATTCCTCCAAAGCATCCTTTCTACCGTAAAGAAGATTTCTGAAAACTAGCACATTTTACGTGTGAGTACTACAGGACCGTTAATTTATTTACCGAACTGCTTGAAAACACCTGTGAGATGTTTATAACTGTAAGGATCTTGCATGGTGATTACTTCGTGACTACCATTAAGAACTAGCAAAACATTCTCATAGATTGACTAGTGTAATGATGTCTTTGTGACTTCTATAAAGATCTTGCAATACATCGGCGATTGTCTTTGTGACGTCTGCTTAGAACTTGCAAAACAACGGCGAATTTTATTGGTTGTGAGTTCTGTTGAGAACTTGCAAAGCATTCTCGTTGATTGACTAGTGTAATGATGTGTTCGTGACTTCTATAAAGATCTTGCAATACATCGGTGATTGTCTTTGTGACTTCTGTAAAGATCTTGCAATACATCGGCGATTGTCTTTGTGACGTCTGCTTAGAACTTGCAAAACATCGGCGAATTTTATTGGTTGTGGGTTCTGTTGAGAACTTGCAAAGCACCCTAATTGGTTGACTCGTGTGGTGATGTCTTTGTGACTTCTATAAAGATCTTGCAATACATCGGCGATTGTCTTTGTGACTTCTGTTAAGATCTTGCAATACATCGGCGATTGTCTTTGTGACGTCTGCTTAGAACTTGCAAAACATCGGCGAATTTTATTGGTTGTGAGTTCTGTTGAGAACTTGAAAAGCATTCTCGTCGATTGACTTGTGTGATGATGTCTTTGTGACTTCTATAAAGATCTTGCAATACATCGGCGATTGTCTTTGTGACTTCTGTTAAGATCTTGCAATACATCGGCGATTGTCTTTGTGACGTCTGCTTAGAACTTGCAAAACATCGGCGAATTTTATTGGTTGTGAGTTCTGTTGAGAACTTGAAAAGCATTCTCGTTGATTGACTCGTGTGGTGATGTCTTTGTGACTTCTATAAAGATCTTGCAATACATCGGCGATTGTCTTTGTGACTTCTGTGAAGATCTTGCAATACATCGGCGATTGTCTTTGTGACGTCTGCTTAGAACTTGCAAAACATCGGCGAATTTTATTGGTTGTGAGTTCTGTTGAGAACTTGCAAAGCACCCTAATTGGTTGACTCGTGTGGTGATGTCTTTGTGACTTCTATAAAGATCTTGCAATACATCGGCGATTGTCTTTGTGACTTCTGTTAAGATCTTGCAATACATCGGCGATTGTCTTTGTGACGTCTGCTTAGAACTTGCAAAACATCGGCGAATTTTATTGGTTGTGAGTTCTGTTGAGAACTTGAAAAGCATTCTCGTCGATTGACTTGTGTGATGATGTCTTTGTGACTTCTATAAAGATCTTGCAATACATCGGCGATTGTCTTTGTGACTTCTGTTAAGATCTTGCAATACATCGGCGATTGTCTTTGTGACGTCTGCTTAGAACTTGCAAAACATCGGCGAATTTTATTGGTTGTGAGTTCTGTTGAGAACTTGAAAAGCATTCTCGTTGATTGACTCGTGTGGTGATGTCTTTGTGACTTCTATAAAGATCTTGCAATACATCGGCGATTGTCTTTGTGACTTCTGTTAAGATCTTGCAATACATCGGCGATTGTCTTTGTGACGTCTGCTTAGAACTTGCAAAACATCGGCGAATTTTATTGGTTGTGAGTTCTGTTGAGAACTTGAAAAGCATTCTCGTTGATTGACTCGTGTGGTGATGTCTTTGTGACTTCTATAAAGATCTTGCAATACATCGGCGATTGTCTTTGTGACTTCTGTTAAGATCTTGCAATACATCGGCGATTGTCTTTGTGACGTCTACTTAGAACTTGCAAAACATCGGCGAATTTTATTGGTTGTGAGTTCTGTTGAGAACTTGAAAAGCATTCTCGTTGATTGACTTGTGTGGTGATGTCTTTGTGACTTCTATAAAGATCTTGCAATACATCGGCGATTGTCTTTGTGACTTCTGTGAAGATCTTGCAATACATCGGCGATTGTCTTTGTGACGTCTACTTAGAACTTGCAAAACATCGGCGAATTATATTGGTTGTGAGTTCTGTTGAGAACTTGCAAAGCGTTCTCGTTGATTGACTAGTGTGGTGATGTCTTTGTGACTTCTATAAAGATCTTGCAATACATCGGTGATTGTCTTTGTGACTTCTGTAAAGATCTTGCAATACATCGGCGATTGTCTTTGTGACGTCTGCTTAGAACTTGCAAAACATCGGCGAATCGTATTGGTTGTGAGTTCTGTTGAGAACTGGAAAAGCATCCTAATTGGTTGAGTAGTGTGGTGTCTTTGTGACTTCTATAAAGATCTTGCAATACATCGGCGATCGCCTTTGTGCCTCCAAACGCTTATCGATTGAGTATCTCCTCAGTGAACTTACGTTTAACAATTGGAAGGTAATGCAAACAACATGACTACTTTGTTTGTTTTCGGTTACTGACAGGTGCAACTTTGTCTTTTTCAGACGAAAAGACTGACCCTTATGCTATTGCAAGGATTGGTCGACAAACGGTATTTTTTTTAAGGTTCTTGATCACTCCCTTGGATCGTACAGCAGATAACCGAGCCACCTGGACAAAATTGACCAGTCGGATTACAGGAAAGTCAGAGTACATTCCAAGAAAGTTAGGTGTTGATCCTAATCAAAATAAACAATATAGACCAAAATCAACCAATTACAACCTGAAAGGTCCCTTAGAGTGAACGACCGAGGCAAAAAACGGAAACGTTAATTATATTTTTGACTTGAGGTCGCGATAGTCTTTGCAAAGTGCGGCAATGGTAACGAACAGCGTGCTTTTAGATGACAAAATAAGGGCTAGTGTCAATCTCCTGGGTGTTATATGTAAAGTTTCGAATCGACCAAGCCTTCGCTTTTATCATTTAAATTTCGTGCTTTGAGTAACTAATTTTTTATGAGCTGCTGTTTGGCCCACAACCAACTTTCTTATGTTATTGGTCAAATCTGTCTAAGTGGCCCCGGTTACAGTATAGTCGTATCGTAACACCGATTGGTAGGTCATTATCGTTTTATATCATTATTTCTCGAAAAATTCACTGAAAAATTGACACTTGCGTTTACTGGGAAGAGAGAAAATAACAGTGGATAACAGTGGACTATTAACTTAATATTCCAATATGAGTTTAAAAACATTTTTCTGAATCTGTTTCTTTGCAAATTTTCATTGACTATGAAACATTTCTAAAAGATCCCATGACATAGTAACTTGTAAGAACTCGAAAAAATTCCAGAATAGTTGAAAAGTAAGTAAATAATTTGTACATAAGGATACAGATGAAAGGGATGTATATTTCAGCAGTTATTTTATCATGATGAAGTCTCAATTTCGGTGACAGTCATGATAGGGATCATGTGATTTTAAAATTAAGGATAAATATACCGATAATCTGGCTTTTTAAAAAAATTGTTCATTTGTTAATACTTTTAGTAACGTAGATTTTGTCAATGAACATGATAGTGTTAGTCGTGATAGATAATAGTTATATATAAATTTAATTTTTTTTTGCGTTCATGTGGACTCAATTCAAGTATGTAAACACGAAAAGAGAGCTAGACCATCCAGCTATCTTTGTCTCCCTCACGCATGGACATGGAGGCATATGATAAATCATAGGTTAGATTAAATAGTATTCAGATTGTATGCCACATAAAGGGATGGTACGAGGCAAGTTGTTCTGATGATCAAGGGGAGGAAATGGACGCTCTCTTCCCATGCGATAGTACATCAAAGTTGGCAGGTTTTAGGCGTAATGTGGATGATACTGGAGAGTAACAAGTGTTGGCGAAGAGACCATAAATTACACAACGTGAGGTGAGCGATAAAATCTTTAATTCATTTCCTTAATTCTTAAAAAGATAGTCAGCGTAGCTGGGATTGGGATCGCTTATTTGAAGGGGGGTGCTTTTTACAAATTTTGAGCCTTAGGAGGAGCGCTAATTCAAAGCGGGGTGCTTATTTGAAGCTGGGCGCTAATGCGAGCATTTACGGTAAATCTTTTTCACATAATTTTTCTAGGGGCACTTTTATACAAATGAACGGTACAAATAAGCAAATTAACGCAAACGAGAAAACTTAAGGTAGGATGGGACCTACAGAAAGGAGACCGTTGTGTAATTTATGGTGAATTATAAAAAAATATTTGCGGATTAGGAGATAAATTATATTTGCATTTTGACGGTCTAAGTTAGACTTTGTTCAGATGACGGCCCTTAATGGCTTTACAGTGATATTAAAAGGAAGTAACGCTGAAATAGCTGATTAAATCTTGTTAAATTTAAGTAAAAATCACTTTTCTTCTTTTTCAACTTGCTGGCTGGCTAAGTATGTTCATCCTACATTGCTGGTAGAAAGCAATGACAAATAAAAAATTCCTGGCTGGGATTATGGTCCTCAATGAATTTGCTTGCTGGCAAAAGGGATCCTTTGGACTTTGTCTTGCTGGCTCTGAGGAGCGGCTATTTTTTTCCCACGAAAGTTAATTATTAACCATAAACCGCTTTAAAGGTGCCAGTTTGTTGTTCGGAAACGAAATGAACCTTATTTGAAAAATTGGTCGTTGAGCACTCCTGCAAACTCGGTGATCGAATGATAAAACAATTATTGACCTCAGCCTTCGGCTTCGGCAAATAACTGATCTGCTCGCCACTGACAAATCACGATATTTTTGCTCAACCTCGTCCAATAATTGTTAAATATTGCATATATTTGATAGACAAATGCAAATAATCGCATTTGTAGGTATCGTTTTCACTATTTGTGCCTTCTATAATGACCAACGAACCTATTTTATTGTTTTAACGAAAGTTTGATGCTCGGTATCCCGGAATCCCTTCTTTAAATATTCTGTATCTCGTTAATTTTACCCCCAAATATCCCGTATTCCTATATATCGATATATATTTTTTATCTAAATATGTTGTATCCAGATAACCCCAAATAAGGCCCCGCTTTTACTGAAGAGACGAGAAGACATTATCATCCGAGAACACCGTAACACAATAAGTAACAAATAACTCCTACAAATGTTCCAATGAGCACTTCAGGTACAAAGGTTTCAGTAAATCCGTAAATGTCATGGTTTGATCGTCGCTCAGGCGACAAAATGACAACTGAATGAAAGTTGTTAAGCTGAGAAATTTCATTTAAGAAAAGGAAGGAAGGAAGAGAATAAAACAGAGCAAGCACGTGGATTCGCAATTCTGTTGGAACGATAGCAAGCTAGTTCGCTTATCCCTGGAGGTTAATTGGTTAATGTTTGATGAAGCGCGAAGATTCATACAGAGTGCGCTTTCTGCATAATTTCACAAGGGATGAACTTGAGGGTGATGGCGCCATAAACAGTAAATAATAGTTCAAACTACACTACACCAAGGTATTTTCAGAGAAGATTGAAAATGCTTGTGTGATGAATATTATGACAATGAGAAACGATAGGTTTCCAAAGGTCTTGTGTAACCATGGTTTGTACGTACTTGGTATGTTTTGCCAGAATAGGGTCCAATTATTTTAACGTCTATCTTATGTACCACCACCAAACAAGTGAACAACAGATTAGCATAAATTAACTTTGTGTTATTGGACCCTACGACGATCTTCCCTTACTTTTAGAGTTTTGAATTAGTCTGAAATAAAGCTTTTGATTGTCCAAATTGAACCAAAGAAGTTTTTAAAAGAAATATTTCCTACTAATCGCCCTTCAAGGTGATCTGGGAGCGCGCGTGAAGCCTAATTAGAGGAACCAGTGAAGGTAATTAGAAGAAAACCTCCAGGAAATCAGTGTACGTTAACCTTTGTACAAAATTTAGTCGCTTGTCACTGAGGAACTCAACCTGGCCGTTGGAGAAACAACTCTCAAAGAATTGGTGTCTTTTGACGAGAGTAAGTAAATACCCATGTTATCTCCGTGTTAATAATATTCCAAAGACTCAGTCGTCCACAAGCGTATTAAGTTTGTAAGTTTACTCTTTGTAGGAACGGCGGTTAATTTTAAATTTAAAGTTTGAGTGATGGTAGCTAAAACTAAGAGGTAAGTCAAGGGCCATCTTCATAACTGCTTGAGCCATTCGCTCGACAGAGATAAGGTGGTTACAGAAAATTATGGATGTTGCTGCTTACCGGTGATGTTGCGAACGCGTTGTAATAAGGGTGTGAGAGTTTGAGGCGACTAAACGCGAACTCTTCTGGACAAAGACACGGCATTTCCCACATAAGTTGATTTTGCGCTTACATTTGACTCAGTCTCGATGAACTCAATTGACGCGTGAAGAAAACACTGCGTACTACAAGAAAGAACTGTAACGTGCAAATTTGCTGCTCAGACATGCAATGAAGCATAGCCAAACGAGATGTCACTGATGTTCATTTTGAATTTTAATTATCCGTCATAATAAACACTTTAGAACCAACACTGAACTTTAAGGGACTGTAAAAAAAGCAAATCTGAAAAAGACGCTAAGCTATTCGTTCACTAAGGTTTCCAGTACCATTTCGAAAACAACATGAGTTGTTTGTTGCGTGTTTTTGAGAACAAAAAGAAAGTTAAATCAAAAGATAATGTATTCATTCTCAAAGATTCTGAAGACCACGACAGAGAACATTAATTAAATGTATGCTAATTTAAGGTTGAATCAATGGGAATTGTTATGTCAATCATCGATGATAGAACATGAGCTAACATTCTCACTGAGTTGCAATACTGCGTCATTCTCTCAAACTCGTGGATACAATCTGACAGCTAGTTGGATGTCCTGCATTTTGTTTTTGGCGCTACACATGTTGGCTGCAAATTTTGATCGAGTTTCTCTCCCTCCCCTCCCTAAATGTTTTGCTGCGTTTGAGTGAACTAACGCCCTCTGCCCTCCGCAAACATCACGGAACTCTTCTGATGCTAAGAACACCTCTTTGGCTGCCTTATTTTATGGGACCACCAACAATTAAATAAATTAAACTGGTATTTCCTCGAAAACTGTCAACACTGCGGAAAGTTATGCTGTTTCTGCAGATGCGCAGGTTTCTTATGCTTGGAACTGAAAAATCCCCCCCGGGCATGGTAAATCAGCTCAATTTTTTCGTACGGCAATGTGATTGGTTGGAAAAAGCTTAGCTTGTGTGCAAAACTGATGAGCTCTGCGGCTGAAAGCGAGCTATATGACTAGCTATCTCTTACCTTGGAGGAGCCTTCTTGTAATACTGGTTTTTCCTTTGCTGTTGTATCATGTAGAGGTGGACAGAGATTTAGCTTGTATAAGTGACAAGGACAAACGAATTTGACCATACTTGTCTCGCCGTAAGCTCTGGGTGAGGTCTTCTTTACTCCTGCATTCATGAAAGATCATTATCTCCGCGTACTACCTTATGTATGGCGAGTTCATGTTTGTAGCTACAGGATAAGATTACGGGTAATGGTGGAATGATCCTCACTCGGAAGAGAAAAACCGTTTATTCTAGTGCGAGGCTAATCTACGACATCCCGACGATAGCCGCTGTCTGAGCGACCAAACGACAACTGAGACCAGGTGGAGACTGGACTGAGACTGGCCTTTTATATTATTGGTTTGCACTCACGTGATTAGATGGCCATGTTGGTTTACAAAACACAAACAAAATGTCACTCGCGTTTTACATAATAATAGAGCCAAGTTCCCAAAAGACTTTTTCGCTATTGTTCAGTACACCAACATGGCCGCCAATGACGTCAGGTGCAAGGCAAGGATAGACTTCAGATGGTATTTGATTCCGTTTGTCCACAGGTCACCCAAGCTTAATACATGAGTTTCTGTACTGCACTATATTGTTCAAGGTAGAAACATAAGGCTTTATATGGGGAAAACGGTTTTCCTCGAAATTGAAAAAGATATTTACGATTTAACATAAAAAGTAGCTTACCTTACTTCAGTCTTGTGTTTCTTTGTATCTGTTGCGATTTCTGGCTCGATTAAGAGCGATTTAGGTGGTTTTTGGTTCCTCTTATTTTCCCTCTATATATTCCTGCCTAAGATTGGGCACCAAACGAATCCGCTAAACGGAATCACAGAAGTAAAAGGGCCACTGAATTTCGTTCCCAAGGCTTCCATCGCCTCGAAATTCCGCGTAGATCACGGACGACACCTCCGCTACCCATTCGACTTCATTCGAGCCGCTTGTACATTGAGAAGGAATTAAGGGCCGCCAAACCCTGCAAACATTTGCTTCCGACGAGAGCCATCGCATGAGGCTTTATTCGCAGCCCGCGTTACAGCAACCGTTGGAAGATCGCTTAGCTACCCGCAGAACAGAACAGTTCTCGCGCTTCGCGAGCGCGCTCATGAATCGCGCTGACCCCGCTAATTCGCCTGTTCTGCAGGCTACCCGCGATAGGACTCACGATTGGTCACCACTGTGCCCATTGACCGAAATTAATTGATTTTGATAAACCGTTCAAATGAAAGTTATTTATATGAAGAAATTTAAGTTTACAAAAATGCTGGCTACGGAGGAAATTCTCACAAATAGTTTTCTTTGTATCCTACTAGCCAGTAGCAAAGAGCTATGTCAAGCCCATTTCTGTTAATTTTCGTCTGCTTCTCAACAACGATGATGAGTCGGACATGCTCCGAAGAAATGGGATGACCTTCCGGTTATTGATTGGTTCGCGGCATGCACTGCCACATTCGCGAGACAAATACGCTCTGTCAAAGTTAGTTTGTGCGAATCCCCCTGCTCAAGATTGCACTACCGCGGATTCTATCATGCAGGAGTTTTAAAATGTAATGCAGTGAAGAGAACAAATTACAATGTTTACCCTAGTTCTGAGACTGACTCATAAAAACAAAATAATAATGCAAGGCTGGTTGTACGACTGTGTGGATATTGTTGTTTTTGATACTTCATTGCCACTAAAACTCGAAGGACTTAAACTTTCCCGATCCTTTAGAAAATCGCGTGCACAGAGACACCCACGTAAAGTAATTCCCTGTTATGACCAGACACCATTCTCATAACCGGCTAGTATCTGTGAATTTAAAGTCTAAACTATCTGATTGTAAATTACTCAGACGCAACAATGGAGGTTTTGTCACTGGTGATGTAACCTTTGAGACAATACCAGGGACTGGCTGCGCCCACCCAAATATTTGTCATTACTTGTCATCCCGCAGGTCAAAAGGTCAAAAGCGGCGCCATTCACGTGGATTATTCACAAGAAGTGTGGAAAAATATAGAAAGAAAAACATCAAAATTTCACGGATGAGGAGAAATATTGAGTGCAAGACAAGGTGCAGGAAAAAAAGCTCTTTAAACTAATTAATCAAACAATTGAAGTATCAAATAAACTAGGAATGTGAATATCGCCGACAGCAAGACTCTGGCATTTTAGAAAATTGGAAGAAGCTACATAACATTAGGGCGAGGAGACGTGATAATTTTCTTTACTCTCGCAAGCCTGTTTTGTTGACGTATTGATATTGTTGGGAGAGACGACTTATTGATTAATTAATCCCAAATGAAGATTAACCGTTATTAGGGGGGGATGCACCCTCAGATACTTCAACCGGAACTGAAGGTAAAACATTGTCACATTTCAACTCGATCTTCATTCTAGAAAGATTGACATCTTCGTAAGTGTAAACATTGTCACTGCGATCGAAACATAAACCACCGAAGGATTCAAATGTTACTGTTTTAGAGCATTTTGATATTAATGTGCCATTTTCTCACAATTTTCCCACGCAAGCTCCAAGACGACTCACCGGTTATCATAGAACATCGCCCAAGGTGGAATGACGAGTTGTGATCGCTTGTTTTGCCTCGTGGCCCTTGGAATCACACTGTTAATAACAACCAAGCCAGGTAAGCTTTCTCTGCCACAAGGCCTCGATCCTAAAGTTAATGGCTCGATACAATAAACAGAATCAAGTAATTCCTCTTTGGTCTATTGCGGGCCAAAGAGGACCTTATATTTATTTGGAAAAAACATTCAGACATTATTCTCTCGGTCTATGGCCACGAAATGCCTTTGCAAGAGCCAATTTCTCTAAGACTACTTGCCATTTTATTATCCGACAGCAAACTTCGCTCAAGTCTCCTACATTTACGAGAGTGGCCCGAACATGAGAACAGTTTTGATCATGAAACATATTTTAAATTTCTCCTCCACTCCTTCTTCTCCATGTGACAGGCCTTATTTTTTCAATTCTTTGCTGTACAAGTATGTCCTTTTGACCTCTCGGCTCTGACATAACGCAATTTTCGAGCGTCTGCAGCTCATCCTTAGTTATAAAACTGCTCTTCAGATCAACGCAAACTAGGAGATATGCTAAGTCGCTCATCTCCCGCCGTCGCAGATCATTTTCCTTAGTGGTCATTTACAGAAGATGCATATAAACTAACCAACCCGACATGAATATTTATCTTGGAGTTTATCTCACAAGGCATGGCGGTAGACCATTTACACCAAGGCGTAGTTAATAGTTATGATTCTTATCGACTCAAACATGTTCCAATTTTCTGATAAGCGATTTTCTGCTAAACGACAAATTGGGCTGCAGTTTATCAGTAGACGTCATTTATAAGCGTTTGATCATGATGGGATTGTTTTGAACCTCTCATGCACGCGAGTGGATTAAGTAGTGCAAAAATTCTCTTCGCACGATTTGAAAGGTTTCAGACTCTTCTTGTCTTATTTTCTACTGATGTAGTTTATGACTTGAATGGAGACGAAGTTTTCACATTTGAAAAATTCGTGTTATTGCAGGATAAGGATGAAAAGGGATTCAACATAGTCTCTTGTGTCCTTTTTCATCGTGCACGTGTGCTTTGACATCGATAATTTTCGCCAAACCATCACACGACATTGTCAACATCAAGTCTTGCCTCCCATATCGACATTGCGGTCTTCGACAGACCACCAATGCTCAATTCTATATCATCCGAAGCGAACTGAAACCCTCTCAGTCTCCTATTTTTTGCCGCATACTTCGATACCAGAAAATTCTAATAATTAGATGAAGTTAGATGGCATCAATTTATATTTTTCTTCATTAAGTCCCAACTTGAAGAGTCAAACAGGTCACAGGCAGGCATCGTCTGATGCGATTGGAAAATATCTTTAATGCTTGTGGTTGAAAAAATAGCTTCCTTATTCAGTTCTCGATTATCCTCAAAGGCGATCCTTAATTGGACATTCCCAGCTTCGTTGCCTTTGGACAACTGAGTTTGTAATCGATATGCAGCGTATAGAGCCGGCGATAAAAGAGCTGTCCGTGCTGATTAAGGGAAAAGAACCTTTACAATGTTTTTTTAAAAATTCAACAGGGCAGGTCAAAAATTCGTTACTGAGTACTAGATGATTACACATATATTGCAGATATCACCACCAACTGACAAGAAAACAATCACCAATTACCTAACCCATTTTCAAACAAAATAATTAATAGTTACCTGGCTTGATCACAGCTAGAATTTACAATCAACTTTATTCGGCAACGTTGTTTAGTTTCATTCTCTCGGTCTTCATCAATCGTTAGCAGTTTCGTCCACT
>OX421451.1:10029564-10037064 GCA_949126865.1 Montipora capitata
ATGCACGCAAAAGGGCCGGTCAACAGTTATCCATAACCAGCGATTTGAACTCCGTTTACCCTCTTTCTTTCTCTTTTCTATTTCCTTCAGACTTTGCTTGATTCTAGGTTTATAACTCATTGCCATTGTTAATAAAGTCATCTTTAGGTTGCAGCAAACATGTATTCTTTTTTTGTTGCAACTTTTTTTAAGATCACTCTTTTCCCGCGAAAGCAGATACTATAATGTAGTTACCTCCGTAATAGAAAATACAACAAGTTTAGACATAACGGAAGGCGTGGTGGAAGTTATGGATCGATCTACGAAAGCCACAACTGGAACAACGCCAACGAAAACAACTTCGGCCGTACACGTTTTGACGGAGCCTTCAACTGAGATAGGGGCAAAGTTTCTGGATATCTGTTCCAAAGGAATGCACGACTGTTCTACAAATGGCACCTGCATATCGTTAGAGGGGTCTTTCGACTGTGAGTGTAATCTTGGTTATGAAGGGGATGGCAGGATTTGTGCTGGTATGTTTTTATTCTCTTTCATTATCAAACACAACATCATTAACTTGCTTCCCCTAATGTGTCTCCAAGCTTACGAGTCAGTATATTTAGTAAATATACCCCTTCTGGCGGCTGGTACGTAGGCTGATAATGTCCGAAAAATGAATACTTGGCAAAGAAGCAAAGCTTCGAGGGCAACTATGAAATTTTGAGGACAATCTCTCAGCCGCCGGCATTATCAGCCAACATACCAGCAAGCTAGAAAGGGGTTTATTTATTTTATAACCTTTCCATTAATTTTCATATCGCACAATTTTCCTCTCCTTCGAACCGTTGGTTTATTTTGTAGTGAGTAAACACAGTGTATTAAATTCTCCAATCTATAAAATGATTCAGTTTAAGTTCAAGGGCGGATCTAGGATTTTACCTAGGGAGGGGGGGGGGGGGGTGCACATGTCAGACGAAAATGCACAGGAAGCCCAATCTTTATATGTTAGACAATGTATAATACATGCTTTTAAGAGGGTTAGGGCTGTAGTATGATAAATCTGTAAATGATGAGGCAAATAAAAATTTAACTTAATGCAGTTTTTGTGCTTTTAATATCCTCTAGTAGCTTAATTCGCTTTGCCGTTTTTTAGCTAAGCTTACATTACTAGGAAGAATTATGAGCGGTTTTAAGGCACAACGGACCGCTGTCTGTTAATTAGGTTTTTTATTTCGTTTGTAAATTTTAGAATTTTTGAACTAAAACGTTTTTTTTGGTAACCGAGGGGGGTGCACGTGCCCCCAGTTCACCTCCCCTAGATCCGCCCTTAAAGTTTGCGTAGGATTAAATCTCTAAAGTGTGTTCACATCTTTCTTCCCTTCAAAGACGTTGACAGCATGTTTTTGTTGACTATCTTGTACTTTCCGGAACAGCATTTGCAACCAGCTTTTTCATGTCACTATAACTAGATTCCGGAAAACGAGTTTGTTTTTCTTCCATGTAAAATGAAAACTCTTCTACTGCCTTTTTTCTGGCGGCTTTGTTTCTTTTCAACCGAAATGATCGCTACAGCATTTTGAGGGGCAAATATCCACACGAAAGGGGGTTATTGCGTGATAACTGTCCTGTGAGTTTGCACCACGTGACGTAAATTAGCCAATAAAATCGCCCGAAAATTAATGGGTTGGTTATAAGTGAAGTTGCAAACATCGGGCTTACATGTATTAGGAGTTATTTCGATCTGTTTCGGCTGGGTTGCGTTTGCCGAGCAAAAACTGTTTGGTTTCAAGACAAAAAATGGCATCACATGTTTACGGTATTTACAATACCAACAATTTCCGGATTTAAAAAAATTGGATAGGAATCCTTCGTACCAACGTAGTGCTTAAAACCTTCCGGTATATAGCTTAAAGGTTGTCTGGTCCAACTATAAAGAACCAATGCAATAAATTGTTTTCTGCAAAAACAAAAACCAGCAAAACAAAATTCAATAACGTCACCACATGACAGAATATAATACCTATGCCGTATTACAGATAGGCAGAGAACAACAATGATCAATCATTTTCAATTTCTGTTTGATTCGTGGCACTCAAATTAAGGCCAGCTACAACAACATGTGGAGTTTATATCCTATACCTAACCTGGTATACCTAACTGACTTTAATGGGATGATCATGAGCGAAGCAGAATTGAAACAAGAGAAATCACATGGATGAATGAACTGGTGAATACGTCATTAACCAATCCACTAGGGGATTTTAAGGGCCAAGGTACAACACCTTGTGGGGGATTTTGCTAGCCTGATTTATGACGGAAATGGCAATCTTAACTGAATAACAAGTAGTTTACACAGGTGCCCCGAATGAGAGACCCCCACGGGGACTACGTCCCATACTCTTCTCGAACAGTGTGGGTTTTATAACGTTCCACACAAGTGATGTGAGACAGGACCTACGGTTTATCGTCCTCATCCGAGAAGAATAGAAAGTCTAACCATTACAAGGTCAACACTTTCTCCTCATTTAATTAAGACCGTGAGCGTTGATCCCGTCGGAGTGTTTTTTTTTTAATATCCCGTGACCTCCCGGAGAGTAGTCCGATGGTCAGTCCGATGCTTAACCAATTGAGCCAACTGGTCAGCGGTTTACTGTATGCATGAAAACTGCAATTTTCTCTCACAGATATCAACGAATGTGATAACGGTTATAACGATTGTCATTATAATGCGACGTGTACCAACGTACCGGGCAGTTACCACTGTCAATGCAACGAAGGGTTTCACGGAAGTGGAAAGCTTTGCGAAGGTAAGATTCGAAGAAGCCCTGTTTAAGACTTATTCTTGCATGATGATTTATCCTAAGCTACCATCCTTCTCCATATCAAAACAAATTGTTTCCATGATTAAAGTAAATCCTCTTGTTGCGGATTCCCCTCTCCTGCCAAACAATATGGAGTTATCAAGTGAAGCTATGATCCTCGCAGTTATGAACGCAATTTTTGCAATTGCGTAGAGAAGCCTGAAAAATTCAGGACTTCAACGGGGTTTGAACCCGTGACCTCGCGATACCGGTGCGACGCTCTAACCAACTCAGCTATGAAGCCACTGACGTTGGGAGCTGGTCATGTGTGGGTTCTAATGTTCCCGTGAGGAATGGATCAATGATGAAATGATACATGAAATGGATCATATATGAACTGCAAATGACCAGCTCCCAACGTCAGTGGCTTCATAGCTGAGTTGGTTAGAGCGTCGCACCGGTATCGCGAGGTCACGGGCTCAAACCCCGTTGAAGTCCTGAATTTTCCAGGCTTCTCTACGCAATTGCAAAAATTGCGTTCATAACTGCGAGGATCATAGCTTCACTTGATTTCATATCTGCAGTTCATATATGATCCATTTCATATATCATTTCATCATTGATTCATTCCTCACGGGAACATTAGAACCCACAAATGACCAGCTCCCAACGTCAGTGGCTTCATAGCTGAGTTGGTTAGAGCGTCGCACCGGTATCGCGAGGTCACGGGTTCAAACCCCGTTGAAGTCCTGAATTCTTTAGGCTGCTCTACCCAATTGCAAAAATTGCGTTCATAACTGCGAGGATCATAGCTTCACTGGGTTTCATATCCGCAGTTCATATATGATCCATTTCATACATCATTTCATCATTAATAGAGAGTTAAGCAACGACAACGGTGACGGCAACGAGAACGTCATCTCACAATAAAAATTCGCGTCATTTTAATTGCTTCGGGACTATTTCAACCTTTTTAATGTGACAAGGGTGCGTTCAAAAATGACACTCGTCGGAACGGCTCTTAATTTAGTGGAGAAAATAGTAATTTATCCTCAAGTGCAGACGTTCTTCATAAAACCTCAACTTTGTCTATTTCACGTTGTTGATTTGCTGAAGACGGCAACGAAATGGACAAAAGTGAAAAACACACGTACAGGGCGTGCAAAGCTATTGTTCTTGCCCACTAAATAGGCTGATTTAGCAACAGAGCGTGAACGTCAGTGGCGACGTCGCGCGCAGCAAAACTACCAATGAGAATTTAGAATAGATAAGAAAAGAATGGAGTCTATTCTATTCTGAATTCTCATTGGTGTTTTTTCTGCGCGCGCCGTCGCCACTGACGTTCCCGTTAAATCAGCCTATTTAATATGCAAATTTGCGACGTTCTTGTTGCCGTCGCCGTTGTCGTTGCTTAAGGAGGCTCGAAAGGGTTTTCAGCTGAGCGTGCGCGTGTAAGCCACACACACAATTCTAAAAACTGCTCGCGTCAGCTCACGATTCAAAGTGGGTCACTAGAAATAAACAAATACCGCTAATTTCGCTCACCTTTCTTCTAATTCCTATACATATGGAATATAAATAGGCATCTCCTATTCACGAAAACTACGAAAATTGTACACACACGGTTTAATGGTCACTTAAATCCGTTTGTGTTTGCCCATAGCTTCACTCGCGCGTGCACTTGAATGAGCGGGTGACGCATGCGCGTAAATGCCAATCTTGTAACCCCCTCATTTTTCCTGATTTTGCAACTTTACTCGCTTATATCTCTGCTTCCGGACAGTGAATTTTTTTTCATTTTTTGCATGTTAGCTAAGATTAATTTAAAACGTTTGTCTTTCAAATTTAAAAAAATTATGTTGGTGAAAACAGAAATTAGCGGCACATTTCAAAAAAACTTATTTTTCTGAAAAACTGACCTACAGATTTTGTTGAATATTAAATATTTTAGAGATTATTTCTAACATTATCTGGTAACGCTGGATGGGAAGATTTCACCGTCCCGTTTTTTTCAAAAAAGACAATATATCTTGATTTTAAGGCTAAAAAAAATGCCTTATATCGTTGCCATGGTAACGTTATTTTGGAGGAAAATGTGATGTGACAAATCTATGATGGGTACTTAACACCCTGGCCAAATTTTGTCTTGATTTGATTTCTCTAACTGTATCTAAAAACATAATATGTTTATTTGTTTGAAAAAATGAGAAACTATTTCGAGCCTCCTTATCCGTAATGTGGAGGAACAGCACCTTCGTTATTTCCGCTTCTTCATAGACAACATTGTAGTGGGTGGGGAAGGGAGATGGGGTATTGTTTGGCATTTATTGTAGTTTTTTTAAAAAAAGGACGAGACTTGAGAGAAGTCTTAACGATTTTTGTCCAGGATTGTAGGCAGAGTATTGGGAGAACGGAGCAACCAGCCTTACATGGCGTTACTGGAACGACAGTTAGGGAAGTCCGTTAGACCAAGAGAGGATGATGGCATAATCCCATCATGATCCTTTAAGTTAAACAAACGATACAAAATAGGAAAAATGCTCCGTAAAAACGAAATGAAAGAAAGATAAATATCATCGTTGGTTTTATTAATGATAAGTATAAATTTAGTCTTAAGCGTAGCGATTTCATATTTCAATCAATCAAGTATTTGTTTTCAGTCCTATCCGCAGAAGTCGACGAAACAAAACTACCAACAACAACCAGGCATGTTGTACCGAAAGAAAATGGAGCAAGGACATTATCTACAGTTTCTTCTCTAAGAACAGACGCAAGAGAGAAACCGACCGTTAGTGTTTCTACCAAAGACGAAGATCCTGGGAAACCAGTTAGTGGTACGAAGGTTACAGAAACAGAGATATTAACTCCACCAACTCCCCCGATTCCACCAAGTCCTCCGATTCCACCAACACCATCGTCTCCCTTTTTTCCTTCGGAGTCTTCATCTGCAGTTGTTACAACTGGAAAAGATGAAACAATGACACGAACGAACCTCGGCCCTACAGAAGCAAGGATAACAAGAAATGTCACTTCACCAATCGAACAAACCTCATCAATTTTGACCGACGCAAGAGATACTGGGCGACCGACCAAGACCCGAGTGCCTACCACAGTTAAGTCTTCACAAGTAACAAAACCAGTGAGTTCTGTTGTTACAGAAGAAAAACAAATAGAAAAAACGACGATGATGTTTTCTTCAAAGCCAACGACCACAGCTCCCGTTTCAACTAAAAGCGACACTGGTGACGTCCAGTCTCGATTGATAGACCCATGCTCACCTGGCACGCACAACTGCTCTGTAAATGCCGCATGTGTTCAGGCGGTGAATGGATCTTATGACTGTAGGTGTAATCTTGGATTTGAAGGAGATGGCAATACCTGCGTTGGTAAGCTTTTGTTTCCATTGATTCTTGTAGGAAACTGGTGTGGCCGTTTGGGATCATTCATTAATGCTCATGGTATGTGAGGCCACATATGCAAAAACAGCCGTATGTCAAAGGGGACTTTGCCGAGATGCAGATACCAATCGTGAAACGAAGTAAAAAAAGTGAGGAGAGTCCCCTCAAACACACACAGGCAATTTTCATGGATAACTTTTTCAAACTGATTTAATGGACCCTAGTCACCTACTTTACATTGCGCGCCCACAACACTTCATTCGCCATTTTTGGCCGGGGTGCCCCCGAAATTCGCAATTCTGTGACTATTAAAGTAATCCGTTTCCATCGGACATCAAATGGGCTAGACACGCCCTCTTGCTTGACCTATCAAATAGTGCGTTCTAAGTTTTCATTTTCCCTGGTTGTTCTTATTAGATATCGACGAATGCGCTACCAACGATCCATTGTGTGACGTCAATGCCACGTGTTTCGACACAGACGGTTCATTTTCCTGCCACTGCAAGAGAGGATTCATTGGAAACGGACTGACATGTCGAGGTATACAACTGAACATGGCTCCACAACAGCGTTGTGTCGCAACCCGTTCTCTTGAACCTAAAACCATTGTGCGGTGTAGCCGGAGTTGAAGGCTCATAATCGGGACGACCCCTGTCTCTGCTTTATCTCAATTAAGAATCAGTAGTTATGACCTGCTATGGCGACCGTCGGACTCTTTTCTTTAACTTTTATCTTTGACTGTCTTGTTAGATTAATCCTTGTATTATTTTCTGAGGTTGATTCTTAACATCAACACCTCAATTTATCCTTTTCTCCTATTTATTTATCTTATAATGCTTTCCGCAATCTTCTTACACTTAACAAGAGAAAAAATGGTTGAACCACCAAAAAACAAAACAGAAAATAAAGTACGAAAATTTGCTATGGATGGTTGTTGACCGGCCCAGACCAATTCCATAATTAGCACTCGATCGCAAAATGCTCTCTTAGAGCTTTTCATAATGTATTCCTCGAAAACGATAAAACGGCGAACACTGAAGTATCAGGGAAACAAAAACAAAAGAAAACAAGGAAATATCAAATATTGTGAAAAACAAATAACAACAAAGGCAAACAGTTTTGGTGGTATTCCTGCGCGCGTTATTTCCAAATCAGTCTCGCTCGTATGTTTGACCGAGGATTGCACTCCCTTCTTAGACCTGGGAATAGATTAGTTAGTCAAAGTTGTGTAAACCTTAAAGGTCACGGGCATTATTTCATGGCGAGAAATATGAAGAGAAAAATTATATACGCTCAGTGTCAAACTACTTTAGTTGTCGAAC
>OX421451.1:10042064-10052064 GCA_949126865.1 Montipora capitata
GTGGAAACTGCAAATTGTGTAAATACAGAAGGTTCATACCTTTGTGAATGTAGGAATGGATATTTTGGTGACGGCACGACATGCGAAGGTATGTGATGGTGAACCTGCTTTTCAATAACTAGACTCTGCGTATATCGAGAATTTTTCTTCGGGTATTCCACTCTTCCCCTCATCTCAAGAAACGGCCATTTGTGCTGATTTGATTTCTTAGAAGTACCACAAATCATATTTATGCCAAACTAATACATTTTACCCTTACAATGACGATAAAGTTGACGATAATGATGATGATGATAATGATTGTGAAGATAACGATGTGTAATAATAATAATAATAATAATAATAATGATAATAATAATAATAATAATTATTATTATTATTATACTGAGAAATAAAATGAAAATGTGCAATAAATAGTATAACAAAGTGAGATATATGAACGAAAGTAATTAAGGATGAAGGCGCAAACCAAAAAAGAAGTAAAATTTTTTAAGCTAATAAAGGAGACTAATTAGTATGAAAGGGATGAATTAAAATGTTTGCTTTTCCCAAAGGATGTGCATGGCTTCCTTGATTTTCAATTGGAAGCTTGTGGAAGCAGAGTCGAGAACTTTGAAACAAGATACACCGGTATCTTACACTGGACAGCAAGTCACATCCCTTGACCTCAGGTATCCAGCACCTTCCTCAGGATTCTGGACGTTGCTAGCAAACAGGATTTTCTGCAGAGCTGAGAAATTCACCGCACAATGTAGTTGTTCTTGGTACTCTTCGAAGTCTTTACTCTTAGTGCCCAATGCCCCTGTGACGATTGGGATAACCTTCACCCTTTTACATTCCCAAATTCGGCCAATTTCATATCGCAAGTCATTGTAGTTTTCAAGTTTTTCCTGTTCTTTCTCTTTCACCATCGTATAAAGAGACATTCAATGTCTACCAACGCACATTCTCTTGGTCTTTTGTACAGAATTACTTTGTCAGGTCGAGAGTGTTCCATTACCTTATCTGTCTGAATTGTGCAGTCCCATAAAATTTTCACATCTTCATTTTCCAGCACCTTCTCTACTTTATGGTCATACCACTTTTTAGAGGAAGGAAAATTGAACTTTTTACATAGCTCCAATTGTAGTACTAAGGCTACTTTTATTATTACATTAGAGCGGTTTTCAATTGAGTGTCGAAAGCAATTAACGAATTCCTTTGGTTTATGATTACTTCACTCAGTGATTGGTTCAAAGTTCTCGCGCCCCTTTTTCAACCAATCAGAAGTGAAATCAAAACCAATCGTAGCTCGCTCGTGCACATTTTCCCGCGCATCTTGTCAGTTACGTGTAATTACTTCAAGTTTTGATTGGTTTAGATTGTCTCCGTCCTTTTTGATCGGCCAAAGTAATTACTTTGGTTTTGGTTTTACGACTCTCGATTGAAACTCGCTCAATTATTACTATTATTATTGCAGATACTGACGAATGTTCCTCGCCTGACGCTAACAATTGCAGCATTTACTCCTCATGTAACAACACAGACGGCTCATACATTTGCACTTGTAACAGAGGCTTTACTGGGGACGGGTTCACATGTTCAGGTAACTGAAGAAAACTTCTTATATGGCAAAAGATAGCCCGCTGACGTGCGCTGCCCGAGGCGGAATATATTTTATTTGGGGCAACATTTTTATATTTACATTTGCCTTAGAAGCACAATCTCCCCAAGATTTCCACAACTCAGTTGTCGCCACGAGATTCTGGCCTTAGTAAGAATTCATCGGATGGGGCAATGAGGCAGTACTGATCAAAAGGGCGTTAACTTAGTGGGATGGCGTTTTTTGCAGATCAAGACGAATGCTTCATAGACGAAGGAGGTTGCGCAGAAACTTCGAATTGTGTGAATACTGAGGGGTCTTTTTTCTGTGAGTGTAAAAATGGATATGTTGGAGATGGTACGATTTGCGCAGGTATGTGGTAATAACTCTGCGTATAAAATAACGAGAGATTTTTTTCTCCAAGGACTCCGGTATTCTTCCCTTCTCTGAAACGTACCGGCATTTGTTTGTTTTGTTTTGAGTTAATTTGATTTTAGTCGTTAGAAGGCTCTTAAGCACATCCGACTTTCAAACTGTTCCATAGCACCGTAGGCTTCTGGTCCATATCACCCTCACGTTGACAATAAAGTTAAGAATGGGCCTTATTCGCGCGGCGGCCATATTGGCCATAGACAATAGATTTCGTACCTCGATCCTCGAGTTGAAATGTTTGGGAACGAGTTTCGGTGGGGCAAAACAAAAATTTTCAATCCCTCGGGACTCAACATGACCGCCTTGTGATTAAGGCCTATGAATGATGTAAAATATATAAAATGCTCTTCATGTTCAGAAATGATATGCAGTCCCAATTTTGACATCCAACACGAAGTGTCCCTTAAGACTAAGCCTTTGCTAACTCTTTCCAACAAAAAGCTAAGGGTAACGGTTAGCGCTATTTATCCGCTGTTTAGAGCGGTTTTCAAATGAGTGTCGTAAAACCAAAACCAAAGTAATTACTTTGGCCAATCAAAAAGGACGGAGGCAATCCAGTAAACCAATCAAAACTCGAAGAAATTACACGTAACCGAAACATAGCGCGGGAAAATGTGCACGCGCGAACCACGATTGGTTTTGGTTTCACTTCTGATTGGTTGAAAAAGTGGCGCGAGAACTTTGAACCAATCACTGGGCTATCACTGGGTGAAGTAATGCAAAACCAAAGTAATTTGCTAATTACTTTCGACACTCAATTGAAAACCGCTCTATCCTTATTTGAGGAGCAGCATTTGGGGGACATTTTGTAACGTTTCTTGTCTGTATTCCGAGACACGAGTGATGTTGAAGTTGAGGAGAAGAGCAAGGGGACACTTCGTGACGCTTATTGAAATCCTTTTGCATTTAATTATGGGCAATTCTTGATTTTTGTCGTCATTAGCTTCATTAAATTTTTATTGTAGATATTGATGAATGTTCCTCACCTGGCGCTAACAACTGCAGCCTTAATGCAACATGTAGCAACACAAATGGGTCATACACCTGTACTTGCAACAAAGGATTTTCTGGAGATGGGTTCAATTGTTCAGGTAACAGCAAACCCTGTTTATATGGCAAAAACCCGGTTACCCAAACTAGCTGTGTGGAATATGTGGCCAATGATGTGGGAATGGCCACATTGTCCACATGGGTAGCTTGGTAACGGCTCAATGCCCCACTTTACTAACTAACTATAGCAAGAAAGAGTAAGATTAATTGGCCACATGTTTTCCAAAACTACTTGTGGGGACTACAGACCTTATCACAGATGTATCAGAAACATCTGCATCGCAGACAGGTTAACACCGGGCCAAGGGAATATCCTTGCCTTTTCCTGTGGGTATGTGTCAGCGTCCACTTCAAGTCAGCCAAAAAGATCATTTTCTCCCTAAATTTTCACAACTTTTTTATCGCGCCGAGACTTTCAACTGATTAATGGGTTAATAAGGCAATTATAATGCAGAATGGCAATAACTACGAGGAATGCTGTTTTGCAGATAAGGACGAATGCGTTACAGACCGAGGAGGTTGTGTAGAAACCGCCAATTGTGTGAATACCGAAGGTTCCTATCACTGTGAATGCAAGAGGGGATATTCTGGTGACGGTACTACTTGTGAAGGTACGCGTTAGTGTGTCAGGAACTATGATGAATGATGAGATCAGAACTGAGCCCATTGTGCTCGTGACAAATGTAGGAGTTAGTCACAAGGGCAATAATGATCTCGTACTGCCCACTGGTTCGAATAGATAGGAATTAAATTGTGACATAAGAACGAATGAACGTTACTCTACAGGCGATCAATTGACGCGTGTGTCATTATTTGAAAATATCATTCTCAGTAAGGAATTTGTTTTATGGATAATATATTTCGTCATTTACTGGAACTGCGTATTGGGAACTTTTGTTCCGGCTAAGCAAATTAAAGATCTGCGTTACGGTTATGAGAGGTGCTTGAAAAAAAAAGAATTTCTGTCTTATATGGTCTCGTTCGTGCTCTAATACTAAATAAATGAGTGATTTCGCGGTAGCAAATTTAGCAACAGAACGCAAATGGTGGGAATTTTTTCATGCAAAATAAATTTGTACAACTGCGTATTAGCAAATACTAAATTGCCTTAAAAAGAAAGTGCAGCAAATGTTCTTCTTCACATCTCCATTTATGTCCAGGGCCCTGTTATTCGAAATCCGATTAAGTTAATCCAGGATTAGCGTAAACTTTAGTTCAATTTTTTTCAAGTTTTGGGTGAAAGTTTCTTTTGGTTATTTTAGTTTTTTAAGATTGACTTCCTCTATGTAAACGTTTGCCAAATATCAGCGTTGACCAACATTTGGGAGTAGAGAAATAAACTCCTTGGTTAATTGTTAATCTGGGATTAGCATTAATCGGCTTTCGAAGTCTAAGCCTTTGCTTCCTATTAGAAACGAGTGATATTGAAGTTGGGGAGAAGAGAGAGAAGACACTTCGTGACGCTTATTGAAATCGGCTTGCATCTAATTAGGGTCAATCATGGACACGTGTCTTTCACGTGTGATAAGATAACTCATCAAGTTTCTTTTTTTCTCCACTATCTTTACTGAGTGACAAAGGCGAGGAAGGGAAGGCTCTCTAGCTAAGGACGGTGCCTACTATTGGTATTGCGCACACGTTCTGCGCATCTCGTAATACTCGAGTTTCCAATCGGTGATGCTTACTAATACAGGGTTATTTTTACGCAGTTTAAAACTAACCGGAGAAAGTAGATCTTAGTAAGTACTATTGGTACCCAAAAAGAAAACTGGGGATAGCCATGCATTTTTAAGAGATAATTAAGCTTCAATTTCAGAAAGAACGCCATACATGGCTTTGTATTTTAGAGCTTGTTCCATATATTATTCATGAATTATCTTTGGCAAATGCGTGGTTACACCCAATAACACTTGTTAAGATCTCCATTTCCTGCATAATCATAAACCGGAGAAGAAGTATCTTTGAATTAGGAGGTAGACTGACCTTCAGCAGGGATAGCGGAGTGGTGCGCGCTCTCCCCTGCCACCGATGTGGCCCGAGTTCGATCCCCAGAATTGGCGTGACATGTGGGTTGAGTTTGATGGTTCTCTACTCTGCTTCGACAGGTTTTTCTCCGGATACTCCGCTTTCCCCCTCCCCTCCCTCAAAAAACAACCTTTTGTTTGATATTTGACTTTACTTCTGTACAGTGTCCTCAATCGGCCATTTCCGAGTTCATGTCTGCCTCCTCTTCAAAGCGAGTCTAAGTGCAAAGTTTTTGTGATGGCAATTAGTTCTACTTTACATATGAATGAAAACTAATTTTCATAAGAAAACCTTCGCACTTAGACTCGCTTTGAAGAGGAGGCAGACATGAACTCGGAAATGGCCTATTAGTGCCTCATCCCTAAATACAGTTGACTTTTAAGTAAAGTTCATTCATCTGTTTGTTAAATTTTCTATGCATTTCTCTTGTAGATATTGACGAGTGCTCTTTAGCTAACGCTAACAACTGCAGCCTTAATGCTACATGTAGCAACACCAACGGTTCATACATATGCGCTTGCAATAGAGGCTTCACTGGGGACGGATTCAATTGTTCAGGTAATTTTGAGGACTCGTTATCATTTAACCATTTTTCCACGACCGCGGATTGGTTATGGACCTCTTTCATAATGGCGGCCAAATAAAATATGCTTTTGTTTTGATGTTAATAAGCCTTTCTAGCCACGCTACGACAAGCAAATTTCAAACGAATATTTGTTTCAAAATGAGGGTAGTAGGTCTAATTAACATGAATATGAAAGAATGTAAAGGTGGTCGGCATTTATGAAAGTGGTCAGTGAGGTGATACGAGAAGCACAGCGCCGAGTTGGCTGGAAGCAATCTCATATACAACAAGTGCGCATGGAATGACTGTTTCAATTTTACAAAACTACCAGCGGGGGCAATCAGTTTCCATAGACTGAAATTCCTACGGTTTATTTAGTAAATAAACCCCTTCGGGCCCCTGGTATGTCGGCGGATAATGTCCGCGGCCGAGAAGCGACGTTTGAAGGCAAATATGAAATGCTGATCTGTTGGCGATGCTTCGTATATTTTAGATACACTGTTCAAAATTTCACTAGAAAGAAAGTGTGTCGGTCTCAGGAAAAAAGTCAAATCATTTTGTCACTGCGAGTCGAAAACTCGAAAACAAGTTGCTTTTTTGCTTACTGAAACAGAAATTTCAACCATGAAAGACTCGTTTGAACGGTTAGTTTATTTTCATAGTTAGTAAACACAGTGTATTAAATTCTCTACTCTATAAAATGACTTAGTTTAAATTCGCGTAAGATTTAACCTCTAAAGCCTGCTCATAACTTTCTTTACCTTCAAAAAGACTGACACCATATTTTAGTGACACCGGAACAGCATTTGCAACGAGCTTTTTAATGTTACTATCACTAGACTCCAGAAAATGAGTTTGTTTTTCTTCCATGTAAAATGAAAACTCTTTTGCTGCCTTTTTTTTATTGCGGGATAACTGTCCTGTAAGTTTGCACCACGTGACTTAAGTTAGGCGATAAAATCGCCCGAAAATTAAAGGGTGGGTTACCTATAAATACTGATAACCGAGAGGGAGGGCGCCAATCGGGTTACAAAAGTCGACTATATATAGGATATGTGTAAGCAGATGCTGATATAATGGCATTCCCGGTAATCCGACTGCTTTTGTGGAGAAAAAGATTTGGTAAGGCCATACATTATTATCCATATTCGCTCATTTCGGTGGCAACTAGAAAAAGATCATTTGTTGCCTGGGACGTTGAATTGAGTCCGGTATCATCAAGTCCACCGAAGATTTAAGACGTGATCTCTGAAATAGGATAATACAATCCCGTTTTTACATTTGCACTTACATTTAGAATGCGATACACTTTTATTCTTTCCTCAGTTAACGAGCTAGCAAGCGAATAGTTCATATATCCTTGACGTGTTACCGCGGTTTGCACATTTGAAGTGGACCTGTCTTGTAGCCCAAGTAGACAAGCTTCAGTGCCTCTAAAATATAAAACGGCGCATAACCTAAGTACATTTAACATTTATTCCGTGAGTACGTATTGGATTTGTAGTGGTAAATAGCCGACATGTGTGAATGTAATGGTCAGAATTTTGATAGTCTGAACGTTTAGATATGTGGAAATTTCGCTTCCCGCCACAAATTATTTGCCTTAGCAACACTTCGAGTGGTAACACTGTATATGAACCGATAACGGCGATTAAGTGAAGCAATCAGGCCCGGATTGCTAAATGCTCGAAGCATGGTTAGCGCGAACCAGCGTTAAATACCATGGAATCCTATAGGTTTTGATACCTCTTAACCAATGGTTTGCATAGAGGCTATAGGCAAGGTATTGATTGAACAAGTCAATGAAACCAGTATAGTACAAAGTTGCAATAACTGAGTCAATGCATTTTTACAGACCAAAACGAATGCCTTATAGACCGTGGAGGTTGCGCAGGAACTGCCAACTGTGTAAATACAGAAGGCTCTCACCTCTGTGTCTGTCAAAGTGGATATTTTGGAGACGGTGTGACTTGTGAAGGTATGTGTACAAAGTGGCGGAACTAAGGACTACTTAAACTGAAAACAGACGCGAGGGTTAGCAAGAAATGCTACCTTTTGTGTGATTGTCTTTTGGAGGGTAAGTCAGGAAAGCGGAGGCTCTTTTGAAGGATTAAGTGACCCATGCATCTATTGATGTTAACTGTGTAATACGCCCGTGGGAAGGATATTACGCTAGTTGCTTGGCAACGGGCAGAAAGCCTTGCTCCCAAGAGATCTTGTAGCTCAATGGGTAGAGCATCCGACCGCTGACCGGTGTTACAGAGGCCCTAGGTTCGAGTCCTGCCAAAGACTCTGTTTTTTCAGTTGTCCCCTCGCCCGTTGCCAAGCAACTAGTGAAAGATTAAGTGATCGATGGACTTATTTCTTGGATCGGCGCCGTATTTCCTTTTGATTTCAGATATTGATGAATGTTCCTCACCCGACGGTAGTAACTGCAGCCTTAATGCCTCATGTACCAACACAAACGGCTCATACGCATGTGCGTGTAACAAAGGCTTCACTGGGGACGGATTCACATGTTTAGGTAACTAAGAGAAATCTGTTTCATGAAAAAAGGTATTCCGTCAATATGAGGAGGCATACCCTTTGCAGAACACCGATTAATATTAGGACACTGAGGGGAACAGGACTGGCGCAGTGGTGAGAGCACTCGTTTTCTACCATCGAGGCCAAGGGTTGATTCCCAGATTTGGCGTCATATTTAAGTTGAGTTTGTTGGTTCTCAACTCCGCTCGGAGAGATTTTTCTCCCAGAACTCTGGTTTCTCCCTCTCCACAAAAACCAACGTTTGATTTGATTAGAGTTAAAGCGAGTTTCAATCGAGTGTCGTAAAACCAAAACCAAAGAAATTACTTTGGCCAATCAAAAATGACGGAGACAATCCAGTAAACCAATAAAATCTCGAAGTAATTGCACGTAGCCGACACAAAGCGCGGGAAAATGTACACGCGCGAGCCACGATTGGTTTTGGTGTCACTTCTGATTGGTTGAAAAAGTGGCGCGAGAACTTTGAACCAATCACTGAGTGAAGTAATCATAAATCAAAGTAATTCGCTAATTACTTTCGATACTCGATTGAAAACCGCTCTAAATTGATTTTGATTTCTATGTACAGTGTCCACAAGTAGTGTCCAAGCGCCAGAAGACTTAACACGTAAATAAAGCTCGTTGGCATCGTTATTCTAATTTACTCACATTCTTCGGTCTGCCGCTCTTCCAAGCAATTCATGTACGCGAATGGTTGAGGAAAGAAGTTCTGAAATAGCAAAGAAAGTTTTTGAAACATTGCTGAATGGGAAACAAAAATATCCAGGAGAGAAATAATTTACCTAGGGTGTTTCAAAACAAGTGAAATTGTGCGCGGCTGATCTAAGTGTTGAGTATTTTAATGGCGGAAGTTGTGATAAGTAGGCTTGAATTAAGCTTCAAACTTTATGGATTTCAAACAACGTTGAGAATAAATGAACTTACCGGTACCGTTTTAGATGAAGACGAATGTGCCAAAGGCATCTCAGAATGTCACCCAGATGCTACATGCACAAATACAATTGGGTCACGCATTTGTCAGTGTAACGTCGGCTTATTCGGGGATGGACTGACGTTTTGCCTTGGTAAGAAAAGACAGTATTCTTGGTTTTCACATGACGTCACGACCGCCATGTTGGTGCCCAAAACAAAGAAAAGGCGGCCATGTTGGTGCCCCGACCAAATCCTCCGGGAATTTAACTCTATTATTATGCAAACGCTTCCTTTTGTTTTCGTTGAAAAACATGGCTGTTGATCACGTGAGTGAAAACCAGCAATAATATACTATAGCATATGAGGCACACCAAACAACCTCGTTAGTGGGGCGCTGTTACGCTCTTTCTGCATTTGGCAAGGTAAATGATGTTTTGGCGAAATACCCGAAGATAGTAAATACACATCTCTACAAAATCCATCAGGGACGAATTAAAGGGAGACCGATAAATCAGTCTCGCTGTAAATGGTACCCGTATATACATGGCAGATTCTTGTACACCCAAAGCGATAGTTTCATCCGCTTATTGAGGATGTATGGAAATGGATTACAATGTGAAAAAAGAAAACTGTTATCAATGTTTAGAACTTTCTCATTGGGTTCGAAAACTACAGCCTAGAAAATTGTGATTTTCCTTCCTTTAGTGTGAAAGCGGTGTTCTTGTCTGAGATATTACTGACGTATTTACATAAATGTAACTTGAAGAGGCTGGGTTACATTAAATGTGCTATAATCTCCACGAGTCGTCTCTTCTAACTTACGCCAATATATAAGAAAGAGAAGGAGGAGGGGGTAGGAGGTTAAGGGAAGGAGCGTAGGTTTGCGG
>OX421451.1:10057064-10152064 GCA_949126865.1 Montipora capitata
TTAACTCTCTAAAGCCTGCTCCTAACTTTCTTTACCTTCAAAAAGACCCAGAAAAGACATTGACACTATATTTTATTGACTTCCTTGCACTTTCCGGAACAGCATTTGCGACGGGCTTTTTTAATGTTACTATCACTAGACTCCAGAAAACGAGTTTGTTTTTCTTCCATGTAAAATGAAAACTCTTCTGGTGCCTTTTTTCCTTTTCGACGAACATGATCGCTACAGCATTTCGCAGGGAAAATATCCAAGCAAACAGGGTTAATTACGGGATAACTGCCCTGAACGTTTGCACCACGTGACGGAGGTTAGCCAATAAAATCGCCTGAAAATTTATGGGTGGATTACATATAAATGCTGATAACCGAGAGGGATCGGGTTACAAAAGTCGACTATATATAGGATATGTGTAAGCAGATGCTGATATAATGGCATTCCCGGTAATCCGACTGCTTTGGTGGAGCAAAAGATTTGGTAAGGCTATGCATTATTATCCAAATTCGCTCATTTCGGTGGCAACTAGACGAACATCATTTGTTGCCTGGGACGTTGAATTGAGTCCGCGGCCATCAAGTTCACCGAAGATTAAAGACGTGATCTCTGAAATAGGATAATACAATCCCGTATTTACATTAATTTGCACTTACATTTAGAGTGTGAGACACTTTTATTCTTTCCTTAACGAGCTAGCAAGCAAATAGTTCACCTATCCTTGACGTGTTACCGCGGTTTACACATTTAAAGTGGACCTGTCTTGTAGCCCGAGTAGACAAGCTTCAGTGCCTCTAAAATATAAAACGCCGCATAACCTAAGTACATTTAACATCTACTCCGTGAGTACGTATCTTATTTGAAGTGGTAAATAGCCGACATGCGTGAATGTAATGGTCTTATTGAATTTTGATAAAGTCTGAACCTTTAGATATGTGGAAATATCTCTTCCCGCCACACATTATTTGCCTTAGCAACACTTGGAGTTGTAACACTGTATATGAACCGACGCATTAGCGCTAACTAGCGTTAAATACCATGGAATCCTATAAGTTTTGATACCTCTTAACCAATGGTTTGCATTCTGTTGCATTTTATTGTTTGATTCTCGCATTTCAATTTTGTGCATAGAGGCTATAGGCAAGGTATTGATTGCACAAGTCAATGAAACCAGTATAGTACAAAGTGGCAATAACTGAGTCAATGCATTTTTACAGACCAAAACGAATGCCTTATAGACCGAGGAGGTTGCGCAGGAACTGCCAACTGTGTAAATACAGAAGGCTCTCACCTCTGTGTCTGTCAAAGTGGATATTTTGGAGACGGTGTGACTTGTGAAGGTATGTGTACAAAGTGGCGGAACTAAGGACTACTTAAACTGAAAACAGACGAGAACATTAGCAAGGAAAGCTACCTTTTGTGTGATTTTTCTTTTGGAGGGTAAGTCAGGAAAGCGGAGGCTCTTTTGAAGGATTAAGTGACCCATGCATCTATTGATGTTAACTGTGTAATACGTCCGTGGGAAGGATATTACGCTAGTTGCTTGGCAACGGGCGGAAAGCCTTGCTCCCAAGAGTTCTTGTAGCTCAATGGGTAGAGCATCCGACCGCTGACCGGTGTCACAGAGGCCCTAGGTTCGAGTCCTGCCAAAGACTCTGTTTTTTCAGTTGTCCCCTCGACCGTTGCCAAGCAACTAGTGAAAGATTAAGTGATCGATGGACTTATTTCTTGGATCGGCGCCGTATTTCCTTTTGATTTCAGATATTGATGAATGTTCCTCACCCGACGCTAGTAACTGCAGCCTTAATGCCTCATGTACCAACACAAACGGCTCATACGTATGTGCGTGTAACAAAGGCTTCACTGGGGACGGATTCACATGTTTAGGTAACTAATAAAAATCTATTTTATGACAAAAGGTATTCCGCCAATATAAGGAGGCATACCCTATGCAGAACACCGATTAATATTAGGACACTGAGGGGAACAGGACTGGCGCAGTGGTGAGAGCACTCGTTTCCTACCATCGAGGCCAAGGGTTGATTCCCAGATTCGGCGTCATATTTAACTTGAGTTTGTTGGTTCTCAATTCCGCTCGGAGAGATTTTTCTCCCGGAACTCTGGTTTCTCCCTCTCCACAAAAACCAACGTTTGATTTGATTAGAGTTAAAGCGAGTTTCAATCAAGTGTCGTAAAACCAAAACCAAAGTAATTACTTTGGCCAATCGAAAAGGACGCAGGCAATTCAGTAAACCACTCAAAACGAAGTAATTGCACGTACTCGACGCAAAGCGCGGGAAAATGTGCTAGCGCGAGCCACGATTGGTTTTGGTGCCACTTCTGATTGGTTGAAAAATTGGCGCGAGAACTTTGAACCAATCACTAAGTGAAGTAATCATAAACCAAAGTAGTTCGCTAATTACTTTCCATACTGAATTGAAAACCGCTCTAAATTGGTTTTGATTTCTGTGTTCAGTGTCTACGAGTAGTGCCCAAGCGCCAGAAGACTTAACACGTAAATAGAGCTCCTTGGCATCGTCATTCTAATTTACTGACATGCCTCGTTCTGCCGCTCTCCCAAGCAATTCATCTACGCGAATGCCTGATGATCATCAGATATATTATTCTCACGTCGATCCAGCGACTCTAGACGCATGCGTATCTCATAATATCAAGGTGGCCAATCACTGGTACCATGAAAATGGAATGTTAGTTAACGAGAGCAAGGACCAGGGTCTAGTCCTTGGTGATACGGACTATAGTTTTTCCTTCCCAGTAAAGGACACATTAGAGATTTTTGGAATGGAAATAGATAATAAGCTCGATTTTTCTAGTCACGTATCCAATTTATGCAAAAGGATCAATAATCAATTTAATGTTATGCTGCGCTTTCGAAAACTCATACCCAGGGACACCTTACTTAAGATTTACAACGCGCACATTTTACCGCATGTTGACTATTGTTCTTTAGTTTGCAATTTTTGACGGGCGCGAAATACGGATAAGCTAGAGGAGCTAAATAAGAGAATACTTAGACTTATACTTGGGGATTACTTGTCTCCATATGATAGCCTACTCACTAGGGTCAACACTAATTCCTTATGCAATAAGCGCGTTCAGAAATTCCTTATATTATTATATAAGAGCCTGTTTTTCACTCATTTTCCGGCTTATATGAAAGATATGTTTTGACTTCGGTCCTCTTCTTATAATCTTCGCGGTAATAACATACTAACACTTAGAAAACCTAGAACAACTATGATGTCCATAATGTTCGCTTAGTAAAATATATTCTATATACAAGGCTAAAAGTTAAAAAAATTAAATTATTCAAACCAAACGTTTTCGGCTGTTTGCCATCATCAAGGTTAAAATGGGTGATCGACCGCGCGTACATTTATATCTTATGTAATTCCCAAAGGGAAAAGTTTGGAGACATAAGAAATGACTTGTTTGTTCAAACTGGGGCGGAATTGTTGGATCATTAGCCCCTCGACGATCCTACGCTTGTGAAAAGTCTGTGCCGAGGAGAGAACACGCCAAGTGAAAGCATGTGATGGGTTTTCCCGCAGGTGTTTTGCAGGTTCAGAAGTGTGAGCAGGATTTGAATGCTCCGCAATTCGTACTGCTAGGTTTCGTACAGTCTCGCCAAGGTAATCAACGCCAGAAGAACAATCACCTTTGTAAACAACTTTGGCTCTGTGAGTGTTTTTGTCTTTGTTGTTAAAGAGGGTTTTGATTTGCCTTGTTTGCCACAGGATTATAAAAATAAAATTGAAATTAGTGAACTTGTTGAGTTTTTCAATAAACGTCTTACTGAGTTTTTCGTTTTTACCGCAAAAAGGGAGCTTGATGAAAACTTTCTTTCGTTCTTCGAAGAGAAAATTCGGAATGATGTTGTCATCTTGGGGCGAGTGGTTTAGAAAGTTGTTGATTGTATGCGAAATAAAACGTTTCGGATAACCTGCATTGATGAAAGAAGTTTCTAGAGTTTTTAAGTCCTTGTCAAAATCGGTAGAGATGCGTTTGGCTTTGTAGAGTGCGCCAGTGATGCAATTCCTTTTCCACTTGGTAGGGACCTCAGATTTCCAATGTGTTGGTAGTTTCCCCGGTTTCTTGAAGACGCTGCAATTGAACTTGTTGGTATAACTAAAGGCAGTATCGAGAAAATGGTCGGGGTTTTCCTCGACAGTGAAAACAATGTTAGGGTGGTAGCGATTTAGTCGTTCGAATAGAGCATCAGGCTCGTTCTTTTTTTTCTTAGAGAAACAATCATCAACTTACCGATCATAAAATGGCGCATGCGGGTTAAAAGGTCGGACTACGTCAGCTTCTAATTATTGAAAAACTCAACAAGTTCACTAATTCAATTTTATTTTTATAATCCTGTGGCAAACAAGGCAAAACCCTCTTTAACAACAAAGACAAAAACACTCACAGATCCAAAGTTGTTTACAAAGGTGATTGTTCTTGTGGCGTTGATTACATTGGCGAGACTGTACGAAACCTAGCAGTACGAATTGCGGAGCATTCAAATCCTGCTCACACTTCTGAACCTGCAAAACACCTGCGGGAAAACCCATCACATGCTTTCACTTGGCGTGTTCTCTCCTCGGCACAGACTTTTCACAAGCGTAGGATCGTCGAGGGGCTAATGATCCAACAATTCCGCCCCAGTTTGAACAAACAAGTCATTTCTTATGTCTCCAAACTTTTCCCTTTGGGAATTACATAAGATATAAATGTACGCGCGGACGTCACCCATTTTAACCCTGATGATGGCAAACAGCCGAAAACGTTTGGTTTGAATAATTTAATTTTTTAACTTTTAGCCTTGTATATAGAATATACTAGAACAACTAGTTATGGCCTTAATTCGTTTTCTTACTTCTCATCTAAGCTATGGAATACACTGCCTGACTCTATCCGTATGAGTGCATTTACAGATTTTAAAAGGGAAATACAGGGCCGTATCTTTGTGTAGTCGCTTTCGCCTATTTTCATTTTTTGCTGTTTAAATTTCTAATGACATGTAAGATATAATATATATTTGTAATACTGTGTATTTTAGTTGTTTTGCGTAGATTTATATAATACTTTCCTTTTATGTTTTCTCGAAGATACTAGCTCTTGCAAGCTACTCTGAAATTCGAGAGGAAATCAGTAAAGTTTATGTATGTATGTATGTATGAAAGAAATTCTGAAATAGCAAAGAAAGGTTTTTGAAACATTTCAGAATGGGAAACGAAAATATTTAGGAAATAAATAATTTACCTAGGGTGTTTCAAAACAAGTGAAATTGTGCGCGGCTGATCTAAGTGTTGAGTATTTTAAAGACGGAAGTTGTGATAACTAGGCTTGAATTAAGCTTCAAAGTGTATGGATTTCAAACAACGTTGAGAATAAATGAACTTCCCGGTACCGTTTTAGATGAAGACGAATGTGCCAAAGGTATCTCAGAATGTCACCCAGATGCTACATGTACAAATACAATTGGGTCACGCATTTGTCAGTGTAACGTCGGCTTATTTGGGGATGGACAGACGTTTTGCCTTGGTAAGAAAAGACAGTATAATACACTATAGCGTATGAGGCACACCAAACAACCTCGTTAGTGGGACGCCGTTACGCTCTTTCTGCATTTGGCTAGACTGCAAAACAGTCGTTTCCTTCCTTTTTCGGAAGGCGCGAAGCGCCGTAAGTGTGATCCTTAGCGCGCGAGCCTCACTCGCCCTACGGGCGTGTGAGGCGTCTCTCCCCATTTTCCCTCGCCGTTTCTACACTCGCTCCAGACCTTTCGTTTGAATATTTACCGCGTCGCTTGCGTTCGCAAAAAATACATCTGTTTTGCAGTTTAGCATTTGGCAAGGTAAATGATGTTTTGGCCAAATACCCAAAGATAGTAAATGCACTTCTCTACAAAATCCAGCAGGGACGAGCTAAAGCGAGACCGATATATCGGTCTCGCTGTAACTCGTACCCGTATATACATGGCAGATTCTTGCACACCTGAAGCGATAGTTGCATCCGCTTATTGAGGATGTATGGAAATGGATTACAATGTGAAAAAAGAAAAATGGTATCAATGTTTAGAACTTTCTCATTGGGCTCGAAAACTACAGCCTATAAAATTTTGATTTTCCTTCCTTTAGTGTGAAAGCAGTGTTCTTGTCTGAGATATTACTGACGTATTGACATAAATTTAACATGAAGAGGCTGGGTTACATTAAATGTGCCAGAATCTCCACGAGTCTTCCCTTTTAACTTACGCCAATATATAATAAAGAGAGGGGAGGGGGTAGGAGGGTAAGAAAAGGGGTGTAGAATGGCGGGGAAGGAAGGAAAATGGGGGGGGGGGGGGGTGCAGAGGGGTTTTAATCAGAGTCAAACATTTGTCGCACGATTACATACAAACGAGCTTCTAATGGAATGATCATCCCGGTTAGGTTGCCCTTTGAAAGGCTGTGATATACTTAGGAAATTTTGAGGGGTTTTCACGTAGTTTTTTTGTCGACAGTAATTTCGAGATTGCTTTGGTTCATGTATGCGGCAACACTATATTAATGGGTTATTTGCACAATGGCGTCATTTAACTTTTAAGACCAGAATACTTTGTCAAAATGCTTTCTTTTTCAAAAATTTCTGTTCTCCGAGACAGTTGGTAAAACCTTTTTGACAGTAGTAGTCACTCAAAGCATTATGGTCATGGAGGTAAAATTTTGCCATCATTCAAATGGCATTTGTCTAGAAACGTTTCCGCCAAATGCATTTACCTGTAAAAGGAACGCTAATCGTTACCCTTACTTATTGTTGGAAATAGGCAGCAAAGGCTTAGATTTTTTTAAACTTTTTTTTTAACATTCTTCGATGGCCAAGCAGAAGCAAAATCATTGGATATTTGGTGTACGCGCCGGCTGAATGTATTTGCTTTGTGGTGAAATTGACTTATATGGAGGGCGTCTGTTGTGATTAGGGAGCAAATGGTCGAAACGCTTTTTAGCCACATACGGCAACCAGAAGTGGGCTGTTTTCCTCTTTAGCTTGTCTAGACACCACCACCTTACACTGCCAAGTATCGTTTCACTATTACAGGCGATTAGTTGAAAAAATAAGGGAGAGACTACTATCTCGGCATGAGAAATGTTCCCTTTCAGTTTTCGTCCGCGGATCGAAAACGTCTCACGCCAGGAGCTCATCAAAGGGGTCCGGTATCTCCCATACTTTGCCTAGGATTTAACCCTTTCCCTGATCTCGTACCCAGATCTCCCACGGTCGCATTTCCAGTGACAGAGTGAGATCTGGGTACGAGATTACCCTTTCCTGAGTAGATTTATTTACAGAACGCCTCCCTTGGAATATTCAGGCCCAGCACGCCCCCTGTTGTAAAAGCCAATCAAAACAGAGATATCTCAGCGTCAAGGGAAATATGATACTTTTCGCTAGAAAAACTTAATCCTGAAAATAAATTTACTCGAAAAGGGTTGACTCAAGGAATTAGTGGAGATAGAGGCTCACCTTGATGAGCTCCCCCTCACGCTGTAATACTCAACTGGTCGGCACCGACATTCCTGACCTGCTCACTTCTCATTCATTTCAGACATCGACGATTGTGCTTCTAATCAGTCTGAATGTGATCGCAATGCATTGTGCACAAATACCTTCGGAAGCTATGTCTGTCGCTGCCTCAGAGGTTATCTTGGCGATGGACGAATGTGTGAAGGTAAATTGGCGCGCTTCATTTAGAAGGCTTATAGAAAGAGAAGGCTTCAAATCGATTGCAACGACCGCAACATAAGACGATCGGCTTAGTGAGCGGAACAGGCGACCTCTAACGCTCTGCACGACCATTGTGATCTAGGGCATGTTTTAACCGTCGGCCCGTCTTTTTCTACACTACGACGTGCAATAGGCTTTAATCACAAGGCCGCCATGTTTAGTCCCGAGGGGATTGAAAACTTTTGTTTTTGCGCACCGAAAATTTCAACTCGAGGCTCGGGGTACGAAATCTATTGTCTATGGCCAATATGGCCGCTACGCGAATAAGGCCCATTTAAAAGTGAATTAGATAACAGTTTTGTTAAGGAATGGGTGGGCTCCCCAGCAGAGTCACAAATGAGTCTATTCCCGCCAGTTTATTCTATTCCCGTCTATTCCCGTTCCCGCGAAAATCAGTTGTCGTGTCTCTTAAAAATGTCACGCGTGACATGTCTTCTTCTGATTGGTTAAAATTGGCGGCCGTTTTAGTTTGTTTCGTGCGCAAAGTTTATCTAAAAATAAATCCCTTTTGACTGTACTGGAGAACATTTGAGCGCTTGACGACTTTCCATTTTGTTTCTAAACGTCGACCGTGTTCGTATCATTCGTTTCCCCGACCGGCTAACCAAAAACTGAGAAAATTAATCAGCGCATTGAACGAAAAGCGAGCGAAGGGAAGGTGAGACTTGCTTTACTACAGCATTATACGACCATTCCAAACTCCCGCGTTTCGTGATCGCTCGACTTCCGGTTAAAACCGGAAATACAGTTGTTCAAGATGGCTACTTCCGTTAGCGTTGCACATCTGTTTATTCACGGGTGGAGAGCAACCACAGGTAACCCAGGCTCACTGTGTGTAGGTGAATATAGAGAACATATGAGGCGAAGTTTAGGTCTGAAAATTTGCTAGAAAATGGAAATAAAAATCGATAAAACTTACCATGTGGTGAGCTGTTGTTGTCTTTAATACGTACACGAAGTTTCGGGAAAAATGGTCCCCGTTCACCTTCCTTCATAGTATAGTGACAAGGTAGGAAACGGAAGCCAGCTTATGGACTCCGATCGACCCAAAACAAGCACGATTTTTTTCGCGAAAATCGAATCCAGTCGCTAAATAAACACGCCAGGCTCGTGGAACATGAATTTCTCTAAACCATGAATCCACTGAAGCATCTCCAGGTAGCAACGCGAAGCCACCAGACTCCGTAAAACTGGTAAGTTAACCTGCTAAAATGGCGGCCAGAAAGCGTTGTACTCGCGAAGTGTCCAACTCAAAACGCCTGGTGACGAGTATAATAAGTCCCCCTGGAGGGAGGGGAGTCCCAGATTGCTCAGTGAGTTTTGTTTTTAGCAATGTGGGACTCCCCTCCCTCCAGAACTTATTAAACTCGTCACCAGGCGTCTAGAGTTCAGTGCCATTTTGAATTGGACACTTCGCGAGTACAACGCTTTCTGGCCGCCATTTTAGCGGGTTAACTTACAAGTTTTACGGAGTCTGGTGGCTTCGCGTTGCTACCTGGAGATGCTTCAGTGGATTCATGGTTTAGAGAAATTCATGTTCCACGAGCCTGGCGTGTTTATTTAGCGACTGGATTCGATTTTCGCGAAAAAAAATTGTGCTTGTTTTGGGTCGATCGGAGTCCATAAGCTGGCTTCCGTCTCCTACCTTGTCACTATATTATGAGGGAAGGTGAACGGGGACCATTTTCCCCGAAACTTCGTGTACGTATTAAAGACAACAACAGCTCACCACATGGTAAGTTTTATCGGTTTTTATTTCCATTTTCTAGCAAATTTTCAGACCTAAACTTCGCCTTATATGTTCTCTACACAGTGAGCCTGGGTTACCTGTGGAGCAACACGTTTTAAAAATCCCGGAAGATAATGACTTTATTTTATGTAGTGAAAACTCCAAATTTCATCATCAGCAGTTAGTAGGGGCTGACCAACGTCAACGGGAAGTAGACAGGCGTACCTTTAAATGCTTTTGTAGCGATGTCTTGTATTTTGGATTTAAAGTAGACCTCAGGGCTCAGTGATTAATTGTAAGTCGTCACGCAACTTAGTTTACTTATTGTATTCTGATTGCTGTAATTATTTATTCGTTTGGTCTGGTCCAGTTATAAAGTGTTTTGGAGATTTCCCTTTTATTTTATTTTTTTGAATGATTTCCTAATACTTGGTAAATGCTGTTGTAAACCTCAGTATAACTCCTGCCTTATGAAGGGTTCGAAAAAATCACTTCGGTCTCACCAAGAAAAGACAGTGAATGAATGTGCAATTATTAACATTATTGTATTTGCATATGGAAGTCAGAAAAAAACAACCTGGTGAAATATGGTGATGAAAATGTATTTAATTGTGCTGCTCGTTCTATGACATTTAGTAGAATGAAAGAAGTTAGTGTATTGAATAGAATGAGACCTCATTTCAGATATTGATGAATGTGCTGATGGCACTGCCTTATGTGACCCTGGTACTGATTGTGTCAACTTAAATGGGAGCTTTGCTTGTCAATGTCGTTCTGGATATAATAAGTCAGGAGACATTTGCACTGGTATGTATTTTGATGTATTATGATGTTTGATGCAGTAATGAGGGGCGCAAGTTTGTTCCCCATCTTTTTGGGTTTGAGTTCCGGGCTCAGCCTCACTTGTTTGTCATCTCTTTCTTTGTTCTCTCCTCTGCTCCGAGTGGTTTTTCTCCAGGTAATCTGGTATTCATACATGTATATATGTTATTGAAATGGCATCCTTCGGAAACTCTGAAAAAATCCGAGCTCCAGCTGGGATTTGAACCCACGACCCCTTGTGATCTAGTCAGATGCTCTAACCACTGAGCTGCTGGACATTCCGAAAGACTTCCAAGTTTCCAGTGGATGAAATTTCAGCAACATATGTATAATCAGTCAGTCAGTCAGTCAGTCAGTCAGTCACATAGTCAGTCAATCAGTCAATCACATAGTCAGTCAATGAGTCAGTCACATAGTCAGTCAATCAGTCAGTAGTCAGTCAGTCATTCAGTCAGCCAGCCAGCCAGCTAGTCAGTCATTCAATCAGACATTCATGCAGTCAGTCAGCCAGCCAGCCAGCCACTTGGAGGCATAATCATGATGCATTATTTCACGAACTGCCCTTGAACATTTTTTGTAGATATCGATGAATGCAAGTCCCCAGACAATAATTGCGACATAAACGCTACGTGTATAAACACACTAGGCTCGTTTGACTGCCAGTGCAAGAAGGGATACCAAGGGAATGGGAGTTATTGCAGTCGTAAGTATTTGAAGGTTCCGTAATTGGATTAAAAAATAACAATCTACATATGAAAATAAATAAAGAAGTAAACAAACAAACAAGCACATAATTCAATTAGTAAATAAGCGGTCGATTTGGGTTATTAATTTGACTAAGCAACGTCATCTAACAATATTTCACCATCAAACTTGATGGGGTCAGAGAATTCACCAACAACAGCGTTCTCAGGACTATTCTCACTCGGATGGTTTTCGTTCATACAGTTTTGATATGACGCCTGGATTCAAACCATTTGCTAGAAATTCACCATGTTGGGTTTTTTTTTCAGCTGTGGCTCTTGAGTGCTCTCCTTCTTGTGGTATTGATGCAATCTGTCAAAATGGGACATGCGTGTGTGATTATGGTTACCAAGGAGATGGATTTAGCTGCACAGGTTGGTGTGAAGGGCAGGAGACTAAGAGGAGCCTGTGAAGCTAATCGCTCGTTTTCAGAGCTTCGTATTTTCATGGCTCCATCGCGTCCCTTGTCGAAACCGCTCGTTCTGCAGCCCTGTGGTTGAGACTATGTTGTCGCGATAGTTTGTAGCAGACAGCTCGTGGACCTCAGACCGAATAGCTCAGTAGTTAGAGCAGTGGACTACACGGACTACAGGGTGGGAGGTAGTGGGTTTAACTCAAGCCGGACCACCACTCATGGTCTTAAAATAACTCTCATCTGAGAAAAAAAATAGAGAGCGGAGAAAGCCGCAAAAATTTAGAAGAAAAATAAAAATTTTCAACTTGGCACTCTCAATGCCTGCGGAATCGACGGACGTTTTTCATTCAACGTATTTATGTGTGTATTCATGTCACCATGATTCCACCTATGGCAAAAATCCTCTCCCAATAATTCCTTAATTTGACGCTCGACAAGTCAGCTCACAAAACTCGCTGGATAAGCCAAATTTTCTTGTTTAATCTCCACCAAGCACCGAGTTGTTTTTTTGGATAGCACTACCTTCATCCGTCTCAAAATAATTGACAAAAAGTGCTACCTTTTAAGCAATTATTCTACAAATGCGTAAACTTGCAAGTCTTTAGTTAGAGACTTTTAACCGCTGGTCTCGTCTCTTAACCTTATTTACAAACACTAGTCGCAAAGACTAAGGTACAAGAGATTCTACTATTGTGATTCCAGATATTAATGAATGTGAAAATCCTAATTTGAACGAGTGTGACCCCAATGCCTTGTGTACCAACATAGAAGGCTTCTATATCTGCCGCTGTTTGAGAGGTTACCAAGGTGATGGTCGATTTTGCGTAGGTAAGGGTAGTATTTCTCATTTGTGACTTAATAACGACTTATGAAACTGTAATTAAATGGGGGCATTTAAATATATCCACTGATGCACCCAAGGGAAAAGCTGTGAATGAATTTAAGACTTGTACACGTTTAACTCGGATGCGAACGCTGACTTAAGAAGAGGAAATTGCGTTCTTTAGCTTGTTTGCTGTTACTTCAACTCGCTTTCTAGTGTGAACAGAACTGACCCAATCGAAACCGCAAAAGCAAGCCAAACAAACACCATCATGCTTGCACAGCTCTTTCCTTGTGTTGCGTCTTGCGTGAGTCTGCTTGACGTCTTTAGTGTGAACACTCCGTAGGGGCCTGTTTGCTTTAGATAACATACAGTACTCTCCTAGAGAATGGTTGGGTTTCCAGGTAGAACCAGTAATGAAAAAGCAATTGTCATTTGTTCTGAGATAGTCTCACCGGTATTTCAGCCGGACCTTAAGCCTGCCAAGTGATGAGATGGCATGCAAAGGCATATTGCTGAATAAGAAAGTCCTTTCTAATTTCGATTGCGAACCCGAATCTTGATGCTCTTTCACGCAGACAATTTGCGCCCTAAAAATTAGCTTGTAAATTTAGCCTTGCTCTTTTGAGCGTTTTCACATGACGCCACGGCGGCCATGTTGGTGTTCCAAAACAAAGAAATGGCAGCCATGATGGTGTACCAAACTAATCCTCCGGGAATTGAACTCTATTTTTATGCAAATACTTTCCTTTGTTTCACTAATCCAATATGGCTGCTGGTCACGTGAGTGAAAACGCTCTATACCTCTTTCTGATCTCGATGACTTATTTAAGCCGCATAGATTGAGCAGATGAAAACTTGATTGTGCTGGGTTAAGTCTTTAAAAACAGGATTACATGTTATAACATGCAACTATCGCCACACGTTTCTTGTTTTCTCCAGATATCGATGAATGCGGAAGCGCTGGAATGAACAGTTGTCACCAAAACGCCATGTGTGCTAACACTGAAGGGTCTTATACTTGCAAATGTTTAGAAGGTTTCAGCGGAAACGGAAGGAACTGTACAGGTAAATGCTTGCGTACATTGATGACTTTCTCATCAAGTACTCAGCCGTTTTCAGTGTGAACAGCAATAGCAACCATAACCACGGGGGATAGTCGCTAATGCCAGGTGTTAAGGACGGTGCCTACTATTGTTATTGCGCATACGTTCTGCGCATCTCGAGATACTCGGATTTCCTATCGGCGATGCATACCAATACAGGGATATTTTTGCGCGGTTTAAAATTATGCAGAGAAAGTAGATCTTAGTAAGTACTATTGGTATCCAAAAAGAAAATTGGGGGTAACCATGCATTTTTCAGAAATAATTAAGCTTCAAATTATGCAGAGAAAGTAGATCTTAGTAAGTACTATTGGTATCCAAAAAGAAAATTGGGGGTAACCATGCATTTTTCAGAAATAATTAAGCTTCAAATTATGCAGAGAAAGTAGATCTTAGTAAGTACTATTGGTATCCAAAAAGAAAATTGGGGGTAACCATGCATTTTTCAGAAATAATTAAGCTTCAAATTATGCAGAGGAAGTAGATCTTAGTAAGTACTTTTGGCATCCAAAAAGACAATTGGGGGTAACCATGCATTTTTCAGAGATAATTAAGCTTCAATTTGACAAAGAACGCCATATACATGGCTTTGTATTTTAAAGCTTCTTACAAATATTGTTCACGAATAATCTTTGAAAAATGCGTGGTTACCTCCAATTTTCTTTTTGGATTTCAATAACACTTGTTAAGATCTACATTTCCCGCATAATCATACACCGGGGCAAAAATACCAGTAGGCACCGTCCTTAAGACAATTTACAATAGTAGCAACAACAGAGATGTCACCCTTTTAACTTTCGTTTCGATCGTTTTCTCTAACGCCAAATCCGGTCAAGAGCAGAAGTTTGAAGCTCAGCGTTACTAAAAAGGAATGTTTAAAGATAACGGCGAGGATCGGTTGATAGTAATAATAATTTACGTCAGATATAAGAAGAGGCACTTTCTTCACGGGGCTGCAAGTTGTTTGAATGAAGAAGACAAAGCGAATGACATTTAAACCTTGTTGCGGTAGGTGTCAATCTTATTGACAAGATAGAGAAAGTGGATTCGGTAGATGCTTGGTCAATGCGTCATTGTCAGAAAAAGAAATATGAAAAGACGAGCAAGTTAATAATTTGCTATGTGTGTCACTGACCAACGTTGACCTCTCAGAAGACCAAACTAGAAACCGCAGGTTGTATATCCTTTTCTTTCCTACTGCGCGCTGACTCGGTTATGTCCTACTAAAGCCGGCAACTTAAAAACAAAATCTTGACAAACTCGATGTTGTTAGACAGAACTGACTCCAAATGACTTATAAATGGCGACCTCCTTTATATCCTTTTGTGTTTATGTTAATTAGACCTAATGCCCTCATTTTGAAACAAATATTATTTTGAAATTTGCTCGTCGTAGCGAGGCTAGAAAGGCTTATTAGCATTAAAACAAAAGAACATTTTTTTGGGCCGCCATTATGAAAGAGGTCTATTATACACCTTATTCCAAAATGGCCGCCATTTTAGTATTCTTTTTTTTTCTTGCAAATTGGCCCTTTTTGCCTCGTTTTCAAACGTAAAATTCAAAAGAATATTTAACCTTGAACGAGGCCAAAAAGGCCAATTTGCAATCAAACAAAATGATTCTAAAACAGCGGCCATTTTGGAATAAGATGTATAGTATCCTATAAAAAATAAAAATGGAGTACGAGGACGCAACTTTCTGTTCTACGCACGCGCACTTTAAAAAACCCTTGAACTTTGAACCAAGTGCCCCTGCCCAGAACCGAAATCCTGTGCTCTTTGTGGCACTAGGCGAAATCTGAACTCAAGGTTGCAAGTACGAACCTGACGAAAATGTTATTTTCTGTCTTGGTAGACATTGATGAATGTGTAACCGGGGAGGCAAACCAGTGTGATGCCAATGCCCTGTGTACTAACACTGAAGGATTTTACGTCTGCCGATGTTTGAATGGCTATGAAGGAGATGGCCGAAAATGCGAAGGTACAAACTTAAAGGAGCGTCTTGACAACGTTTTCATGCATATCATGTTTGTCGCTTTGAAATTCCTTTTCTTTGGGCCTTGGTAGTCAACAAAGAGGCGCCTCACCCAACATGAGTATGACGACGATGGGAACGACAAAAAAAATACAAAAAAAATTGCTTTGATGAGCAAAAACAAATGCTCTGCAAGCCCCGCACGCGTATTTTTCATTTTGGTACATTTCCCTGTTGCAAGAGAGGATAAGGTAAGGGAAAGGATCCCTATGCTCCATCAAAAAAAATCAATTTTTAGTTTCGCAAACTGATCTTTTTTAAGTTCTCGTTCCCAATGCCGCGCATATTAAAATTTTCTTTACGTCATTACAAGTGGCCAATCAGGTGCCTCTCTAAAAATAGCTGCGTAGCTGAAATAAGATTTTAAAAAACTATCCTTGGAAGAGGCCCATGTATAGGGGGGAAGGGGTCCGTTCTCTTACCTCATCCTCTCTTGTTTGTTGTCATCCTCCAAACAACCACATGAAATGGTCACAATGTTATGTAGACGACGTGAGCAAACCACGATAATATTTCATATTTTTTCTCTCGCTGTTCATTCGTTTTTACCACTTTAATTCCGGAGCAGTTCGCACATATCTCACGTTCCAAAGACGTTGGACCGGATAATGAACAATTATTCTACGAGGGCGTGCTGGATGTGAAGTTATAGATAGGCCGAGTTGGTTACAATCATTTTATAACTAGCAAGCCCGAGTAGAATAATTGTTTTATTAAAAACTCCTGGATCAACAGCTCTTCCGTGTCGATTTTATTTATCTGCCTCGGTCAATTCCGGTCCAAAACGGCTTGTGTCATCCAGTTTTTCTCAGAGCTGCAAAAATGTTTTCAGTTCGCTTTATTGCTGACGCGTTCCTTGACCATATTAGGTGCGGCAGGTATATGAACTGATAAAACAGATTTAACTACCGGAGGGTATTGTGAGAGGCAGTGTGGCCCAGTGGTTAGGGCGCTTGCCTTGAGATCCGGAGATCGCAGGTTCAAGACCCGCTCTGACCACTCGTTGAATTTGATCCTGGTAGTCCCTGGTTCAACTTCCTAGGTGCACTTGTAAATAACCAACTGGTTTGCCTCCGGCCAGTTGGGATTCTTAACAGTTGTTGTTGTTCTGTTCTGTCGTTTCGTTGAGTTTTCATTGGCCCTGAAAAGCCCCTATGGGGAGCGGTCAATTAAGTATGTATTGTATTGTATTGTATAAGTGCTAGTTTTCTACCCATGTATGTATTGTATAGTAAACGGGACACGTCGTATGGGATATCAAAATTGGGAGAAATTAGATCTACTAGTACGTCGCAGTATTTCTGGACATAAGTGTCGATGATTAAAACGCATATGCTGCTCCATTTTTTTGTTTGCAGATTTCAATGAGTGCTCTAGTGCTGAAACGAACAAGTGTGACGTCAATGCCCTGTGTGCCAATACTAACGGCTCCTACTTCTGTCGATGCTTAGAAGGATTTGAAGGAGACGGGCAAATTTGCACAGGTAACGGGACGACATGATATAGTTTGAACTGACTCAGGCGTCATATCTAATATAATGTCTACGGTTTGAACAACCTGAGCAGAAGTCGATAACAAAAGCGATAACGATAACACTACATAATACGACAGACGAAAGCCAAGTCGATAAATCCTTTTGTTATTCATTCGAAAAACGTTCCTAATTTGTGTAATTGCAGTCGTCTGAAAACGGTGAAAATATTCCACCTGCCTTCCACAAACGGTATTTTCTTGTGCGCTAGATTTGTGCAGGAGGTCTACTCCAGTCAAAAATGTAATTATGTTTATTCCTTTTGATTGCAGATGTTAATGAATGTGCCAGTGACGAACGAAACGAGTGTGACCCCAACGCCTTGTGTACCAACACTGAGGGATTGTATGTCTGCCGATGCAAGAGAGGCTTTGAGGGGAATGGAAGATACTGTACAGGTGAACAAATAGCTCATTTCCAGGTACTCTTTGCCTCTATTTCAAACGAGTCTTCATTCCAAACTAACCAAATGAAAATCATTTACCATACTCTAAAGCAAATTTAAAAACTCATTTTCCTCTGAATGATTCGATTGAAGAATCGTTTTGAATCAGATGTAGTTTGTTTGGAAATGAACTATTTCTTGACAAAAAGAACTGGTAAGAGAAAAAAAATACGTGAAATGAAATTGGAATTGCCAGTGGGATCCACTGTAGTAGGCAAAAAAAAGGTACAAATTACGGAAACCGAAGAGGCTTACTCGGCTTAGGTTAACCTGGTGTTCGGAGCATGATGCATCTGAGACTTCCAACCCTGGTCGAGATACATGGCCATTTGAGTTTCACCTTTCCACTTGTGAAGAGTGTTACAACGTGGCAGAGGTTTAATTATATTGTCCCCTTTCCCAGGCCAGACTACATCACCGGGAACTTCGTGCCTTACTTTTTGAGAATAGAGTGCCGGTTCTTTGTCTTCCCACAGAACTTGATGAATAAGAGTTGTGAGACGAGGTGCAGGATTGAAAGTTTCTTTCCGACCCGTTGTCAGAGCAAAGGGAACTCCTTTATTCCTCTCGCATTTGAAACCAGGACTATTAGCTTTTAAATGACTGTCGAAAATAAGCTTAGAGGTTGGCTTTAAAACCTCGCGCCAGTTTATCAGCCAATGAGAAGGAAAACCAAAAACAATCGCGACTTGCGCGCGCGATTTTTCCCGCGCTTTGAGCAAGTTACATGGAATTGCTACGAATTTGGATTAGTTCATTGAGCTTTTTGCACACCTGCTGTGGTTTGTGGAAGTTATTACTTTGACATTTGTTTTACGACGCTCAATTGAAAACCGCTTTCATAGGACGATGCTGAATCACGAAAATTTGGCTTTATCAAACGAGATGATAAAGGTAATTTCACCAGGGATGGCGCTGGGATGGCGCTGGGATGGCGCAGTGGTGAGAGCACTAGCCTCCCCCAATGTGGCCCGGGTTCGATTCCCAGACTCAGCGTCATATGTGGCTTGAGTTTTTCTTGGTTCTCTACTGATGCTCCTTAAAAAAACCAACATTTCATTGATTCGCACTAAATTATTGATTTCAGTTTACAGTGTCCCCAATTAATGCTTCAGCGCTAGAACGACTAGACACTTAAATAAAGTTCCTTTCCTTTCCTTTCGTTTCTTAGTGTGGAAGGAGCCCATGACTAGCAGCGTACAACTTCATTGTATTTGTGGAACGGCATTGTTATAGACCGAGTTATTTTTAGATTGATTTTCCCGCGAAACCAGACCTTTCAAGCGAATCACAAGTCTTGCAAAACAGATTATTACCCATGGGATGGAGAAAGGTCACTCGTACAAGCCAAATCGTGTTCAAGAACTCGTCTAAATATAGCTTGATCTGTGAAAATGCCGTTACATAGACCATACATAGTATTCATAGTTCATGTAGATGGACTGGTTATGAAACCTGAAAACTTCAAAAGCGAGGACCGTGACCATGCACAATATTTTGTCCTCGGTTCACAACCGAGTTTTAAATACATTAATCGAAACTTTTGATTGGCTGTCTTTTAGAAAAAGGGTGTGGTTTGTGCATGGTCAGGGCCAAAACAGCGAACAAAAGAATAAAACAAGTTTCATAACCATCTCTATATACTAACTATGCATAGACATCGTATTGGAGTTGTGGACACCTGGTTATGGGCTCCCTGTGTGGTTAATTTCCCTTTTTACCAATTCGTTTGATTAAACCAAAATTCCGTGTTTCACTCCTCACCGACGCACCACCACAGTTGCTTTAGGAACTAACCCCTTTGTTCGATGCTTGCTCAGCACGGTATTCCAATGCGCAGTGCAAATGAGCCAACCATCCCAACTGAACCAATCACAAGGCAGAGCAAACACTTGTAGCCGGCGCAAAGCGCGGGAAACAAGAGCGAGACTCTGACTGGCTGAAAACGTGGGGGGATTTTTTTTTAAATTCAACTATATCATGATTTGTAAATGGCAAACCTGCTTACAGTCTTTTAGTTGCGTTTTGTTATTTTATACTTTGCTTATTGCAGACATTGACGAATGTGCAAGTATTGAATCCAACGAGTGTGACTCCAACGCCCTTTGTACCAATACTGAAGGCTCTTACGTGTGCAGATGTAGGAAAGGCTTTGATGGGGATGGACGAAACTGTACAGGTAAATACTGAAAATACGTCTGTTCATTCGTTATTGATGTTACTTTTTTGCCGTTATTTCTATTTCTCAGACTGTTAAGGTAATGAAAGTAACCCTTATATTGTCATTGAACATAGCTTTAAACTCGTATTCTGAATATTACGTCACCACACTCAGTCGCATGACTTCCAAGAAGTCTCCAATATAACCGATAGAATATTACTTTCAGCACTTGAACCATTAATAGATCTCTCCAAAGTTGCATCCTGGATGCTTCTCATTCTGCCTTTATGCTACTTTCCAACAAACTGTTCTCAGCTAAATGGAATGCGTTATTTCCATCAAACATTTCTCGATCCAATGACGTCAGTTGTGGGCTATCTACAATTAAAACAATTTGTCAGATAAGACACTTGTAGCGAACTGCACACGCGGACGTTTTCTGGAGATTTTGAAAGCAATGAGGCGTTACCAAGGTCACTTCACTGTCGTATGTTTAAAGCGAGTGTATGTGGTGCAGTCTCTGTATGTAGTAAATGATACGTTTGACTTCGCTGAAGTCTCGCAGTGTAATACCTAGGCCTAGTGAAGCCTAGAGAGTTTCACCACATAATCGGCAGCGAGAGTGAATACAAAATGCCCGTTACGGAGGTTCTTCTTTCGGCCTTATGTATATTTTTTCTCTGTTCAAACAATAAACAATTACTGGGCGAGGTTGAGCAAATATCGTGATTTGTCAGTGGCGAAATAATTTATTTACGAGACACTGACAAATTACGATATTTTGCGATAACCGTGTTCAATAATTGTTTTATCATTTGATAACTGAGTTTGTTTTTTACAATTCCCAACAATTAAATGACTTTTTTAAAGCTCAGGAAAGCAAACCGCCATTTTCACACAAGAGCGTGGTTTCAATTACGCATGAGCAGAATATTATTTGAAGCAAAACACTTATTTCTGGGCAGTTATTTGCAGGTCACGTGGTGGGCTCTCGGCCAATAAAAGGGAAGGAAAATGCATCGAATGATAATACATTTTTCTTTTCAGCAATCAGCGTTGTTTGCTCACCATCATGTGGGAAAAACGCGGTCTGTCAGGGTGGTGTTTGTGTCTGCAATTCTGGATTCCAAGGTGATGGGTACAATTGCACCGGTAGGTATTTTTATAATTATTGTTGTTTAAAAAGCGTTGATCATTCCATCATCCCATGTTATCGACGTCTGTCAGAGATCAATAGGGGTCCTCTCTGAGGGGAATTCTGTTGAAGTAACGGCCACCACTCTGAAAGTTGTGCGTATAGAAAATCGTCTTCTACCCTCTTACATGACAGAACGGTGTGGAAGATATATTTATGCCTTCCTAATCTATGGTTGTTGTTTTTGGTTTTTAATAATATTAAAATTAAAAAGAAATCGTATTGAGAATTCTTCCATACTCCCGCTAATGGTCCCTCCAATTTGTCGGAGGGACTTTTTTACCATTACGTCATATAACCTTCCATGACGTAAAATGGTAGCATTGTGAACACACTTAGCTGTGATATCCATACGAACTTATGCCTTTTAAGTTTGCAGAGTCAGAGTGTACCTGATAGATCATCAACTACACGGCGTGAATGTGATAGATATCTATATTTGATCTTGTTCTTAGGCCCGTTTCAAACGTCGAACTTTACATGTGCCGAATCTAATGCAAATGAGAAAAATCTATTGTTTTCGCTCATTTGCATTACATTCGGTACATGTAGTAAAGTTCGACGTTTGAAACGGGCCTTACTGCCGCTGCTAGTGGAGGAGTGTCCCTAAGCTCAGTTTATAAACACCTTCATTACATATACGGTCATGAATTTCATCCGTCATTTTTAAATCCAGACGTTAATGAATGCAATCTTGACGCACTAAACGAATGCGATTCCAAAGCCCTGTGCACCAACACTGAAGGATTCTACGTTTGTCGCTGTCTTAGAGGTTACCAAGGCGATGGCAGGGTGTGTACTGGTAAGGATATACTCGTTGCAGTTTACCTCTCGTCTGGTGTACGCATTTGTTCTTTATACGTGAAGTTTTAGATAAAAGGGACAATGTTAAATTCATCGCTTTGGATGATTTTACTACTAATTTTCATTCAAATCAATCGAATCCATTTTACTGCCTGTAGAAATGTAATGAGAGTCTTAGAAGGAACAGAGGAACCGCACGTTAAAGCCCAAAACGTAAAAAAATCAAACAGTCGCGCCGCTCTGCTAGCAAGATGCGGACTTGGGATTCCGTGCCCTCAAAATTGGTGTGCTTACATGTCTTCATAATGCATGCTCCAATCATACTATGAGACCTGGAGTTTACTTACGATCCAAGAATACCCTATCGAATTTCACTTATCGATCTTCCATGTCATTGAAATTTACACCATGCTTATGTGTGTGCTTTTCCAAAGCTACTATTCTAATGGTCACACATCCTTATTCGGTGACAGAATATTTCCCACTCAACCATTGTGCCTGTAGAATATTTTGTCATAAAAGAACCCATTTCAAGCAATTTCAAAAGTTTCCGTATTTCCATTACTTGCTATTCTTGTAGACGTTGATGAATGCAGTAATGGTGAAACAAATGACTGTAGTCGGTTTTCTTTGTGCACAAATACGAATGGATCTTTCGTTTGCCGCTGTAATATGGGATATTCTGGAGATGGCACAAACTGTTCTGGTCAGTGTACCTTTTTTTGTGTTATTGATTACTCCATCAATCCATTAAGGGAAAATGATGTTGTTAATGCTGTAATGAATATGCATCGAATTCTGCTCCTTCTTCAAAAGGTTCGGTTGGCTTTCCTCCCCCTGCTGTGACTTGAATATCCTCATTATCCACGATTATGCCAAACCGTAAGCTAGAAGTTAAGACGGGCCTCTTAGAGTGGCTTGCTTCATTACCATCAACGTGAATGAACATTTTAGAAACACGAAAGACAAACGTGACAAATTATTTCGGATTGCATTGGCCGCAAAAGGTCTGTGATTGTGCAAATTTCTTTAGAGTTACTCAAAAGCCTCCTTTTGCCACTTTCCATAGATATTGATGAATGTGCAATCGAAAGCGCGAATGAGTGTGACCCCAATGCCTTGTGTACGAACACCGAAGGATCCTATGTGTGTCGCTGTATCAGAGGGTACGAAGGAGATGGGAGACAATGTACAGGTAATGAATTTTTTTTTTCTGTAATTTAGTTTATCAGTTGGTGCTGGATTTTTATTAGTGTGCCATTGCTCTTATTATGTTTCTTCTAGCTGTTCTTCCTGTCTGTTCTCCATCCTGCGGTGTGAACGCCTTATGCCAAAAGGGTGCATGCACTTGTGAATCTGGATACCAAGGTGACGGATACAATTGTTCAGGTAAATGCATTTGGTGTTTTCTGAGGTTCGCTAGTGTTTCTGTTGTAAATGTAGAGATTTCTAGGTAAACCACGTAAAGGCAAATTAGTCTGCCCAGTGACGTCACTAACAAAGCTCAAACCACGTAGCCAGTGGTGTTAAAGACGGGAAATCGCGCGCGAGAAATTTTGTGTGTGATTTTATGGCAATCAAAGAAGGAAGAAGAAGAAAACGAAGAATAAAAGAGGAATGCATTAGTGAGGTTCGAATACCCCTAAGGCGCTATATACGCTCTCTGATTATGTTTGATCCCTAACTAACCATCCAAGATGATAGTCCGTTCGTCCACAGCGCTTGTAAGAACAACTGGAGACGAGTAATTCGTTGCTGAATTCTCTCATGAATTCAAGAAGGGTGAACTCTTCTTCTACCAAAACTATTTTTCTTATTCGTCATTCTATAGATGTTGATGAATGCTCAAGTCCTGACACGAACGAGTGTGATTCCAACGCTTTATGTACCAACACCGTTGGATCTTATGTTTGTCGTTGCTTTAGAGGATTTACAGGGGATGGCAAAATATGCTCTGGTAATTATGTATTGTACTGTTTCTTTTGTTTAAGCGCTTCCAGCACCAAAGTGAGGACTCAGAGAATAATTGAACATTATGTATGCAAACGGGGTTAATTCCTAACCCCATTTAAATTCTTCTAATTCTTCAATATATTTTTTAAGTTTGCAACAATACGTTGTTTCATTGACCCTGACAAGCCCTTTAAGGCAGCAGTCAACAAACTATATATATTTTTAACGAAAAGAAACGTGTATATAGTTTTGGTGTACCTAATCAACACTTCTAACAGGTGATCGTAGTTTACACGCTGCTATCTTTCTTCACACGCTGCGCGTACATTATAACCGTACCCAGCAAACTTTCAGTTTTCTCCTTGCTAACTTCTCCCACACAGAGTTCAACTATTCGCGAGACATGAGGATATCAATATTTTTTTGTTTAGTTTCAGTGTCGCGACTGTATCCGGTTTAAGAAAGGCCGGGATTACTCGGTTTCAAAGGCAACGCCTGAATTCATGTTATGCACGAAAAATCATTGACTTAGTTGACCTTTGCTAACGGTAAAAGACGGTGCATCGAACAGCGATCGTGCGATACATAATCACGTATTTAAGTAAATAATCACATATGCATACATGGAATCACTTGAAATCTTTACTCTTAGCGGATGTCAAAATAAGGGTGGCATTCACTGGAAAAGCAGCCTTAACAGAAATTGAAGTTTCGTCAATCGTAAGAAGCTGCACTTGAAATTGACCTGCGCGAAACACTGATGAACAGAGAGGCATAGATTATGATTATTGGTGTTTATGCCATTTCTTTTCCTTTATCCGTGCGTCCTTTAGCTCTTGGACAACTAGTTTGTGACCCTCCTTGCGCTTTGAACCAAGTGTGTCAGAATTATAGTGGAGTTCCTGAATGTGTGTGTAAAGCAGGATTTACTGGAGAGGACACCTGTGAAGGTACTAATATCGAAACGACACTGATTGCAAAGACGAGAAAGGTTGGCACAGTGTTAATAGCACTCTCCTTTTTTTGTGTATCTGGAGCGCGATACTTGGACTGGGCGTCATATATGGTGTTAGTTTTTTCTGGTTTTGTGCTCTGCTTTTCAAGGTTTGCTTTCACGATCTTTAATTTACGAATATTGGTCCCTTAACCTTTTTTCCTCAATTAAGGGTCACTTGTGCACAAGAAAGCAGGCTGTGGAAGAACGTCCCCAACACTAGCGTGAATAGGTATCTCTTTTAGGATGTGAATTGTGGATTAGACCGATGGAAAATTTTATCAATGAACTGCATTGAACTGCATTTAGCGCTGGAGCACTAATTGGGGACACTATACAAAGAAATCAAATCAATTTCATTCAAATCAGATCAAACAATGGTTTTTTTTGGGTGGGTGGGGAGGGGGGAAGAGGGGAAAAGCCAAGAGAAAATGAGGGAGTGTATGGGCTTTGGCCAAGATAGGTGAATTTCGCAAAAGTTATTTTTAGATTGGAAATATGTTTCCCGAAACGTCCGCGAGTATTAAGCATGACCTCATACTACCTTATCTGACATTGTGTAATGGCGGCTGTTGGATATTCAGTATGGCTTTCGGAGTGGTATTCTCCAACAAGCAATTATTATCTCCCACTTCGGATTTTGAGGCAAGATATACCATTTGTTTGCTTTTGAAACTCGTTTTCGTCAACAAACCGTAATTTCACTTCTGGCTTTGCGGACGTCTCGGGAAACAAACTTCCGATTTCTTGACATCTTAAAATAACTGAACTGAAATTAACATATCCCAAGGGCGAGAGTGGCCGACTCCCTCTCTGTCTTCCTAATTTTCTCCTTGAAAAGGAGAATACAGGGAGAAAAATCTCTCAGAGCAGAGTAGAGAACCAGCAAACTCAACCCACCATTATGATGCCGGGTATGGCAATCGAACCCGGGCCACACGCTGGAGATGAGCGATCTCACCACTACGCCAGCCCATGCGTTTCATTTACTTCTTTCCCGGCGACCGTCATCTCACCTCCTTCCAGAAAAATTCACGTTGAAATTGATTTCACTGGAGCCTTCAACAAGTAAAGCATACTTCCATGTCATGCGACCTCCGTAACACCCCCTCGGTGCCATACTGGAGAGCAAATTGCCCACTGGGACATCTAAAACAACGAAAACTTAAATGAACTTGCGTTGTTTTAGATGGCCCAGTGCCTAATTTGCTCTCCAGTATAGCGATTTCCAGCGGCCCATTAACAAATTCTTTTGTTTGTCCCAAAGTGGACTTTTGGTATTTCTTTCCTGTCCCGTGCTGCCTTTGAATGTGACAGATTTCTTTCGTCGTTGTTTTATCGCTATGTATCTTTCTTCGTTGCTTTTGGTAGACATCGATGAATGCGAAGAAGGGAATGACTGTGACCCTAATGCCCTATGTACCAACACAGAAGGATCATATGTATGTCGCTGTATTCGAGGATACAGTGGTAATGGCAGAAATTGTATAGGTATGTACCAAGTGCTGCAACTCTTCGCAAGTGTTTAGCGAAGTTTTGCGGTGGGAGTAAAAGGCCGCAATTTACAATTATTCAAGCTAATATCAAAATGGTGACTTTCATCGAAAAAAGGTGATCATTTGCGGCCCTGTGCAAGGCGGGTGGCAATCCCAGAAAGTGTCATTTCTCTTTAATTTACTATGATTTCCCGCCTGGCCTAGGAAATGTAATGGACATAGATGTTTGGGAATTTTCGATTTGATGTACCGTGGAGATTTCTAAAGCTTTATATCCGTGGTAAACGTTATTACTCGATGTTACGTGACTTCAGAATATGTGAGATTTTATGTATTGTAAATGCGCAATGGCATGAAATAAAAGTTAAAAAGATCATCGCGATGTTACGTATTAGCTTTGTGCCTCATGTACGTTATAGCCACAAAGCGTTTATGGTGAATTTTTTTTAACTTCGAGGTTATCTCGTTCCTCGAATCGCTGGTCGTGCTTGCGTAGATCACCCTCCTTTTTAGGGCTTTACCACGATGTGAGAAGTTCTTCATTTGTTTTCTTTACTTTATTCAAAAAATCTTCTGGGAAAGCGAAGAGGATGTTGATCTGGCAACGAGTCTTGTATTTAGAGGGCCAGCTACTAACGGTTATTGCGCTAACATCTCACTTCCATTAGAGCGGTTTTCAGTTGAGTGTCGAAAGTAATTAGCGAATTGCTTTGGTTTTGCATTACTTCATTCAGCGATTGGTTCAAAGTTCTCGCGCCACTTTTTCAACCAATCAGAAGTGAAACAAAAACCAATTGTGGCTCGCGCGTGCACATTTTCCCGCGCTTTGTGTCGACTTCATATAATTACTTCGAGTTTTGATTGGTTTACTGGATTGTCTCCGTCCGCTTTGGTTTTGGTTTTACGACACTTAATTAAAACTCACTCTAAAACCGATTCGATTGCAGCGAAAGCTAAAGGTATACTCAAGCTATTTTGTTGCCTCATTTTACGCTACCTGTGTACCCATGAGTTTCATTGATTTCTGCAGTCGTAGTTGGGGAGCAGGGATGGCTTGGTGGTTTTAGCACTCGCCTCCCACCAATGTGGCCTGGGTTCGATTCCAGACTCGTGGTCATATGTGGATTAAGTTTGTTGTTTGTTCTTTGCTCTGCTCCGAGAGGTTTTTTTCCGGTTTCCCCGTTTTTCCCCTCTCCTCAAAAACCAATATCTCTAAATTTCAATTGACCCTTCCACAGTTTTTGGCGCCATCTTGGCTGGGGAGCAAACACGGCTAAATTTACAGTAAATGTATGGGATTTTGGCCGAATTTGAACCGCTGTAGCGCCGCTAAAAAGAGACGGATTTCCACAGGGAAAGCGTCTTCTAAAAGAGATTTATACGGAGATTATTTTCATGTAATATAAAGGACAGATTCAGGTTACAACGACCATAAACGAATTTTAAAGAAACTATGATGGCAAATTGTCGCGAAATTAGAAGCAACATATTCGAATTTACGGACCTCGTACCTTAAAGTAGTGGCAAAAGTTGGAAATCTGTCTCTTTTTAGCGGCGCTACAGCGGTTCAAAGTCGGCTAAAATCCCATACTTTTACTGTAAATTCAGCTGTGTTTGCCCCCCCCGCCCCTCCCCCAGCCAAGAAGCCGTGTTTGCCCCCCAGCCAAGATTGTGGTCAAAAACCGTGGAAGGGTCTATTCGATGGGATGCGGGACCTCCCAGGAAACCACTTTCGGGTGACTGGAGTTTGCTGTGTAAATATTACGGTTATTACGATTAGTGGCGGCTCAGACTGATTGGTCCGAGCATCACCCTGCGAGCAGAGCCTCTCTAAAACTAACCAGAGGGCGAGCAAGAGAGGCTCTGCAGAAATCGTGTCAACTCTCTTTAGTCGCCACAGACCAAGTTTTCTGGCTAGTCACCCCGGTCAAATCGGTTTAGGCAGCGCATGCATCATATTTTTGACAAGGCGAAGGTCAAAATCGAGCCTTCAGTACGAAAATCAATATGGCGTCTAAGAGTGCGATGAAGACTTGGCCTGGGTTTGCAACTGTCTCCAAGCAATGGCTTGCGCAAACTCAATTAAGACTTTGCTGCAGGGTGTCTGCGCATGGGAACTTGAACAGAACCTTGCATCACACCATTGTCGGGAGCATTCTCAAATGAAGAGCGAACGAGTTTTTAGTTGAAACAAAAGAAACTTTTGAATTAGTCTAAGAATAGAGCTAATTCCCGAAGGATTAGTTTGGAAGCAAACATGGGCGTCGTTCCTAGGTTTAGGGAAAGAAACATGACGTTGTCTGAACATCGACAAAAGAAACATTTGCAGCATATCGTTCTTCTTTTAATTAACCGATGAGCGACTAAAGGAGTTTAGACTGGCACTCTACTGAAAGACCACAATTATCAAAAGAAAAATTCATTTCTAGGTTACATTTTCCACTTTCACTTTTCCCCATTTTAAATCGGTGACGATAAAAAACGAACGATATTGTCTTCGGGGGGAGGGGGTTAGATGGAAAGACTAAGAGTGGGGGGGGGGGGGGGGTTGTTTACCATTCCTGAAAAGGGGTACTAAGTGTCTCAGCCCTTTTGCCGTTTATTGAATCAACTTTATCAAGCAATAAATCTCCATACATTTTTGTTTTCAGCTGTTGGTGCTCTTTGTTCTCCATCTTGCGGCCCAAACGCTGTTTGTCAAACACAGTCAGGAGTTCCCGTTTGTGCGTGTGACACTGGTTACCAAGGTGACGGGTACAATTGCACAGGTTTGTGACAAGGAAAACGTTTCTCCTATAACCAACTCCCAATCTATCTAAGGTGGAAGAAATTGCCAGTTGTCAACAACAAAAAAAGAGAAAAAAAGCAATTATACGCACTAGTGTAACTGATAATTAACAATTAGACAATAAGTTAGGAGTCTGTAGACAATCAACGTGAGGCGTGTCGCCGTGGAGGGTACATATTTTTACAGAAGGCGAGAAAGAGTGACGTGACTGTTTTAGTTGGGACTCAGTAGCATTCACACTGACATTGATTTCTTTTAATGTCTTTGTCGACTTTTGCGATACTGAATGTTTCATGTTAGATCTTAAGCTTGTAAAACCGGCAATGCATTCAGAGAAACCCCAAAGAGTACCGACTGTAAGGGGGGCAATACGTTGGCACTTAATCGTCGGCAAGGTATGATACGCATGCACGATTTTGATAGACGCAACGAAGAAGTCCAAGCGTGGAATACGTAATTATAACACTGGAGCCAACGTTCGCTTTTGTGAATTTTAAGTATGAATTTTTAAATCTGTTTATGTTTAATTGAGGAGGAAAGTTAGGGAGACGCTTTATTTCTTATATCGCCTGTGTTTCTTGACACAAGTACTTGATGTTAAAGTTGAGGAGAAGTGTTGACGCTTATCGAAATCAGCAAGGATGTCATAATTTGCACTCTTCTATGTTTTATGTGGAAAGCAATCATGCACGTGGAAACCAAGAACCATTCTGCTAATTGTGCAGAGCAATCATGCACTTTTGACTCTTTACATGCACGCGAAGCAAACAGTTGCACGAGATTTAAATGAAATTTCACCTGCCCAGCCCTTCCCTCACACCACCCGCGACGTTGTAGACTTTCACCTGCAGTTTTTTCAGTCTCTGAACATTGTATTGGGTGGGGGTGGGGGTGGGGGTGGGGGTGGGGTAATGGAACTGCAATGGCACTGCTTTTGGAAGTACCACTGAAGTAATCGATAATTACGAGTTTTGCATAACTGTCCCGAGGAATGATATATGGACGAATTTTACGGTTTAGTCTGTGAAATTTCTTCCTTGGGATGTAAATGGCAAAGCGTCTCGTTTATATTTATAACAGACGCAGATGAATGCACAGCACCTGAAGCAAACGATTGTCACTCCAGCGCACTGTGTACCAACACTGAAGGCTCTTACGTTTGCCGCTGCTTTAGAGGGTATGCGGGCGATGGCAGAGTCTGTTCAGGTAGGCTGTCGATGAATTTTGTGAAGTGTGACCTAAAGCAACAACGACATTCACGAGGACAAAAACGCCAAACGACAAAAAAAAAAAAGAAAAGAAAACTCAATAATATTAGGCTAAATTTGCAAAACAAGGGGTCAGATTGACCTCTCAAAGGCGTATCAGGAATAGAATTGAAAGCTAATTAAATAGCATTTTTCGACCTTCTAGATTTCAAAATTGTTCGAAAAAGGGTGTTATGTAATGTTTACATGCCCCTAAAGGCTCTATCTTCTTGATAGCCCACTTTTCCACGTGCATGGTGCAAATTTTGCTTAGGTGCCATCAAACGAGAATTTGGTAGTATCAACTGAGCTGATAAAAGTGATGGTAAATTGATCTACGTTGTGAGATGGATAAGCCGCTGACGTTTCGGTCCTTAGCCCTTCGTCAGAGCAAATGCGGAAGCGTTCTGACAAAGGGCTAACACTCGGAATTTCAGCTTTTCAATCTCTTAACGATGGTCAAGTCATATTTAGCAACGGCGTTGATACCACCAAATTCGCATGTTTCAAACACCAGCCAACACAGCACCACGATTTTTTGAGCCACGACCAACACATTTGCCGTCAAAAGAGGCCTTTGCCCGGGCGCTTTGAAAATTGTTATACCATGCAGTTATGTTTGCAATAGAAGCAGCCAATACTTGGCACACAGAGCAGAAAAGAAAGTTTATCCTCTCCTGTCTGTTTTTGGCCAGTGGTACTGGATCTTCATCTCTCCCTCCTCTTATTTCTACCATATTCTAATTCATAGATATCGATGAATGTGAAAGTCCCGAAGCAAATGATTGTGATGCTAACGCCTTGTGTACCAACACCGAAGGATCCTATGTGTGTCGCTGTTTTAGAGAGTTTGAGGGAGATGGCAAAAGTTGCACAGGTAACGTAATTAATGGAGTAGTGATAAAGATTAAATCCTATTTAAATTTGTTTTATTAATAGACAGTGGCCAAGGAAAGGACATTCACAATCTTTGGAGCCAGTGACGCTGTGTGTATTCTGATTTTTTTTCATAGGCTTTTATTTAACCAATTGTGTTTGTTGTTGCTGATTGGCCGGGTTTATACATATAAACAATTCCTGATTCAAATGTGGCCTATTTCTTTAAAAACAGCGGTTATACCCGGTGGAAATAACAGCCAAGATCGCGTTTATTTTTTAAAATAGGGACGTTTGTATCGTAAGCTTGAAATCTGGTAATTTATCTACCTTAGCAACTTTGGGGTAACATCTGCATGTACATCTCATACGTTGGTACCAATACTAAGATCGGCCTTCTGGACTTCAATAAAGGTTCCACTCTGGAACTTAAAGAAAATTTCGAAACGGCGCGTCTTTTTCAGATTTCTTCTCATAGGATACACAATTAGTCACCGAAGGTGGGGTAGAAATTTTTTAACTCTTCTCGTAGATCATCGGTTTATATAAACCGTATTCATGAATGGCGGCCAAGGAATTATTTTTTTGTCTTCGTGCTAATAATGAAAGACCTTAGACAGCAATGACCAGAACCAGGTTGCTGACCAGCGGTTTTCGTTAAAACAATGGTTTGTTGGGGGTGCTCAGTCTCGCGGGCTCAGAAAACCTGGTTGTGGTCATTGTTATTTAAGGTTCTTCGCTAATAATCCTCACTAGCCTCAAATTGGAGCAAAAATTATTTTGAATTTTGTTCGCGCTAACGAGGCTAGTAAGGATGATTAGCATAAAGAGAAAAGAATAATTACTTAGCCGCCATTTATGAATACGATTTATTGACTGAACTTAAACAGATAATCACTGATCATGTAATAATCGTCTGGAGCAACTAAATTTTCCTTCACTTTATTAGTTTCCATTCCAAGAATATCAACAAATTGTGATCACTTTAGCTGGCAGGGTGAAGTTCGCCAGATATCACGTTATCCCTTGCCTTGTCGGAGCAAGTGATTAATCTCATTGCATGAGTTATCAACTTCGTTCCCAGGGTCTCTTGTCAACGACAGTGGAGACCCTGGGAACTAGGTTGATGATTTATACGTTTTTTTTTAAAACATTTACTCTCCTTTAAATGTTTGCTCCAGAAAAACCAGTTTGCGATCCGCCCTGTTCTGACAGCGAAGTGTGTAAGGCTTCCAGTGGAGGATCTCCTGAGTGTGTATGCGCGGATGGCTTTGTGGGTGTCAAAGACAACTGCACCGGTATGTTCAAGTTACTAAGTTACGCCATTGTGCTTATGCTACTTGAGTAGCATCACTTATGGGGTGATGCATTAAGAGGAACATTTGAAGTAAACAAAGCAGCGCTTAGAAAAAACAACAACGACAACAACTGGAATGTGGTAGCCAGTTTAATAATCTCAATGCGTGCTAAAGTTGAATTTATGAGTACCGCAGACAAAGTTTGTCGGTTTTGAACCCGAAACGCGCAAAGAGAGCACCTAGCACTGCGACACAGCATTTATCAACTTAAGTGCAAGCATAGTTCATAGTGATGAAATATTAACTAGGGTGGAAGAAACATAGAGAAACGTAACGTAACGTGTCGTTTGTTTGAGTTGAAAGTTTCTTTGAAGAAGTGGAAAGAAGTAGATTTTCTCCTTGCATCAGACGACCGGATGGTCAAGTAACATTGGTGTTTCTGGTGTCCTTGGTTAAACAATTCAAACTGGATAGGTTTCGGTTTTTCCCCAATGTAAGATCTAGGGTCGTGTGCAGTTTTCACAAGTGTAAACGTATTAAATCGATGCTCAATTGCTGGCTGAAAGAGTAGAGAGAAGGCTCAGCCAGGATGCTTTCTAAATTTCATCATGAAGTTATTTTTGATGCCCGTATGAAGAAAAGTTGCGATACGATGTTATATTAACTCATTAAAACGCTATACCATGCGTCATTTTGAATTTCTTGTGATGCAGCGCGCCTCTTGTATATGCGATCTCCTGAGGAAACACGTACTCTCTCTGTCGGTTGCGTCGCCCTAACGTTCTACCGCAAGTAGTCTTAACGAAATCTCTCCATGATCTCCTCTGAATTCATCTCATATTGATAGCTGGGCAAAAGAGATGTATGTTAACTTCGTTGGTATTTTATCTAATTTTAACTGAAGTCGGTAAATGTGCCAAATGATGACACGAGACACCCGCAAAAAATTCACGTGCGAATAACTTATTCCAAAATTGCCCATTGAAAGGAAATTCTTTTGACTCGGAAGCGGGGACAATTATTCTATCCCACTGCGACTGTCTCACAGTAAATGGATCGTTGACATCTTTTTTGTTCTTAGTGAAAGAATCTTTTTGCACTGTTACATGTTGCCAACCTAATCATCATTCGTTTAGAATTCAGTGATTGATTTAGGGCTTCTTTTCTAGTCCGAGAGTACAAATTGGCAATCCCATTCACTCTTGTCTTGTGTTTTTTTTTCCCGAACGTTTAATTATGACAGTATATCGTGTAGTCTTGCTTTTTAAAGCCATCCAACGTTTTATTAGGTTTCTTTGAAAATCCTTCAGACGCCTAAGCCAATCTTTCATTTTTTTTTTCAATTCTGTTCAGACATCGATGAATGTGAAATTGCTGATCTCAATGACTGCGACGCCAACGCGCTGTGTACGAACACTGAAGGATCCTATGTCTGCCGATGTCGTGCTGGATACGAGAGGAATGGCGTAACCTGCTCAGGTAGTCATGCATTTTTTTTCTCGATTACCTTACTTATTGCGTGAAGGGGTGTCTCTATCTGTTGTAGTTACGAAGGCATATAAATGGGAGTCAACTTTTCAGTTCGATGTATCGTTGTACACTGAATAAAACTCGATGTGAATTGTGATATTGGTGGCTGTATAGAGCATTGTTAAGCCTCAATTACACTAGCAAGTTTTCCTTGACAAGTTTTCCAACACTTGACAAGGAAAAACTTGTCATATTTTTCTATTTACACTACCAAGGAAAACTTGTCAAGGAAAAACTTGTCGAGGAGAACTTGCTAGTGTGTACCGTCGGCACGTTTTCTTTGACAAGTGTACTTGTCAAGGAAAACTTGCTAGAGTAAATGAGGCTTAAACGTTTTAGAAGATATCAAAAAAAGGATATAAATGAGCTCATTTTGATTTCTGTGTTACTCTAAGAGATTCCGCACTAGGCAAAACATAGTAAATGTCTCATACGTGTCCATGTTTATACCTCAGAATTAATGTCAAAAGTCGCCTTTCGAAGTTGACGTGCATATGCTTGATCACTGTTAAATATTTGAAAAAATACTTTGACACGGCTAAAGAAATCTATCTGAAACAGGTAATGGTGATGATGATGATGATTATTATTTTTTTTTTCAATATTAAGACAAAGATGAATGCGCAGATGACGAAACAAACGATTGTCATCCAAATGCTTTGTGTACAAACACCGAAGGATCGTATGTCTGTCGTTGTTTCAAAGGCTACCAAGGCGATGGGAAAACGTGTTCAGGTAATTGTTTATTTCTTCTTCTCTAGCAATCCGAAGACTCTCATGCATGCATGACGCTTGATGATTCTTCGACAAATGTGGTTTTGTGTTGGCTCTACAGAAGGCTTTGTATCTAGTACAATTTAGACATATTTAGACAATATCCAACAAAGTAGCTGTTTAATTAAACGATCTCCATTGCGTTTCCTCAGGGTTTTAGAAGCGCACTACTGATGTATTCGAGCAGCGATTAATGCATAAATGTAACCTTGAGGAGCAAGGGTTGCACAGTCGGTTAGTGCGCGGCCTTGGTGCATAAGGTCCTGAGTTCGATCCCCGGATCTGACTACCTTGTTTCGACTTCTTTCCTTTCAGTGTAGCCTAAGTAGCTTTAAATACCCTTAAAACGGAGCACTGATGGAAAGAGGGGGGTAAAATGAGCGCACCGTCGGCTTCCTGGGAGAGTACTCTCTAGAGAGTAAAGGAACCTCCGACGTTAAATAACGTGTACCTGTACCTGTATCTTTACAGCAGATAATACCGAGACAGCCCCAACAAGAGGTTTTAGACCATTAATAGGTTGAAAGTACTTCTTTAAACGTATGGGAGAAGTGATCATCTTACTTAGCTGGACAATTTGTTATTTAAGCAATTGTCACTGATTATGGAGACCTGGAAAATACAGGTTGCTTCAGGGGGATTGGAACCCATGACCTCTGCGATAGCAGTGCAATGCTCTACCAACTGAGCATTGAATCCACTCAGTTGCGAGCAGGACAATTTTTTGGGCTCATGTGTTCCCGTGAAGGGACTCGATGAATGAACTAAATGTTATGTATTTGAAGTGCGGGTTATAGAGCGGTTTTCAATTGAGTGTCAAAAGAAATTAGATACTAACTTTGGTTTATGATTACTTCACGCAGTGATTGGTTCAAAGTTTTCGCAACATTTTGTCAATCAATCAGAAGTAAAACCAAAACCAATAGTGGCTCGCGCGTACACATTTTCCCGCGCTTTGTGTCGGTTACGTGAAATTACTTCGAGTTTTGATTGATTTACTGGATTGTTTCCGTCCACTCGATTGAAATCCGCTCCAGTAATAAGGGGAAAGTCATTTGTAAGCGTTAGCCCTTTGTCAAAGCAAAGAGGAGGAATTCTCCATAGAGGCCATTCTCTGAGCCAGAGAACGGCTCTGGAGGCCGAGACTAAATCATGCTCAGTGTTCTGCGACGGTTTGAAATATTAATCGCTATTTTTACATTTTAGATAAAGATGAGTGTGCAAGTAATAATCTTAATGACTGTGACCCTAACGCTTTGTGTACCAACACTGATGGATCTTATGTGTGTCGCTGTCTTAGAGGCTATGAGGGAAATGGCAAAAACTGTTCAGGTATTTTTCTCTTTTTTTTTTGTTTTTGTTTTCGTTGCAAAAGGCCCGGTAGGTTTAGCAGCAACGATGATTAGAAGAGTCTACAAGAAGTCACAGCGTTGCTAGACGCGCTTACCTGAAACGGCAAAGGGCAGATTGAAAACGGCAAACGCGAGGTTACTACTTGTCATAAAAACAGTAAAATTCTCTTATTCTAACTTTCCTCTCTCTCTTTTAAGGACGGTGCCTACTATTGTTATTGCGCATACGTTCTGCACATCTCGAGATACTGCACGGATATTTTTGCGCGGTTCAAAACTATGCGCAGAAAGTAGAACATAGCAAGTGCCTTCGGTATCCAAAAAGAAAATTGCGGGTAACAACGCATTTTTCAGAGATAATTAAGCTTCAGTTTGGAAAAGAACGCCATACATTGCTTTGTATTTTAGAGCATTTTTACAAATATTGTTTGGTTACCCCCAGATTTCTTTTTGGATTTCAATAACACTTGTTAAGATCAGCTAGTCCCGCATATTCAGTAAATCGCGCTAAAATACCTTTGAATTAGTAGGAACCGTCCTTAACCCTTTCACTCCTGTGGGGTTCCCCATTGACGAGTAAAATCGTCTGGCGTTAGACAGAGTAAAATCTATAAGTCTCAGTGGCCCTTACAGGAGTGAAAGGGTTAAATGGGGACATAGTTTTTGAGTGAACCTAGCTGTTATTAACCCTTTCACTCCTGTGGGGTTCCCCATTGATTGACGAGTAAAATCGTCTGGCGTTAGACAGAGTGAAAACATTCAGGTAATTAGATGCACGCGGTTTTAAATAAGCGTCACGAAGTGTCCCCTTGCTCTTCTTCCCAACTTCAACATCACTCGTGTCTCGGAATACAGAAGGAAAGGAAGGGAAGGGAAGGAACTTTATTTAAGTGTCTAGTCGTTCTAGCGCTGGAGCACTAATTGTGAACACTGCAAACTGAAATTAACAATTAACACAAATCAAGTCAAATTTTGGTTTTGACAATTTACAATTTACGTCACAAAGTGTCCCCCAAATGCTGTTCTTTAAGTAAAGATTAACTGCTGCATTTACTGTGACCTAAAATAACGCTAACCTTTACCCTAACTCCGGGACCAACCGACAATTTCAAATATTGCAGTACGAAAGACAACCCGAACAAAGACAATTTCATGGCGATATTCACCAGAGTTATACGGATGTTATTGCTATATTTCGGTTTACTTCAAAATCATCATCAGGCAAATCAAGGTTTACAGAACGTGTGATTTAAATACAGGAGTACGCACCTTGTACGAACGCACAATGGAACATGCCCGAGACAAGGACAATGCTATTTGTTACCATCTAGATAATTGTGAAAAATACCAACACCTTTTGTCACTTTCTAATTTCCCTTGTAATAATTCCATCCTTGTTAACACTAAGGAATTCTACTTGAATACAGTCAGGGACAATACCAGCATAATTGATATGGACAACAACTGGAATATTCTTCTATTTAAAGAAGCTTTCTATATAAAAACTAAGCAGTCTGCAACTAACTCTGTCGTAAAAGCTAGCCGCGAACTATTATTAAATAAATAAGTCTCCTGTATTTAAATCACACGCTCTGTAAACCTTGATTTGCCTGATGATGATTTTGAAGTAAATCGAAATATAGCAATAACATCCGTAAAACTCTGGGCCCGGTTGTTCGAAAGCCGATTAACTTAATCCAGGATAAGCGTAAACTTTTGTTTCATGTTTTCCACTTTTTGGTGAAAGTTTTGTTTGCTTATTTTTGTTTTTCAAGATTGAGTTCTTCTGATTTAAAGTTTTGCCGAATATCAGCGTTCAACAGCATTTGGGAGTAAAGAAATAAATTCCTTGGTTAATTTTTAATCTGGGGATAGCGTTAATCGACTTTTGAACAACCGGGCCCTGGTGAATATCGCCGTGAAATTGACTTTGTTCGGGTTGTCTTTCGTACTGTACTTTACCCTAACCTTATTCTTAGAAATAGGTTGGAAATGCTTCAATATGTGTTGGATGTCAAAAATTGGTAGAAGGTAAAGTCTCTGTTAAGAGCCTAGAAAGGCCCATCAGGTTGTTGCTTATCTCCGGTTTCTGTAGCATGAAGCGACTAGGAATATTTCTACTTACCCCTGGATGGGATGCTAGTCCATCGCAGGGTTACCCCCAGCATTTTCCGACGGTACCCATTTATACACCTGGATGGAGAGAGGCACCGTGAGAGTAAAGTGTCTTGCCCAAGAACACAACACAAATTGGGCTCCTATCTAATTACTAGCATTTCTGGACGTAAGTGACCCGAGAATAAGACTTAAACATGTAGGGTCGATTATTAAAACATATTTTAGACATTGTTTAACAAAACTGCGTTTTCAATATTTCAATAAGCCATTTTCAATATTGCCAACAATCATATCGAAGTATTGTGTGCTGCTGATGGTAACAAGAAGGTTTGCATTCCAGGCTAGAGAGCAATTTATTTACTTAAAATATACCGCTCATAAACAGATTTGGAGGTCCACTGATTGTCTTAGACCGCGGCCTAAGTTAGACTTTGTTTAAATAACTGGCCCGTAGATTTTACTTTGTCTAACGCCTGACGGTTTTACTTGTCAGTTGGGGGGGCGCTTTAGGTGTGAATGAGCTGAATAGCTTGACCCGTGAAAATGCCATGACCCAATCAGGCAGCACATAAATAACCATAATAAGTCAGCCAGTCAACTCTGGCAGCCGTCAGATCAGATACGTTCGTATCCCTTGAATATCCATCTTGAAGTCTCTCTTGTTTGTGCGCATACTGCTTCAATTGATACATATACGAATGGTTCAGTTTCCCTAATTACTCGCTATTTCGCCATTAAACGGGACTTTAGCTCATGTTCCCGAGTCCGTTCACCACTTTGCGGTCCATCCATCATGATCATCAACTATAATGTTCCCATCCTTCTTTGGCTGAGTGGTGGTCATCCGAGTTTCTTTTGCAATCTTGTAACTATCCCGGGCGCACGTTTATATAAAATAGATAACACTTTTTGCTCCAACAGTTGCAACAACTGCCTGTTCACCATCTTGTGGCCCAAATGCATTTTGTCAAGACAATGGTGGACCTGCTCAATGTGTATGCCACTATGGATATCAAGGAGACGGATATAGTTGCTCAGGTTCGTATGGAACACATCGATAATTCTGAACAAAAGGAACGCAGCACACGTTATCTGTCCAAAATTTGCTTTAAGTGAAAATAGTGGTCTTTTCTCTTCTAGTTTTTCATGTAAGATCATGAGCAGGACCTTCTTCGTAACGTTTTGATCCGTACTAACAGTAATATGTAGAAATTATGCGGAAAATGATGGTAGTCACTAGAGAAACTTCATAAGGTCATGGGTTCGAGTCCTGTTCTTTAACAGTACGTAAGTTGCCTCATCTTTTGCTTACAATTTTTTTTTAAATCCCCGTTCCAATATTTTTTTCTAAGTTTCATCCGCGTAATTTGTACCACGCAAAGCCAAAGAATAACTTTAAGAAATTGCAAATTTGAAATTGACATCTCATCAGTAGTCATTTCCCCCGCTGGGATTTTGCCTGGAGTCGCTTGCTTGCGCGTATATAGAGTTACAGTGACTGGAATAATAGGGAAATGATGACGTTTTCACACTGAATGCCCGCAAGTAAGTCTTGGGTAATGATGACGTAGAAGAGAATGGCCAAAGAACCAGAGATAAAAACGGTGCGTCGTATGGTTATACACGCGCGAGCGTTGCGCGAAGTAACAGTTTCGGTGTTCGGTTTAGTGCTTCCTTAAGTCGTTTGAGCTTCATTTTTTTTTTGTGTTAGAGGGATCGAAGTAATCGATTATATTTCGCTTGAATTGTTCAGCGAGAACGATATCGAATAATTGCGAAATACTAAATATCACGTCCGGTGCTTTCAGAAATATGTCCGCTACTTTACAAAACTTTCGAAAACCTTGCTGATTTGTTCTCTCCCCGCTTTAACACCAACTGCTCCGTTTGCAAACGGTTACCTCTATTTGGGTCCTGAACATATTGAATTCTGCGTACAGCTACACTTAACAGCATGGGCAGCTGAAGTGTCAACTATTACAAATATTGTTCGGAGGGTATGTTGTTATTTCGTATTTTTCTCGGCAGTGGAGCTGACATGATCCAGACTTGTCACCCAACTGATTTTGATCCCGTTCTTTACCATTACCTCTTTTCCGCTGAATTAAAATCCTCTCCGGTTTTCGAGAGAACTTTCCACTGTTTGAACATATGTCATGTGACCAAATTCTGATTATTTGATTGGTTGGGTGAGTCTGATATCCAAGGATAAAGAAATCCACCCTATCCTTAAATTAAACGCACGTGCATTCCAGTTCACCATCTTCTGCAGCACTTGATATGCCATGCATGATTCGAAGTAATTGAAAAGGAGGCGAGTTATTTTTGTGATTGCCGTTTTTTTCCTTAGATATCGACGAATGCGAAGATTACAATGCAAATGGATGCGATCCTAACGCTTGGTGTACCAACACTGTAGGGTCATATGTATGTCGCTGCATCAGAGGCTTTAAAGGAGACGGAAGAAACTGCACAGGTGTCAAAACATATTCGTTCTCCCATATCTACCTTTCACTTATTAACCGATTTCAGTGAACCGTGCTGTTAGTTACGATGTACTTTTTTTCCCACCCAGTTCATTGTTTGCGCGCGAGATCCATTAATTTAAATGGGGAAATATCCTGTTACTGAAAATTACAGTTTGAACGGAGGGAACTTGTTTAGGAAGATGTTTGTTGTATTTCTTGATAATCTCTTGTTATGATGTCTCTCAGATAGTACGCGCGCTGTGATTGGCTAAACTAGTGTGGCCGTATTCTACAATACGGCCCGCTAAATTTGAAATTTTGATGAGTAAGTTTTTGCTGTCATTTATGTTACATATACTTGTAAACCGTTTGAATATTGCAAGCAACTATCTCAAAAAGCCAAGAAGATTTATTCGGATTTTGACGAGACAATCTTTGTGGCGGTTGAACCTTCCGCTTGACAACTAGTTTCCTTTCCCGCGCTTGGGCCATAAATCGACGTAACTTAGAGTAAGGACCTCGAACTCGGGTAGTATCAATCAATCAATCGATCGATCTCGATCGATCGATCGATCGATCAATCAATCAATCAATCAATCAATCAATCAATCAATCAATCAATCAATCAATCAACCGATCGATCAGTGAGTGAGTGAGTGAGTGAGTGAGTGAGTGAGTGAGTGAGTGAGTGAGTGAGTCAGTCAGTCAGTCAGTCAGCCAATCATTGTCTTTACCAATCAAGAGGCAAAGTTCTGGCCAAGATCCGTTTCACAAACGAAGAAGAGAAAAAAGACGAACAAATAATCAAGCGTGTTTTTGCGTATGATTATCTATCTTCCTAGATACTGACGAATGTGCTGACACGGAATTAAACAATTGCGGACTCAATGCATTGTGTACCAATACGGAAGGATCCTACGTATGTCGCTGTTTTAGAGGATACAAGGGAGATGGAATCAATTGTACAGGTAAGTTCAAAAACAGCAGCAACTGGTAACTCAGAGTTTTCATACGGTTCCATTTCATATACACTCACTAATTTATCATTGATCATGAATAAAAAGCGCTTGGTTCTATTTTACCACATATAGAATCCTGACAATAGGGACCTTTTCGATTCTAGGAAGAGAACGACTACGATTACGAGATTTTCTCATAGAACAACAGTGAGCACGCGCAAACCAGCGTCATTTTGGCAGGAATTCGAAAAACGTGATACCGTCGTCATCTTAGTACGAGGTGTCAAAACAAGTCAACAACACGGTAGCGGGACTAGCATATTTCGATCAGCAAAAAGGCTCAGTTAACAGCAATAAGAATAACTGAGCAACCTATATACTGCTAACAAAGAGTAAGAATAATCGTACGGGTTATAAGTTTCCTTAGTATTTTCGCTAAAAACGGGAAGTCAAAACTCGTACTCGTTCTCGTCTTCGTCCTAGAATCTAAAGGTCCTAATAATAGATGAGTTCACGCCCTCGAGTGCATCATAGGTAATCATGGCAAGAAGGAGAGAAATTCAAAGGTTTGTGAGGAAGTTCAAAACGATGAAAAGTATTCATGATATGCAATTTTTGGGTTTTTTTATTACAAAAACAGAAGATATGCGCTCAAAGGTGCGACCGAATAAAGTTGGAGAGAATGGCTATTGTAGAAATTATTTTATTACACAGAGTTTCTTCCATACATTTCCTGTAATTCCAAAGGCACAAAATTAAAGAAAATGTATGGAGCAATAAGCAATAATTAGGAATTTCAAAGAACGGATACCAAGTCCAGTTCATCTCAGTTGTGAACTTGAACTTATTTGTTTGGTTTATGAAGGCGAAAGTCTATTAAGTACAGTTATGTACAGTTTATTTTGCTTTGAATTTCCATACAAACCTTTGAATTTCCGGCCATGTTGCCCTGATTACCCATAATGCATTCAAGAGCGTGAACTGGTCTATTTGCAAAGAGTTCCTTTTACCAAGTGGGATTTCCGTGTCCTATCTTAATGGTTTAGTGAAAATTATGACGAAATTTTTTTGCACTTCCATATTATGACAGACGTTTATCTATTCCTTCGATGACATCACAAATTGCTTTGCATTCCAATTTTCGTAGGAAATATGCAATTGTTGACCGCGAAGGACTAGACTCATTTCTAAGGGAACAATCGGACTAGTTCTAGTAGCTTTTACAGCGCATCAGAAAGCGGAATTTGTAGACAAAAATTACACGAGATTAATTTTGAGGTACGAACAACTCATAGTCGTCTCATATTCGAATATTTTTGTTGTTTTGTTCAGATGTTGATGAATGTGAGAATTCCGATTCGAACGACTGTGACCCCAACGCCTTGTGTACCAACACCGAAGGTTCCTATGTGTGTCGCTGTATCAAAGGATTTAGTGGAGATGGCAAGTTCTGCGCAGGTACTGCTTGGAATTGAATTACTGGATCTATTTAACTTTTTCAGCCAGGCGACCGTTTCAATGGAACTATTCCTTTTTCTTTATCTTTTTCTTTGTCCTCCTTGTCAGCATGCTAATTACAAACTTTGAAAGAAAGAATGTGTGGGAACACAAAACAAGGCCCTTATAAGGTCTATACCATTATAATAGACTTAACAAAATTACTTGACTCCGATTGGACAAGAGGAGTGCAATTAAATTGTTTATAACACAGAGGGTAATCGTTATAACATAGATTGCGAAATAACTAAATTCTGATTGGCTGAGACAGACGGCATGTTTCATTAATTTGGTAATTGCTGCGGAAAATTACTTTGATTATTTTCTTGAAGTAAATGTTTTTTTCGCAGGATTGGTTTTATTGCTTTGGCGTTGTTGAACAAAAGTAAAATTTCATTCACCTGATTCGTGCGTTTTACAGTTCATAGACGCTAACTGAAAATTAAAATGGCTTCCTACGAAATTGCGACCTTCTTAATAAAAGAAAATGTTGTCATCTATGTTAAAAACAAGTTATCGCAAGTCCCAAGGAATTCTCAGTTCTAACATCGATGAAAACAAACCTGAATTCTCAACGTGGTCTGCCATGGGGCAATCGTCGCTGCGCAACTCGGACAATTTCTGCAACTTCTGGAAATACGCGTGATAGTAATCCTTAATTATATGATTTTACTCGGCCGAATGCTTGCGATTACCTATACTAATTGTACTCTGTAGGTTCCCAAGAAACAGTGTGTCATTCAAAATCTCATACCGATATCCCAGCTTTCTCTTGTCGCTGTGCACCTGCTTCAATAATACCGGTGCAAACTCTCGTCTGTGATTCCATAAGTAAACTACCGGTTTGAGTTTATTCCTGTTGTTGTACCAGAGCGCAATTCTCGTAACAGCATGAAAAGTGAATTATATGGTATCATGTCGTACCGGAAACAAATCGTACCGGCATCATGTAAAAATCATTGAGTTGCAGCTTATACTTCCATAGGAACTAATTCTCTTCATTCGGCAGTTCTTTACAAAAACAGCAGATTAAGTGTTACAGGTATTTAACATACGTCCCTCAAGTGAAATCAAATTTGAGGAAATCAAATGGTGAAGCTGAGTACCTGGAGAAAAACCTCTCAAAGCACAGGAGAGCAACAAACTCCATCCCCTTCGTATGGCCCGGGAATCGATCCCGGCACACATTGGTGAATGGTCTCACAACTGCTCCTGGCCAACCCCTCCCCTTCCACGTGACGCAACTCTCTTGTATTACCGATTGAGTTCAATTGTATCATTTGTACATTTGAAAGAAATGAATACTTGAAGTGCTGGTTAAAGATGAAAGTTAGAATTGATCCTCCTACTTAACTGGACAATTTAAGGAATCTTAACTTTATAGACACCTGAAAAAAGTCAGGCGGCTTCGACGGGATTCGAACCGGTGCAATGCTCTAACAACTGAGCTATGAAGCCACTCAGTTGGTAGTAGGGAACACAGGGAGCCCAGAAAAATGAGTGGCTTCCTATCTTGGTTGGTAGAGCGTTGCTCTGGCATCACAATGGACATGGGTTCGAATTTCTTTCTTGTTTACTCACTGGGCCGGCTTGAATTACTTACTTGCTTGCTGGCTTGCTTACAGTTGACGTTGACTCAAATAATTTCTTCGCGGATCGAATTTTTGTGGTCGTTACTTTAAGTTCGTAGTAGTCCTGCGCTGAAATGTATTTGCACGACAGGTTTAAAATTATTTTTCTCATGATTTTTTTTGCATTTCTTCCTTATTTAAAGAAAAGTCCGTTTGTGATCTTGCTTGCACTGGAAATAAAGTATGCAAGAATTTCGGTGGAGTTCCTGAATGTGTTTGCAAAGATGGGTACACCGGCGAAGACAATTGTACAGGTACTAAAAATGACATATCATCAACGATCCATTAAAAAGAAAATTCTATTGTTTATGTGCAGTTTGTCTTGCAGTCTGGACGCTCTGCAAGGCAACACCACTGACGAGTTTCTTCTTGACAGAGAAGGATTCTAAAATTCGGCTCTTCGATTATATGATGCCTCGGGAGATCACTTTAAAGACGTATTTGATGTATAGCAAGAGTGAATTAGATAAGACTGTTTCTCTATCAATTTGCGGTCTTGCCCCAGCACAGTCAAAAATGGACTTATTTTTAGATACACTTGACGCGCGAAACAAAGAAAGGGCCGCCACTTTAACCAATCAGGAGAAGCCATGCCACGTGTGACTGCTTTTGCCTTGTTTTATCAAGGGCATGACAGCTAATTTTCGTGGGAACGGGGATTCTAAAAATAGATGCCTACATGACCGTGCTGGGGAGCCCACTCATGCCACAAGAACATTCTTATTTAATTCACTCTTGTATAACATTGCGTTTACCAAGACATGAAACTGAAGTAAGGGCTCGGTTATTCTTACAAGCCAGAACGAACAGAAGCAAAATATTGCAAGCCTACAACAAACACGCCATGTTTCTTCCACCTCCTTTTGCGCATACTTCACGACTCGTTTCAAGGCTGCGCTCATGCTACAGCAACGTGAGTCGAGGGTTGGGTGGGGGGGGGGGGGGAGGGGAAGGGAGGGATGGAAATGTCAGAGCTTTGCTTTGAGTGCAGAGGGTAAGGGCGGGGCTTTGGTTTGATGCTCTAGACGACTAATGCTCGGTGCGATGCATGGCCATTTATCTAATTTAGTAGTAGTTCAAAAGTTGTTAATAAAGATATCGTTAAATTGACAATACACGCAATCGTTAAACGAGGTAAAGTGATGATGAAACACAACATAGAACAGTGAGATTCTTTGCGACGGATTGGTTGCTGGAAAGCAAAACATTTTGGGATCTCCAATGGTATGACGGAAATTTGTTGTCGTCACTACACTTCGTGGAGACGTGATGATGGAGTAGTTAATGTACTGTAATCTTAACCCGATTAGGGTCGGTCCATTAATGCTTGGCTTTCCATCGTGCTGTTTCTTTACACAATAAACTTTTCTTGACATTGACTCCCTCCACCCCGATGTATAAAAGGATTTATACCCAACAAGGAAGGGGATGTCAAAAAGCTCTTTCGCTTTATGCTGCTAAAACTGGGAAAATATGTAGCTACTATAGACCTTATTCATAAATGGCGGTCAATTTATAATTCTTTTGTCGAAGTGCAAATTAGCCTACCAAGCCTCGATACCATACAGTGAATTGAAAAGAATTCTTGCTCTTAAATGAGGCTTTGTAGGCTAATTTGCACGTGGACAAAAGAATTATAAATGTGATTGCCATTTATGAATACGGTCTATAGCTTGAAATAGGGGAGCACACTTTGTACCTTAAACACATTTTAGGTCTACTTACAGGCTTTCCATGTTGGGGTTTTCGCGGATATTTTCTTTGATTTTTTCTTGAACGACTTTTTCGTCAAAATGCAATGCATCGGGTGAGCTTCCCGGAAATTCTGTTCTCATGCAAATTTCTCTTCTAATCATCAAACCACTTTCACGTCTGTGACGGCCATCGCATTTGAGATGTGGGTTGGATTAATATATAAGTTTGCATGTTGGTACTGGTAATTTGCACGAACAAAAAAAAGGCAACAAAACGTTTTGTATCGATCGCCATATCCATGTAAAGGATTTTACTTCTTTGTGGCCGTTATTTTAGGGGCAGTTTATTATGCAAAGCATTCGACGCAAATCACTAATGATTTCATGAACGGCCGATTGTTGAGTTGCAATACCTATTTATTTCTGGTAGACATTGATGAGTGTGCAAACGAAGTTGAAAATGACTGTCATACCAACGCTCTTTGTACCAACATTGAAGGATCTTACGTTTGTCGTTGTAAAAGAGGATATACTGGAGATGGACAAGATTGCACAGGTAAATAGCTTTTCTATTAGCTACCGGCTGTCTGAAGCTTTCATTACGACGATGTGATGAACACGTTTCTTCGCTTGTAATCAATTAGACGACAAACTCATAAATTGCACAACTATGGGTATTCTTCCTTCCTCTCGGATAGGGAACTGGAAAGGTTCTCTCTCGTGAACAGGACCTATGTTATTGTTTTCTTGAAACGAAGAAAAAAAATCTTTTTGAAACAAGTGGCATCATATGAAACAATTAGATTGCTTGTTGCTGTGGTCTGTTCAGTTTAAGGTGCTCGTAACCTTTTTCTTTTATTCCGAAAATGGCAAGTGTCAGCACCATAAAACATGTATTTTACATTACATTAACTGGTTGCAATTTCCCTTTATCGCTTTAAAAGAACCCCATTCATGGGCCTTTTTCACATGGCGACCATTTTGAGTCCCGAGGGTCTGAAAACTTTTGTGTTGCACCCCCCTAAACTCACTTCCAAACACATCAAGTTGAGGCTCGGGGTACAAACTCTTTTGTCTTTGACCAGCATGGACGCCGAGTGACAAAGGTCCATTGGACGAAGTTGACAAAATTGGCAGTCGCCTGTCCCAAGTTCGAGCTCCAGAGAGGCATGGGTCTATCCTGTGATGACGTCACAAGCTGATTTGCACACTTTTGCAAAGAAAAGCGGTTTGTAACGTCATCTCTGGAGTAGGTCCACGCGTCAAACTAGCTCGACCGTGGGAAAGACGACTTCTGGTTTCATTAAATGTTACTGCGCAATAATTGTGAAATGTCAAAGTGAAAAAGGCACATTATTTTTTCACTGGATGCCAGAAGAGATTTATTTCGGCAAAGAAAAATATTTATGTCTGAAACTTTAACTTTGCGTTATGATTGCAATCATTTCGCGATTATTTCCAGTCGGTATAGTTGTATGGGTTTACATATGTGTAGTAATTAACCGGGAATTAAACTGGAATAAACAATGTGGGAAATGTATGGTCTGGTGCTCTCGTCTTACACATGTTTTTAAATTTGATCATTTCGCGTATTTCGGAAGAGAACGGCAAACAAAGGTAAAACGCTCGTTCGGAAATTGTAGAATTGTAGTCAACTTTCTCGTCAATGGCTGTGTTGCTTAATTAATTAAGCTCTGTGTTATATCAAAGAGGCTATTATAATGCAAACGTTAGTGATGCCCCAACCTAACGACTCGCTCCTTGTTCTTCGTACATGTTTGCTCATATAATGTTTAACTTAACAGACTCATGGAACTAAAATGAAATCCTGGTTATTGTCAAGCAGAATAGAGAACGATGATAAATTTCAGTATTAATGGCGATATCGATGACGACCATAATTGAAAATATGACGACGTGAAGGTGGCGAATAGAATTTAGTTCTGACTTGTCTAACATCTAGCAATCAAGTCAAGTCACACTAAGGTAAAAGATAAAGATAAAGAAATCGTATTGTTGATGGAAAATTTAACCAACTCTGTCTAAAAAAATGATTTCGGAACAGACATGGATGAATGCGTAGACGAAGAGGAAAACCAGTGTCACCCCAACGCCTTGTGCACCAACACCGAGGGATCATACGTCTGCCGCTGTATAAAAGGCTATGAAGGAGACGGGACAAACTGTACAGGTAAATTAAGATATCTTCTTTGTTATTCGGTTACTTTTCAGGGGAAATCAATGTTCGCAACTCACTTCTGGGATAGATGTACCTTTTGTTCGTTTATTTCAGAATTGGTCCCTGCCTTCGCGTACTTATATAGAGTTGAAACTAATTTCGGAAATGTGGAAGAACATAAAATGACTTGTAAATAATTCCCGTGAATCTTGGTTTCCTTTCTTTTTTTCTTACACTATTTAAAAGCAGCCATCTGTGAAAGATCACGTGCTGAAACCCTCTCCTGATCTTATCTCATTCTTCGTTGTCTTTAATACTATTACAGATCGGGATGAGTGTGTACTTCCTGAAACAAACGAATGTGACCCCAATGCGCTGTGTACTAATACTGAAGGGTCATACTTCTGTCGATGTAGGAGAGGTTTTGTTGGCGATGGTAGAAACTGCACAGGTGAGTAATAAATGGGTTGATTTTATTGCCTTTCCGTTTGAATTGTTTGATTCGAGACTTTGCTATTTTTATATTCGTAGCCATTCCCCCTCCCTGTTCTCCATCTTGTGGCCCCAACGCTATTTGTATTCAGGACGGTGATGATCATGTCTGCGTTTGTGACATCGGTTTTGAGGGAGATGGATACAAGTGCATCGGTAGGTCCTCGCTTTTGTCTTCAGTGTGCCTTCAACAGTTTATTTTGTGGATACCTCAGCTACACGATTGTAGCTACGCGGCTAAGTTGTTTCAAGAGCGCGATTTCGTAGTTTTGATTGACTGTTATCGTCCCCGCTTAAGTTTCCAAGAATTTATCCTTTTCAGGCTTTTGTCCTGCAGAAGATAATTCAAATAAAATACTTCTAGTTCAGTTATTGTCGTCATTAATGTAAAGTAAAGTAAAGCGACCATATTTAACGTCGATAACTCGTAACAGTAATAAAACTGACAAACCCCAATGGCGACGGTGCGCTCATTTTACTCCTCCCCTCTCCATCAGTGCACCAACTGTGCCACCCTTGCTCCTTGTATATTGCTTTGCCGTATTCTTGCTGCCTTCGTCGTCAACTTTGCTTAATTAAGATCTCTAGTTCTACAGTTGCAACCGGGAAACATCTCTTTTCTTCCTTATTTGCGTAATTAGAAAGACGCACGTGACAACACTTGAGTTTATTTCTTGGCAGATATTGATGAGTGCGAACTTGGAATATACGAGTGTGACCGAAACGCCGTGTGTGTGAACATTGAGGGATCCCATACATGTCGCTGCAAAGTCGGTTATGTTGGAGACGGTGTAATCTGCACAGGTGAAACTTAAATAATTTGTTAATCTGTAAAATCTGCACATAAACCCTTTGTTTCATTTTCTAGTGTATACAATCATAATCATTTTTAAACTTAGATTTCGATGAATGTGGCAGTCCTGAGGGGAACACGTGTAACTCCAAAGCCCTTTGCAACAACACTGAAGGGTCTTACTTGTGTCGATGCCTGGAGGGATATGAAGGCGACGGACAAAACTGCAGAGGTAAAATCTTTTGACAGGTCATCTTAATTCCGGAACATTTCCGAGAAACCGTTTTGTGCTTGTTGCTCTGTTTCTGTCCATGAGCTCTGTTCTCTGGGACACAAACTCGCAATCACCCATCCACATAAAATAATTTGGAAAGTCGTTCGAGGCTTGTCCTTTTATTAAGGACGGTGCCTACTAATTAAATATATTTTTCCCCGGTGTGTGATTATGCAGGAAATGTAGATCTTAACAAGTGTTATTGAAATCCAAAAAGACAATTGGGGGTAACCACGCATTTTTCAAAGATAATTGATGAATAACATTTGTAAAAAGCTTTAAAATACAAAGCAATGTATGGCGTTCTGTCTCAAATTGAAGCTTAATTATCTCTCAAAAATGCATGGTTACCCCCAATTTTCTTTTTGGATACCAAGGACACTTACTGAGATCTACTTTCTCCTGATAGCTTTAAACTGCGCAAAAATATCCCTGTCTTAGTAAGCATCACCGATAGGAAATCCGAGTATCTCGAGATGCGCAGAACGTAAGCGCAATAACAATAGTAGGCACCGTCCTTAAAATAAGCATAGTTATACTGAAGGCATAGTTATACTGAATTCGCACGGTGTTATCTCCGGACACTAGGGAGTTTAAGCAAGGACAACGGCAAAGTCAACAGAAACGTCACTCCAAAATATATCTTAGCGCTATCGCAAGTATTTCGCGATTATTCCGTCTTCAACGGTTCACGTTGTACAATCGGGCGAATATTGTAAATACGTATTGTGCATTCACGCCATGAGAGAGGAAAGTTGTGTTCTTCAGTTGCTGTGGTTTATTGTTTTCAGTTACTTATCCGAGAAGACCAGAAACTCTAACCATTTGCAGATGTAGTTACAAAGGCAGCACTTTCTCCTCAGTTATTCAAAGACCCTGAGTGTCGGTCCGACCGGGGATAACTAAACGCAAAAAATGATCGTGGAGTTCGATGTCTCAAAACCTCTCCCATTTTGAGATACAAAGGGAATTGTGACACATGAAAAACACAAAAAAGGCCCGAAATGTTTCGGGACTTTCGAGAAACGGACCCCTGATATCATGAGGTGGCGATCACCAAAGAGCACATGTCCTTTGATTCCAAATTTTCTTTTTGGACAATTGGCCGTCTTTATAGTAGAGACGAATTATGCATCTTCTCGAACTCATGTTTGGTGCGTCTTCAAAGACTTACGAATGCGTTTGGTTCGTCTCGACCTCTTATGCTTCTTGAGCTCGACTTTATACTCGACGAACTAAACAGACGCAGAAAAAAAATTGCCCAAGTTCGTCCCAAGCAAATGATGCATCTTATTTTCGCCCGATCTTTAGCATAACCATTAATATGACAGACACAACGCGCCTGCACGGATTATGTGATTCTAGTATTAATTAAAAGGCCTTTTTTTCTCAGATATTGACGAGTGTGCCAGTGATGACACAAACGACTGTGACCCGAATGCTCTGTGCACCAACACTGAAGGATCATATGTATGTCGCTGCTATAAAGGGTTTGAAGGGGACGGTCGCAACTGCACGGGTACGTTGCATTAGTACGCTACGGAACCTTCAGTATTCTCGATGAACTTTTCTCAACTCTCTGATTGTGAATGGCAATGGTATTCTGCAATTGTGATAGTGTTAATTTGAGCAAACGTTTAATTTGCAGCTAATTCTTAATTGACCTCCTCCCCTGCGGGGGAAGACACTCTATGAAATTATGTCGTGAAGGCACAGAGGATTAAGGAGCGAAAGCTTCCTGAAGTAACTCATAAAACATGTCCACTCAGCTTAAATGCAATTAAATCCTTCGTAATTTTTTTTTCACTCTCTTTTACGGCATTTCGGGTTTTTTTCTAGTTGTTACCCTGGGATGTTCGCCATCGTGTGGGCCGAGTGCTTTCTGTCAGGAAAACAAAACTGGCTTATCTGAATGCGTTTGTAATTCTGGTTTCGATGGTGATGGATACAACTGTACAGGTTGGTATGGCCACGTTATTTGTAGCAATCACAGTCGTGTGCTTTTATCGAATTTTCAGCCTGTTGCGTTTCTAACCTCACTCAATCTCGCCTTTCTTATAGTGCATGATTGCATAACGTTTTGTAAAATTGATAATGAAATTTAATGAAGGAATTATTCCATTCGTTCTATATATCTGCAAGCTTCATGCTTTAAATAGTATCGCGAACAAATGAACGTTTTTTAGTCTTTATTTTATTTTATGGCTTTCCGTTATGCTACTTTCGTCTCCAGTTTGCTTAGCTCGGGTCCGACATGTATATATTTTGTGCCTTTAGACGTTGATGAGTGCGCAACAGAAGACGCAAATGAATGCAACTCCAACGCAGGGTGTAGCAACACTGAAGGATCTTATGTCTGTCGCTGCTTGAAAGGTTTTCAAGGCGACGGCCGCAACTGCACAGGTATGTATTGGCACACGTTGAATTTCCTTGATCTTCATTACCGCGATTAAGCGCGTGTTTAAAGCTTTGTGTGAGTCATTATTATAAGCGCCCCATGCACTCGTTTTTTAAAAATTCATAACAGTATACGTAGTACAACTGAACCCAGTTTAAAGGTGGATCTTACACGAGTCTTCCGTGGCGCAATTTTTAAGTTTCTAGGAGAGTTTCAATTCAATAACGACATTGTGTTAAACACCCGTAATCGTACCAAAGACTAATTTGAAAGTTATCAATTGCAAAACGTCATACAAGAGACGCCGCAAATTTGCCAATTTAAGAAGATTTCGTAAAGCTGATTTAGTTTATTGTGCCGTTATGTCCAAGCCAACAAAAAAAAGTATACATGGAAGGAAAATAGGGAAAAAGATCCGCATTTGTGATTAAAAAAAGGTTTCCATGTCGTCAATTATATGGCGTCATACAAATTTCTGCGCAGGTTTTTCAGACAAATGATGCATCTTTATCTTTACACTAAATGAATACTGTGATGCACTATTCATACGCCTGGACAGATTATGCGTCTCTAGTGTTGAAATACCTTGTTTTTTCTCAGATATCGACGAGTGTGCCAGCGATGATAAAAACGAGTGTGACCCGAATGCCTTGTGCACCAACACTGAAGGATCATATGTGTGTCGATGCTTGAAAGGATTTGAAGGCGACGGTCGTAACTGCGCGGGTATGTATGTCGCCGCATTACTACGCTATGGGCTCTTCAGACCCCGGTCACACGTTGCGATTTTTCATAGCCAGCGCGGCGCTTCGCTTCTTGTTTCGTATTTATCTCATGACCAGTGTGTGCCCTCATCTTATTAAGACCCAGCTCGGTCAAATAATTTGAGACTGTTTGTTAATTATAAAGAGAATGTGAAAGGAAAAGAACTTTATTTAAGTGTCTAGTAGATTTAGCGCTAGAGCACTAATTGGGGACACGGTAAAGTGAAATTAACAATTAACACAACAAGTCAAATGTTGGTTTTTGAGGAGAATGGAAACCGGAGTGCCCGGAGAAAACCTCTCGGTGCAGAGTAGAGAACCAACAAACTCAACCCACATATGACGCCGAGTCGAAGAATCGAACCTGGGCCACATTGGTGGGAGGCGAGTGCTCTCACCACTGCGCCATCCCTTCACCCCAATGTAGGGCACTGAATTTCCAAGCGGATTCTTTGGGTTCAATTCAACTCCATCGAATCACGTTACAACACGCTTTGTAAATAGCTAATAGGTTTCCTCCCTGGGCCAGTTGGGTTTGCATGTTAATGCTTTAAAATATGCTCCGGCAATTTAAGTGTTTCTTTCCATACACGCATCCGTGAGCTTCACGCTTTAGGCACCTCCGTGCACAAATGAACGTTCTTTACTCTTTATTTTATTTCATTCCGACGTTTCTGCTCTTTCTTTTGAAGTTTTCTAGTTTTGGGTCTGACATATTTTATTCTTTTTCCTTCAGATGTTGACGAGTGCGCAACAGAAAACACGAATGAATGCAGTTCCTACGCAGAATGTAACAACACTGAGGGATCTTATGTCTGCCGCTGCTTGATAGGATTTCAAGGCGACGGTCGCAACTGCACAGGTATGAATTTTGCATGCCTTGAACCCGCTTCATCTTCAATGTACTGAATTCAAAAACGTGTTTATACCTTTTTTGAGTCAATTTTAGTGATTCACATCTTAAAGTTTCTTCACATTTACTTCCTGGCAGTACAACGGGCGTTTATCAGCTGAATTTAGTGTAGCTTACACGAGTCTTCCGTAGCTCATTTAAAAAATATAGTTAGTTGCCACCATCGATTATTTCATCACTTCGAAAGGCGGATTGTGGGAAATGCCCGGAATCGTGCCAACGACTAATTTTAATTAATGTAACCTTCTGCAATACGTCGAAAAAGAGACGTGGCAAATTTACTCATTCAACGAAGATAATGATAAAAAATAATATTTCCGTAGTGCGCAACTCCAATAAATTGTCCATGGCGCTTTACAACCGATAAAAATGAATTACAAGCAAAACAAAGTTACAACTTTCACTAACAAACTTTTTAAAAAGAATTCAGACTTCAAAACATTTTTAAAAATGTTAACAGATGAACTCTACGCATTGAAAGCGGCAAGGAGTTGCAAAGTCTAGGGGCACACACTACAAAATAGTTCGAGTTTTTGAAGATGGTTCTACGAGGTCACCATTACTAACAGATCGCAAAGAATAGGAACTCCTTCGTTAAACTAAAAGATCAGACAAATACGACGGAGCCATAGCATGAAGGGATTTATAAACTGGAAGAAGACTCTTAAGAACAATACGATGCCTAATAGGAAGCCAATTTAGTTCGAATAAAGTTGGAATAACATGATAAAACTTCCAAGGATAGCGTTAGGCTGATCATTAGTTTATTTTGTCGTCATGACCAAGCTAACAGAAGAAAAAAAAGTTAACAGGGAAGGAAAACAGGGACAAAGGTTTGCATTTGCGATTTCACAAAACGTTCAGTTTGTCGTCCGCGGGAAGGTGACGTCATGTCAGCCTTTCCCCAGTTTTTTTAGTCCCCATCAGCGAAAATTTTCCATTGTTAAACCATGTTTAAACAATAGATGGTTTTCAATAACGCTATGAGACGGCCATGTTGATGCACAAAACAATAGCAAATTATGGCTCATATTTTGCATTATAATAGAGTAAAATTCCCAAAAGACTTTCTTCTCTATTGTTCGGTGCATCAATATGGCTGCTGTGACGTCAGGTGAAAACCACCTATGGACCAAATCGGCAAACTCAATGTTGTACCCAATTAAAACCCTTTGGGAATAAAACGTTTTGTTCCAGGTATTTTCATATCAGTGCAACTTTATAAAACAAATACAATACACAAAGAATTTTGATTTGGGTATTACATTTGATCTGTTGTTTATTTTCCCGCAAAACTTGGGTTTAAAAATAGACATTTTTGTGACGCTGATGGGTACAAACCTGATTCCACACTCTTACTCTTTGGAAATGGACTTTTGTTTCGACTGATCTTTCTAGATCTTTATCATAAATAAAGGTCATAGCCACTTCCTTTGTCTGGACGCTTATTGCGTCACTAGTACTAGTGCTAAAAGCCTTGGTTTTTCTCAGATGTTGACGAGTGTGCCAGCGATGAAACAAACGAGTGCGATCCGAATGCCTTGTGCACCAACACTGAAGGATTATATTTGTGTCGATGCTTGAAAGGGTTTGAAGGCGACGGTCGTAACTGCATAGGTATGTGGCATTAGTACTATATGGGATCTTGTTTCCGATTATTTTCTCAGTTCTTTGATTGAAAAGAATGGCCTTGGCCGTATTGTAAGTTCAATATTGGAGCATACCATTACAGTCAATTGCTAATTGATCGCTTCTGTTCTGATGGAAGACCAGCCAGTTTGTAGACAACCGTAGCCGAGGAGTCGAAACTAAAAAATCAAAATCCAAGCCAGAAACACAGGAGAAACAGACGACAAGACTTGACAAACTTCTTTGTTGTTTGTTAACGTAGATACAGATGAATGTTCCAGTAGCGAAACGAACAACTGCCATAAGAACGCTCTTTGTACCAACACGGAGGGCTCGTACGTCTGCCGCTGTATCAGCGGTTATATCGGCGATGGGAAAAACTGCACAGGTAAAGTGTATTCACTGTTAAAAGTAGTTTCGAGATTTTTGAATGCTCCGCACGAAGATCCTCTAAGGGAATTACATTTCGGGAAATAGCTTGGGTTGAGTTTGATCTACGTTGTGATTTATCCCCAGTTTGCGACTTAACCCTCAAATGTCCCTAGCTCTGCCTAAGACAGTAAATCCAAAAGCATATAACCCAGTTTAAATTTTAGAAAAACGTTATTTTGTTGAAAAACAAAAAAGTGCATGGTTAATGAGTAAAGAACGCTTATCATAACCTACGTGGCCAGATATGTCCAGAAACGATCCTAAAAGACCAGTTTCGATATTACAGTGCAACGAACTCAACCGGGGCCGCCCAACATTAATTAGCCATAAAACAAAAGAGTCTGACTTCGGTCGTTCACCAGCCAATCAAAAACTAGACAAGTTTTATTTAATTTGCACCATTTTCGTACTGGAAGAAGAAAAAAAGGTGAACAAAGTTGAAGAATTATCCATTGGACTGCTTAAACCTGTCTGTGGAACCGAACATGAGAAAATTTAATCCTAAACAAAAGGCATCATGTCAAGACCTGGATTTGTATTTTTAGATGTTGTCGTTGTCATTGTAATTGTTTCTGTTCTTTCTTCAATGATTCTCTCTTCTCTAATCGACTGACGATCAATTTCGCGACTAGATGTTGATGAGTGTGTACGTGATGAGGCAAATGAGTGCGACCCTAACGCGCTGTGCACCAATACCGAGGGCTCATATGTATGTCGTTGTTTAAATGGTTACATTGGAGACGGGAGAAGCTGTTCAGGTGAGGGTTATGGGATCATCTTCTCGATTAGCCAATCCTATTTGGATGATCCCAATTCACTCTACCTAGTTGTTACACGTAATTTATTTTACTCCTTTTAGATCGACTTTCGTATGACCTTGAAAGAGTGTTCGCAATTTGTTTCACGGACCAATGTTTGGCAACATTAAAACAAACCTTCTCCTTATTGCCACCAATAAAGTTCCTAATAAGGGTAGCAAACAGTTCGATTGCCCAATCACAATACTGCATTTCAAATGACGTCAAAGCGAAATGCCGATCGCTTTCCAGAAAGTTCCATGGAGGGAAAACGTTGTTTGCATCCGCGTTCGCAAAGCCAATGAAAATTTGCGCCCGTTTGGTTTTGTTCGATAAGCCAATTAAATGTTTTGCATTTTTGCTTACGTTCTGTTTTCACTTTTATTTTCCAAGCTCATACAAAAGTCGCTCTATTTCAGTTGTTTGTTATGTTAATTGATCTTTAGTCTATATCCTTGTAATGCTGAATTGTTGAGTTGAGTCGAGTTAAATGAACAAATTATGTTATGTTATGTTACGTTATGTTATACTATGTTGTGTTGTGTTGTGTTCTGTTATGCAATGTTACGTCATGTTATGTCATGTTTATGTTATGTTATGGAAACCTTGGAAAAATCACAAAAAAGTCGTTTAGTGGTTTGAAATGGAAGAGAACATAGCCAAATTGAATTGAAAAAGGTAGCACAGATATTGAAGGAAACAACTAAACAAAAATCCTTTTAAGAGATCAAAAAGCAAGGATAATATTTCAAACGTTGTAATAAGAAAAAGTACCACCCCTGAGAAGCCGCGTGATCAACTTCGCAGTGAGATTTCATTTTTGACTAAAACAAAGGCAATTTTTGAGAATAGAGTGATCGGCAATACTGTAAAGAAGCAGTTCTAAATTATGTCCCCGTAACGAGCGTTTGTTTTCAAATTCTGCCTTTGGAGAATAATTAAGTTTCATTTAACAAATACACCCTTAATCGAAACGACAGAAAAAAGAAGTTTGAGGGAATTTTTTAAGGTATTTATAGATTCGTAAATGCGACTCAACATTAGGTCACAATAACGTCTTCAGTTTCTAATAACTTGACCGGGAAGTTTAGGGCTTCATGCACTACTTTTCGGAACAGTGTTTCGTTCAGTAGCGTTATGTAGTGTTCCACATTAATTATGAATGAAGTGATAGGATACGAGGGTTAAGTTGATTACTCCACACCCTTTCTACAAGATACTATTAAGTTCAATCGTATTTGGGCAGTTGGTTTGGTAGGGGATTTGATTGCTCAGTGGTCCAGCGCTGCCAGCTTCAACTGGTCTACCTACTGACCAGCTGGTCAACGTAGAACAATTTTTACCTTTACAAATCCTGTGTGGAATTTACAGATGTTGATGAATGTACCAGTGCCGAATTAAACGACTGTGATGCCAACGCCTTGTGTACCAACACGAACGGATCCTACACATGCCAGTGTCTCATTGGTTACTCTGGGAATGGTCGAAACTGTACAGGTGAGTCAATGATAAGATGGAAAAAGGCACACACCATCCACGTTGGCAGGTTACGAGGCTTAAGCGCTTAAAAGGGCAATATCACACTTCGGTAGATGTTCGTGTAACATGTACAAAAGCCACAAGTCTGTAATTGTTATCGGTATTTGTCTCCAAAATTGTGCAAAGTTGAGGGTGTTATATACTTGACGGGGAAAAAGGTCGTTTCAGTGAGTCGACGGTTCTTTATCCGACTATGATGACCCGTTGCCGCATTTCCTGCATATTTTCTTGGGGCCGTTTTCTCGAACTTTTTGGGGTGTATTTAGGGTGCCAAAACTCTCTCTACTTAATTTGAAAAGAAAAGTATTTACAGGAATGAAATATTAAAATGTAAATTTTTCTGATCTTGAAATCATGTTAAAACAATAGTTTTTTATAGTAGAAGTATAGAACGTTGACCAATATTGCGTTCCTGGCCTTACACGTTTTCGAGACTTTGCAATGAATGAGGTTCCTGGGTTGAGTTCATATTAGCAGAGTGACCTCGTGTTCCAGGTCATGTTTAATAAAATAGAACAGGTGGTCTAGGGATTTATATGATCTGGTTGTGCGCTAACCCTGCTTCACTGAACTCGGCCCTGAAGAAAAGTCGGGAGAGGTACGTTGACGCGAAGGAATCAATTGCATATCTGATCATCATCATCATCATCATTGTCGTTATAATTATCATAATTATCAACATTATTATTGTTATCCTCGTCGTTATTTTTAAATCCAGACGTTAATGAATGCAATCTTGACGCGCTAAACGAATGCGACTCCAAAGCCCTGTGCACCAACACTGAGGGTTTCTACATTTGTCGCTGTCTAAGAGGTTACCAGGGAGACGGCAGATTCTGCGGTGGTAAGGATGCTAATTCATACTTCGTACTTGTACGTAAAAGTTACCGTTTGTATTCTTTGTATACGCAACACCATACAAAGGTAAGTCGTTCCAACCGTTCCAATTTTGTAATTGAGATACATTACTTTCCGGTATACCAGAAAAGAGCCTAATTAGATGCACTAGACTACACAGTCTGATATGGCCATGTGGCCGTGTTGCCACTTGTGAGAATCGCAGTTGTTTACCATTTTCAGTGTCGGAACCGATTGCGGTTCTGGCGTCCTGATTGGCTGACGCAGTTCAGATGGGTTTTCAGCTCAGAACTGATTGTTCCGGTTTTTGTAAAACTGTAACAACTGTGGGTCATTTTAAAATTGAAACAGTTCCAGGGTTCGTGCTACTCCTCGAATTGCTTGAAAAGCCCTGGAATTTAATTTTGGACTTCAAGGGCGCTTGAAAATTCCTTGAGAAAAAGGATTTTGTGGAAAACGCCTTGAAAACTCCTTGAATTTTTTGCTTGGGTGAAAATTGTTGAGGTTGCATCATGCTAAGTTAAAGAGACATTTGAAAAATTGAGCTCAAAATTGACCACTAGGGAAACATTAAAACCAAAATGAAAATGACCATGCGTGCGCTTAACTTGCAGGATGTGGTAAGGAATATTAAGGTAGGCTTTTTCAGCAAAGAAAACACTGAAGCACTATGTATGACATAGAAATCTTCTTATAAGGACTCCTTGAAAACTCAAATCCTGGTTATTGAAAACTCCTTAAATTCTCCTGGAATTTTACAGAGACAAAATCCAGCGCGAACCCTGAGTTCAGAGCTTAATGGGATTCATTAAAGCATTTTTGCCATCAGCGTCCTTTCGCGCTTGTTGCATATGCGATTGTTCATCAGCGCAACGCTTCTTTTTTCCTATTTATATCATGCACAATGCGCCCTCATCGAAATAATTGTTAAAAACCAGCTCGGTCAAATAATTTGAGACTGTTTGTTAATTATCAAGAGAATATAGGGCACTGAATTTCCAAGCGGATTCTTTGGGTTCAAATCAACTCTATCAATTTCATTTACACCACGCTTTGTAAATAGCTAATAGGTTTCCTCCCTGGGCCAGTTGGGTTTTCATGTTAACGCTTTTAAATATGCTCCGGCATTTTAAGTGTTTCTTTCCATACACGAATCCGTGAGCTTCACGCTTTAGGCACCTCCGTGCACAAATGAACGTTCTTTACTCTTTATTTTATTTCATTCCGACGTTTCTGCTCTTTCTTTTGAAGTTTTCTAGTTTTGGGTCTGACATATTTTATTCTTTTTCCTTCAGATGTTGACGAGTGCGCAACAGAAAACACAAATGAATGCAGTTCCTACGCAGAATGTAACAACACTGAGGGATCTTATGTCTGCCGCTGCTTGATAGGATTTCAAGGCGACGGTCGCAACTGCACAGGTACTAATTCATGATGAATTTGGCATGCCTTGAACCCTCTTCATCTCCAGTATATTCTGAATTCAAAACGTATTTATACCTTTTTTTGAGTCAATTTTAGTGATTCACGTTTTAAAGTTTCTTCACATATACTTCCTAGCTGTACGTAGGGCGTTGATCAGCTGAATTTAGTGTAGATTATATTTTAATAGTGCACAACTCCAATAAATAACCCATGGCGCTTTACAAGAAGTCAATTACAAACAATAAATTTACATACATTCACTAACGAACTTTTTAAAAAGATCAGACTTCAAAACATTTTTAAAAATGTTAACAGATGAACTCTTCGCATTGAAAGCGGCAAGAAGTTTCACAGCCTAGGGACACACACTAGTACACTGCAAAATAGTTCGAGTTTTTGAAGATGATTCTACGAGGTCACCATTTCTAACAGATCCGCGCAAAGAATAGGAACTCCTCCGTTAAACTAAAAGCTCAAACAAATACGACTGAGCCATGGCATGAAGGGATTTATAAACTAGAAGAAGACTCTTAAAAACAATACGATGCCTAATAGGAAGCCAATGTAGTTCGAATAAAGTTGGAATAATATGATCAAACTTCCAAGGATAGCGTTAGGCTCATCATTGGTTTATTTTGTCGTCATGACCAAGCCAACCGAAGGAAAGACAGTAAACAGGAAAGGAAAACAGGGACAAAGGTTTAGAAAAAAGGTTTCCTCTCAGTTTGTCGTCCCATCAGCGTCATCAGATCACGTGATGAAACAGCCATGTTGATGGCCAAAACAATAGCAAATGTTGTACCCAATACAAACCATTTGGGAATAAAACAATTCGTTCCAGGGATTTCCATTCAATGCAACATTATAAAACAAACACAATACACAAAGAATTTTAATCCCGGGAGATTTGATTTGGGTGCAACATTTGGTCTATTGTTTATTTTCTCGCAAAACTTGGTTTAAAAATAGACATTTTTGTGACAGTAATGGGTACAAACCTGATTCCAGACTCTTACTCCTTGGAAATGGACTTTTGTTTCTACTGATCTTTCTAGTTCTTTACCATAAATAAATGTCATAGCCACTTCCTTTGTCTGGACGCTTATTACGTTTCTAGTACTAGTGTTGAAAGCCTTGGTTTTTCTCAGATGTTGACGAGTGTGCCAGCGATGAAACAAACGAGTGCGATCCGAATGCCTTGTGCACCAACACTGAAGGATTATATTTGTGTCGATGCTTGAAAGGGTTTGAAGGCGACGGTCGTAACTGCATAGGTATGTGGCATTAGTACTATATGGGATCTTGTTTCCGATTATTTTTCTCAGTTCTTTGATTGAAATGAATGGCTTTGGCCGTATTGTAAGTTCAATATTGGAGCATACCATTACAGTCAATTCCTTATTGATCGCTTCTGTTCTTATGGAAGACCAGCCAGTTTGTTGTTGACAATCGTAGCCGAGGAGTCGAAACTAAAAAATCAAAATCCAAGCCAGAAACACAGGAGAAACAGACGACAAGACTTGACAAACTTCTTTGTTGTTTGTTAACGTAGATACAGATGAATGTTCCAGTAACGGAACGAACAACTGCCATAAGAACGCTCTTTGTACCAACACGGAGGGCTCGTACGTCTGCCGCTGTCTCAGCGGTTATATCGGCGATGGGAAAAACTGCACAGGTAAAGTTTATTCACTGTTGAAAGTAGTTTCGAGATTTTTGAATGCTCCGCACGAAGATCCTCTAAGGGAATTACATTTCGGGAAATAGCTTGGGTTGAGTTTGATCTACGTTGTGATTTATCTCCAGTTTGCGACTTAACCCTCAAATGTCCCAAGCTCTGCCTAAAACAGTAAATCCAAAAGGATATAACCCAGTTTAAATTCTAGAAAAACGTTATTTTGTTGGAAAAAAAGCGCATGTTTAATTAGTAAAGAACGCTTATCATAACGCCTTTGGCCAGATATGTCCAGAAACGATCCTAATAGACCAATTTCGATATTACAGTGCAACGAACTCAACCGGGGCCGCCCAACATTAATAAGCCATAAAACAAAAGAGTCTTACTTCGGTCGTTCATCATCCAATCAAGAACTAGACAAGTTTAATTTAATTTGCACCGTTTTCTTACGGAGGGAAGAAAAAAGGTAAACAATGTTGAAGAATTATCCATTAGACTGCAGAAATTTGCTTTAATTTGTCTGTGGACACGAACATGAGAAAATACAAAAGGCAGCATCTCAAGACCTGGAGATGATACCTTTTGTGTAGGACTGAATTTTAAAATATCGAAATTGGTCTATTAGATGCACGCTGATCTTAATAAGCGTCACGAAGTGTCCCCTTGATCTCATTCCCGCTTCTCTCGGAATACAGACAATAGACCATTTTCGAATTCTCACGACTGGACTGGATCTAGCATGAAATGGAGGCTAATGCGAGCAAATTAATTTGTGTGTGAAAAGATTTGCCCGCATTAGCCTCCATTTCATGCTAGATCCAGTCCAGCCCTGAGAATTCGAAAATGGTGTATGAGGCCATTTCCGAGTTCATGTCTGCCTCCTCTTCAAAGCGAGTCTAAGTGCGAGTCCGACAAGAGTGAATAAGCCTTTTTGGTAGGTCCTTGGTGTCTCTTTTTCTATTGTTTCAAATTTTTTTAAACATGGTATAAAACGTTCAGTAATTAAACAATTACCCTAACCAAACCCTAACGCTAACCCTAACGCCAACCCTAATCCTAACCCTGAAGGTTTTACCGTGTTTAGATAATTTTGTGCAATAGATAATCACTAAATGACAAAATAGACCAAGTACCTACCGCCTTTTTCGATATATTAAAATTCAGCTTGATGGTGAGGCAGTGAGGACAAAGACAAAGGAAAGTGGATGATATATTGATATTTTTTCACATTCATTCCAACGTGTTTCTATTGTTTTTGTCCTCACTATCTCACTATCAAGCTGAATATTTGACATTTCGAAAATGACCTGTTTGATATGAGTGTTTTTATGGCATGGGTAGGTCCCCCAGCACAGTCACAAATGGGTCTATTTTTAGAATACCCGTTCCCGCGAAAATCAGCTGTCATGTCCCTGAAAGAAAACATGACAGAAGCAGTCACGCGTGACATGGCTTCTTCTGATTGGCTAAAATTGGCGGCCCTTTTTTTTTTTTTTCTCGTGCAGTGTATCTTCAAATGAATTCATTTGTGACTGTGCTGGGGCAAGGCCGCAAAGTAATATATCAATACTCTCGTCTAATTCACTCTTGATTCCGAGTATTTTTGGGGTCGATGATTCCAAAGAATTTTACTTTCACCACCCCTCGTTTATATATTGAATCATCTTTAATCGATTCTCATGAACTGCTAGGATTCTTTTCCCAGAGATATTTTAGTCTGGGAATATCGGTTACACTAAGAAATTGCTTTTGAAAGGAGTAGCCAATTTCTCAGTAGGAAAAGGACAAATATAAACGCAGCGATTGTTTACAGTATTTAATTTTATGACTGCAAATGTAATTTTCTTTTAGCAATCGTTGCTGGTTGCACTCCATCTTGTGGTCCAGATGCATTTTGTCAGGATCAAGAAGGACGCCCAGTGTGTGGCTGTAATCCTGGTTTCCTTGGAGACGGGTACAACTGTACAGGTATACCTCAGATAAATTTGCCAAATAGAATTCAACAGAAAAGTAACTAATGTTATAGGCATAGAGCTTTGACTTAAAATCAAGAGATATCTCCATTTGGTATTTACTAAAACGGTGGATAGCGTTGAGGGCGCGCTCTCACTGGCTCATCAAACTCCGAATATCCTTTGCCATTCACCTCCGAGCAACTCGCGCGGGCTTTTCGCCCGAAAATCTTGTAACAGTTGCAGGAATAAAATAAGTTAATATCTTTTTTTGTGCTATATTATCTCACTGTCTGTTTTAGTATGATACTAAAATAACTATTCACCTCGATGTCGTTGGCTAGTGGTGGATTTTAAACACGCCGCTTCGCGTCTAGGTAAATATCCACCACTAGCCACCTCCACTTCGAGGAACCAATCAGAGCGCATCTTCAACGCTATCCACCGTTTTAGTACGTACTATCTTCATTCCCGTGTATTCCTTCTGGCCCGGGTTGCTCGAAGCATGGTTAGCGCAAACCAACGTTAAATACCATGGAAGCCTATAGGTTTTGATACCTCTTAACCACTACTTAGCACGTTTAACCAGGCTCCGAGTAACCGGCCCCTGAAAGTTATCCCTTGTAAAGGACATAGGCCCACACAAGTACAGAGATAAACTCCAATCATGGTGAGAATTGAATCCAGGGCCTCCAAACTAGCTGCACCACCGTTGCTCTAGCGACTGAGGCATAAGGTCAGACGGGGGCAGGTTGCGGTTATTCAACATGTCATTTTACGGCAAGTAATGAGAAAAGGTACGTCTTTTCAAGCGACGTCGGCCGTGTTGCATTACAAATATCGATCGAGATCTATGTTAGAGTGTAATTTTCCACTGCTGGGGCTCAGATAGAGTACAAGGGACTAAAGATAGCACTTACGTTAAACTACACTCTATAAATATCTCTATCGAAAGATAAGTGCGTCACGGCACACGTTTGAAAACGTGAAGCGTACCCTCATCAGCCAGCTAGCTGTCCAAGCAACCGGATGTCAACCAGTCAATATATTGTTTACCTTTTTAGTCAAGCAATCGATATCAAGCACCAGCTTGTCAATCTGTCTTACTAACAACTCACTAGGCAAGCATACTTATTTCCTAAATTGTCATTTTTCGTTTCGCAGATATTGATGAGTGCGATGTCCAAAATGGAACGTTAAACGATTGCAACTCCAACGCTCTGTGTACCAACACTGAAGGGACATACGTGTGTCGGTGTATTGCAGGATATGAAGGAGATGGAAGAACCTGCAGAGGTGACTTTCTTGACTGATATTGTAATTGACGTTGTTTCTAAGCCGTTTATAATCTAGTTTGCGTTGGTAAAAGGAGGGAAACAAGGCTTAAATCTGAAAAAGAAAAACGTCCCTGTTTTCTTTCCTGCCGTAAACTTTGCAGTGTACGCATACCGCAGAAAAACTCCGCACTTAAAATGCCGCTTCAAAAAAATAGCATTTTTGTTCAAAAGTCTACTTTTAATCTGTGTCTATAAGAAATGCTATTTTAAAACTCATTTACATTCTTGTCCCTGGTCATGAGAATTGAGGTATTTAAAGATTCAGGTATTATCAAATGGCTTTTCTTGTTTTATCAGACAGTAATGAATGCTCCAAAAATGACTCGAAGTGTGATCCTAACGCGTTGTGTACCAACACAGAGGGCTCCTATGTTTGCTTTTGTCGCGAAGGTTTCACCGGCGATGGAACAAATTGTTCAGGTAAACGAACCCTCTACATAAGACGATTGTAACTGACATCTTTCAAACGCCTGCCAAAAAGAAAGTAAGTGCCAATGCGCTTTTCTATCGTTTATTGGTAAAATATCTTCGAAAGACAATACTCCTATAATTGGTTGTTGTTACCACATTTTTGTAGACTAAACTCTTCAGTGTTGGCGTCAGGCAATTATCTATCCCAAGGGTTATGATAAATTGTGTGAAGCTCATGATTGGCTCGAAAGGGGAAGTTCTGTTTCCCGGGAAAATGGATGCAGAAGTAACTTGGTCAATGGAAACCCTGTCACGAGTACATCAAAGTAGTATGCTTTTCATCATGGGCTCCCTACATAACTTATTAATTTATCGAATGTGGGATTTTCTCATTTTTCATATTAACAAGTGCATATTTTTTAGATCTGGATTTGTATTTTTAGATGTTGTTTTTGTCATTCTAATTGTTTCTGTTATTTCTTCAATGATTGTCTCTTCTCAAATCGACTGACGATCAATTTCGCCTCTTGTCAATTGCGACTAGATGTTGATGAGTGTGTACGTGATGAGGCAAATGAGTGCGACCCTAACGCGCTGTGCACCAATACTGAGGGCTCATATGTATGTCGTTGTTTAAATGGTTACATTGGAGACGGGAGAAGCTGTTCAGGTGAGGATTATGGGATCATCCACTCGATTAGCCAATCCTATTTGCATGATCCCAATTCGCTCTACCTAGATGTTAGACATAATTTATTTTGCTCCTTTTAGATCGACTTTCGTATGACCTTGAAAGAGTGTTCGCAATTTGTTTCACGAACCAATGTTTGGCAACATTAAAACAAACCTTCTCTTTATTCCCCCCAAGAAAACGTCTAATGTGGGCAGTAAACAGTTCGATTGCCCAATCACATTACTGCACTTCAAATGACGTCAAAGCGAAATGCCGATCTCTTTCCAGAAAGTTCCATGGAAGGACAACGTTGTTTGCATCCGCGTTTGCAAAGCCACTGAAAATTTGCGCTCGTTTGGTTTTGTTCGATAAGCCAATTAAATGTTTTGCATTTTGCTTACGTTCTGTTTTTACCTTTATTTTCCAATGTCATACAAAAGTCGCTCTATTTCAATTGTTTGTTATGTTAATTGATCTTTAGTCTGTATCCTTGTAATGCTGAATTGTTGAGTTGAGTTGACTTAAATGAGCAAATTATGTTATGTTATGTTATGTCATGTCATGTCATGTCATGTCATGTTATGTTATGTTATGGAAACCTTGGAAAAATCACGAAAAGTCGTTTAGGGCTTTGAAATGGAAGAGAGCATAGGCAAATTGAATTGAAAAAGGGAGCAAAGATATGGAAAGAAACAACAAAACAAAATTCCTTTAAAAGACAAAAAAGCAAGGATCATATTTCAAACGTTATAATAAGAACAAGTACCACCCCTGAGAAGCCGCGTGATCAACTTCGCAGTGAGATTTGATTGGTGAATGAAACAAAGGCAATTTTTGAGAATAGAGTGATCGGGCAATACTGTAAAGAAGCAGTTCTAAATTATTTCCTCGTAGCGAGCGTTTGTTTTCAAATTCTGCCTTTGGAGAATAATTAAGTTTCATTTAACAAATACACCCTTAATCGAAATGACAGAAAAAAGAAGTTGGAGAGAACTTTTTAAGGTATTTATAGATTCATAAATGCGACTCAACAAAAGGTCACAATAACGTCTTCAATTGCTGATAACTTGACCGTGAAGTCGAGGGCTTCATGCCCTACTTTTCTGAACAGTGTGTCGTTCAGTGGCGTTATGTAGTGTTCCACATTAATTATCGATGGTGATACGATACGAGGGTTAAGTTGATTACTCCACCCTTTCTACAGGATAGTAGGAAGTTCAATCATATGTGGGCAGTTGGTTTGGTAGGGAATTTGATTGCTCGGTGGTCCAGCGCTACCAGCTTCAACTGGTCTACCTACTGACCAGCTGGTTAACGTAGAACAATTTTAACCTTTACAAATCCTGTGTGCAATTTGCAGATGTTGATGAATGTAGCAGTCCCGAATTAAACGACTGTGATGCCAAAGCCTTGTGTACCAACACGAACGGATCCTACACATGTCAGTGTCTCATTGGTTACTCTGGGAATGGTCGAAACTGTACAGGTGAGTCAATGACAAGATGGAAAAAGGCACACACTATCCACGTTAGCAGGTTACGAGAGCTTAAGCGCTTAAAAGGGCAATATCACACTTCGGTAGATGTTCGTGTAACATTTACAAAAGCCACAAGTCTGTAATTGTCATCGATATTTGTCTCCTAAATTGTGCAAAGTTGAGGTTGTTATATACTTGACGGGAAAAAAGGTCGTTTCAGTGAGTCGACGGTTCTTTATCCGACTATGATGACCCGTTGCTGCATTTCCTGCATATTTTCTTGGGGCCGCTTTCTCGGGCGTATTTAGGGTGCCAAAACTCTCTCTACTTAATTTGAATAGAAAAGTATTTACAGGCATGAAATATTAAAATGTAAATGATGTTTCTGATCTTGAAATCATGATAAAACACTAGCTTTTTATAGTAGGGGTATAGAACGTTGACCAATTGCGTTCCTGGCCTTACACGTTTTCGATACATAATGAGGTTCCTGGGTTGAGTTCATATTAGCAGAGTGACCTCGTGTTCCAGGTCATGTTTAACCAAATAGAACGGGTTGTCAAGGGATTTACATGATCTGGTTGTGCGCTAACCCTGCTTCATGCACTGAACTCGGCCCTGAAGAAAAGCCGGGAGAGGTACGTTGACGCGAAGGAATCAATTGCATATCTGATTTAAGACATCGTTATCATCATCGTCGTCGTCATCATCATTGTCGTTATAATTATCATAATTATCACCGTTATTATTGTTATCCTCATCGTTATTTTTAAATCCAGACGTTAATGAATGCAATCTTGACGCGCTAAACGAATGCGACTCCAAAGCCCTGTGCACCAACACTGAGGGTTTCTACATTTGTCGCTGTCTAAGAGGTTACCAGGGAGACGGCAGATTCTGCGGTGGTAAGGACGCTAATTCATACTTCGTACTTGTACGTAAAAGTTACCGTTTGTATTCTTTGTATACGCAACACCATACAGAGGTACGTCGTTCCAACCGTTCCATTTTTGTAATTGAGATACATTACATTCCGGTATGACTAGAAAAGCCCCTAAGCATCACCATCACCTTCCAACTTCAACATCACTCGTGTCTCGGAATTCAGACAATTAAAGTCGCGAAGTGTCCCCCAAATGCTGCTGCTCAAATAAGGATAAACAGTTAACAGTTATTGGACGAGGTTGAGCAAAATATCGTGATTTGTTTGTGGCGAGAAATAATTGATCTGCGAGACACTGACAAATCACGATATTTTGCGATAACCGAGTTCAATAATTATTTTATTATTCGATGACTGAGTTAACTTTATTTTTCACAATTCCTAATAGTTAAATCTTTTTTCTGAAAGCTCAGGAAAGCGAACTGCCATTTTCACACAAGAGTGTGGTTTCAATTGCGCATGAGCAGAATATTATTTGCAGCAGAACATTCACTGGCGAAAAATATCTGATTGGTCGAGGCCTTGTCATGTGACTTCAATGCCTCAAATCAATCATGGCTGCCATCGGGTGTTTATTGTTTATCAGATCTCCGTCGATAAAAAAACCTTTTTCAGGCCAGTAAAACGAACGAATGTTTTGTCTGCTTAGAGTGTTTTTATGCCAGCAAGATTCTCTTTTTAGCCAACAGACAGTGCTACGAGGGAAATTTCTTTTATTTTCAAGGTCAACGCGAGTCTAGGTTGCTGTGACAGTGTTTGAGTGAAAATTCGTTTTACGTTTGTGGAGCTTACCGGCTAATGGAGCACCATCTTGATTTCAATTCATGCGTTTATCTTTTAAAAAGTGGAGCAAAAAAGATACCACTAAATTTCCAAATGGTTTCTCTTCTGACTAAATATTTACACACTGTTTCCGCGGGGGCCCGCATCTAGCAGAAAAATGTTAAGATTTTTGCTTTTTTTTTTTCAAAATTAAGTTGTTAAAATTGCCATTCAAGTGGTCCATAGAGGCAAATTTATTAAGACGGAGGAAAAAAAAAGAAATGCATGAGGTCCCTGAAAATTCAGTCGTTCAAAAATACATTTTAAAGTTAATTTTGCAGCAATAATAACCAATATCATACATAACATATCATAGCACCTCATATTGGGTACACTAGAAGGAGACCTTTTAGTTGCAATTATATTTTCCTATAGTCGTTTCAAGCAAAATGCCAATCTTTTGCTTCCCTCCAAATTATAGAAATAAACATAGATTAGGTTAACTCTGAATAGCCAAAGCAACAATACCGGTATTCCAAGTTGAAAATTTGATTCAGAAATCCAGCTCACTAGCAGGGAGGATTTTACTGTAACAAAATATTACTACAGCTAACAATACACTTTCATCACATTGTGGTGGGTTAATGTGACAACGAAAATAATTAATCAAGCATTGATTTTATCTTCCAGCAATAAGACAGCAGGAGGATATAAAATTAGGTATCTTCAAAGTTTAGAAAACTTGTTGAAGTTGATTCAGTGTCATCATCCAAAACAAATTTCATGCTGGCCCGCTAAGTACTTCCAGTGCAATAAATTATTTAACCTCTCTTTGTGGACTCTGGTTGCAACACAGTCGTTTCAATAATTTTAATCCCCTTCCATTAGAAAAGTCATTGAGCAAAAGCATACAAAGCTACATTTGAAAGGGGCGTAATCCCATGTTGGAGTTTTCTGGAGAAGACTTCACAGAAATAACTCCTACTACCTTTCCATATGTAAAAAAATATTTCAACATTAGGTGCAATGAATTTTTAGCAATTGCTTTAAAGAATACTAATCATTCTTACCATTTCCAAGGATGAATAAATTAAAGTTGAATGCAGTAAGTGTACGAAGTAAAAAAAAGTGGGCATATTTTTTCAAACTATAATCTATTTCCATCCTTGCTTTAGTCCCTGGATAGTATAAAACAATATTAATGGTGGTAAAGTAAACAAACTGCCGCAAGTAATGGGGACTCCCTTACGAAAAAGACAGGGGTTCTTGTTGTTCCTTTTTGGGGAAAAAATTGTGGATTTGTACTGCTTATGATTCTGAGACCAAACAGCTGGCAGAGTTGCTGCAGTACATTTAAGGATATCAATCTGAAATATGACTGGAACTGTAGGACAATTTGGTACACAAGCAAATAACTTTTACTTATGAATTATAAAATGCGAGTCATTTGTCACTTTAGAACTGCTTCCTCTAAAGGGTCAGATGTCTTAAGCCTCCGTCCACAAAACAACGGTCTGCCATTGTTATAGGGAAGACCCCTCCTCAGCAAACTGCATCCTCATGTTTGGATTCCCGTTGATTTAATGACTTTAATGATACAGGCAAATTTGTCCTACAATAATACTCAAATACCATTATAGTCTTTTTAACCTAACTTTTTTGCAAAGTTTACTCCTTGAGCCACCAGCTTCAACTTTGATACTTTGTTCTAAAAGCCAAAGCAATGCAAACCAAAGCATGGTGGAGGTGATGATCAATCACTTGTTTTGGTTCAAATGAAGAAAAAGAAAGCCAAACTAATAATAGCACTTTAACCCTTTCACCCCTAAACCGGCCATACTTATAGTATTTTACTCTGTCTAATACCAGACGATTTTACTCGTCAATGGGGATTCCCCAGGGGTCAATGGGTTAAGCACTCACTAAAAATGTCCCATTAAAATATAATGTTCCACTAACAACCAAAACTCTACTTATAACTTCAATTACACCTAAGGTCTGTCAAATTTCCATCTGAGTTACCTGACAGCTCTTACAGTACTTTTCAACATAAAGAAAAATAAATTTGGTGCACTTAAACATTCCTAAATAGAAATGCTGTATATTCCAAATATCGTTACGTAAACTCTTCAAGATTTACCTGCATCAGGAACTTCAAATCAGTGAATATTTTGAATAATTTTCCTGGACTCCTGCAAACTATGTGCACTTTTTAATGGTTTGCCCTTTAAAAGTAACATTCAGAAATAATAATGCAAACTGAGGCTGTTTTGCCTTCTCTACAAGACAAGATACCAATATCCTTTATTCAAACACAATCAATATTAAAGCAATAATACCAGTACTTGCTTGTGGGATCATGTGCCAAATATAATAAAGATACACTACAGGAAATAAAACCTTAAAACTAACTATGTGACAGACATACGATATCTACACATAAGGGATAAGAAATATAAATCAATTGCTATCCAAAGATCATATTGCAAATATTACAAACGGTAACGGTTGATTTACAAGTTCCTTGTTCAAAATGGTCTACTAGAGCATGTTTGAATTCCAGCAGGACCAAGATGAGAAGTTATGATAAAAACTCTAAACATATTTCTTACCAAAATTATTTTACTGCCATCAAACCCAACGAGACCTTATGCATGGGGCACTGTTTCTAGCTGCAGTTCCAAATCACATAATATATTTATAAATTTTGCCACCTAAGAAAAGAACAAACATGTGGGGTGTAACCGAAAAAAGTCCAAGGCAATAAAGCTTCCTTTCTGCCTTTTATGGAACAACTATCCACTGTCAACCATACTTGACTCAAAACAGATTCCTTGATCCAACAACACGTGACAGTCCCCTAAAACCAAAATTACATCATTAATGCTTCCAGAAAAGAACAGTCTAAACAAAACAAAAAGATTTTGATTTTAAACTCAAATTAATTGCAAATCCCTAACTTGGTAACTACTTGAACGCAAGGATCGTTGAGTTGTGACTGCTAAAATGTATAATAACTTGAGATTCACCAGAAAAGGGAATTTATAAATGACCTTGAAAGCAGCTATTTAAAATATTTGATACTAGGGTTACGTTCCCAATGACACAATCACATTCAAAATCAAATTCACATCTGATCGAATCATTGATCATTCATGTTATGTAGAGGTGCCGATCGTAAGGAGTAACGCAGAAAAAAATAACCTTCACGTTGAACAATATTGCCATTTCCCTGCCACCTGGTACAAGCCAATTCACACATGAACGGAAACCTTGGGAATCCTCCTTTCTGCACATTACAGTAACTTTTTGTACCCGGTGGCAACAAACTTTCCACATTAAAAATTGCGTAAAAAACTCACCTGTTTCGCAGCTCTTATCCCACGAAATAAAATTTTCCAGGAGCAAATTTTCCGAGGATACTAGTTGGATTGGAGTTTCAAACGTGTTACACAACATAAACGTTCTCTAAGAATACATTCCACTTGAAACTGGCCTTAAAACTAGCCTTGATCGCTCTGAAAAGAACAGAAACCAACAAGCTACCGATTCTCAAACAGCAGCCATTTTTCTGTTCTTCTCGGGAGTGCTTTTCTCATGAGAGCCAATGATAGTCCCGGAAACGCATCACGTGCCATATTGCGCGACTCATAGGCAGACATTTTTCGCCAGTGAAAGCAAAACACTTATTTGTAGACAATTATTTGCAGGTCACGTGGTGAGCTCTCGGCCAATGAAATTGCATTTACCCTAAGCTAAAAACAGCACTAACCTTACCCTTACTTTATTGTTGGAAATGGGAAGCAAAGGCGTAGACTTGAAGGGACACTTCGTGTTGGATATCAAAAGTGTGCGTGCGTCTAATTAAGTCCATTTCTGGACAGAAGTGCTACATTCGTGCATTTATTCCTTGAGCAGTAACGGACGGATAGTTAGCGTTATTTCTTTATGGCCGTTGTAAATATGGTTAACATCGTTGACCACCGACGTTTCGCTGCTGGGCCTTAGTTGGTAGCTTTTGAACAGCATGTTAGATGTTGCTGGGCGAAGTTTAGATTGGCCATTCTGCTGTACAATCCATAACATTGCCCGTGTGTGTACAACATTGCCCGGGAGATCTTCAACTATCTGAACTCAACATCTCATCATGACCTCCTTGTCAAAGTGCCTCTAACCGTCCTTCGATGACGCAGAAATTTCTCAACGTAGATTTTCTTCCAAAAGAGGAAAGCAAAACAGTTTGTGATTTCACCTGAGGAATAGAGCGTATTCCTCTTACTTGCTGCTTCCCATGACAAAACTGCTAATTTTACCTGCATAAGTGAAATATCTAGGTAGAAAAGCTCAAATATTTTTGTTACTAGAAAAAATATTTATGTCAACAAAACATCAACCCACTTGTATCTACAAGCTCTTGTACAGCCATTTTTTTTTAACCTGGAAAATTTGGTTTTATCAAACGTGATGATAAAGGTCGAATTACCACCGTGAATTATTTGGAAAGCTGACGTTTCGAGCTTTAGCCGTTCGTCATTCGCTCTGACGAGGGGCTAACGCTCGAAACGTCAGCCTTACAAATCACTTTCCCACCGACGCCTCGGCTTTCCAAATCACTCTCCCACCGACGCAATAAACTAGAAATTGGTTTACTTTTTTTTAACCAGCAGCTCATAAGGTGATTTTTGTACCGAAGTGTCGATGATGTTTGCTGTAATTTTTTAATCATGAATTGCAGACGTGGATGAGTGCACCGCGGAAGAAACGAACGACTGTGATTCTAATGCCCTGTGTTCTAATACTGATGGTTCTTATGTTTGTCGCTGTAATGAGGGGTATTTTGGAGATGGCAGGAATTGCACAGGTAAATCGGAGTTAATAGTTTTTTGTTTTTTTTTGCGGTGTGCGGAGGTGCGAGCTGTACCTCTGCGGAGCTGCGAGTACCTAACAACATGACTAACGAACAGAAATTGCGAAAAGCTAACAATGAAATTAGAGATGAAGTAGCGGAACCAAAAACGAAAATAGAAGTGGTTTTACAAGACTGTAAGTTCCTATCTTGAAGTGGGAACGATAATTGACCAAATAGAAAACTGATCATCCTGGTCCTTCTCTTTTGCTAGTATAATCTGATTCTCCTTTTCCCTCTTCATCTATTTTCAATTGTAATATTTATGATAATTAAAAATTACATGTAATTTATTTTAATTTTGTTGCGTTGCCTTATTTAAATCTGCATTATTATGTATGTTTGTAATTTATTGTACTCGTTTTGTCCCGCTTCGACTAGCTTTGTGGCTATTTGCGGGACAAGCCCTTTAGACCATTCATTTTGTAAACAAATAAATTGTTGTTTTTGTTGTTATAATTAATTGAGGAAGATGCTATGCGCCGCCCTGGCCTAACTTCTTTTTAGACACGGTGTTCAACTCTATTGGTCCTTATTCATGACATAGAATATGTAAAATAATTAACTGGATTTTTTGCCAGGCTTTCTTCGCAACTGCCAAGTTAACGATGATCACCATCTCTTGTGTATTGAATCCTATTGCTAATATAGAAAAGTTTTTTTGTCATGTGTAAAACTGTTTGTTTGTTTCCTGTGGGTGTATACAAAATGTCAACAAAAGTAGTTTTAAAGTGAAAGAAGTTGCCTTTTTTTAAAGTTACCCTCCAATAGAATGTGTGTTCGTGTATGGTATAGCGTGCCCTGGTATTTTGACATAAATCACAAGCGTTGTAACGCAGGGGTATCAAAACATGGAAGTCGTTTGGAAAAAAAAAAAACTCTTAAGACCAAACCCTTTAAGAATTTGTGTCCTTCTCAACGTATTTGAATCCTATCGCTTGATATGGCTGTGAAGAGGCAACGATGTCATTTATTCTTCCAGGGCAAAGTAGAACTTAAAATTGTTTAAACTTTTCTTTAGATATTGACGAATGTGCCCGCCCCGAAACCAACGATTGCAATTCAAACGCACTGTGTACGAACACTGAAGGGGCCTATGTTTGTCGCTGTCTCAATGGATATGAAGGAGACGGCAAAAACTGTACAGGTGAGCGACTCCTCCGAGATTGATTTAATGATTACTTTTAAGTGAAATTTTCAACTTGTTGCCCCTCGCTTTTTCCCTTTTTTACAGTGTTAACCATCCTGTTTACGACGTACGCGTTGTCTTGGGTATACGCGGGAAATAATCACCTTCAGTATAAATACATAGGTGATTATTGGTAGGGGTAAGAAAGGGACACGTAAACAAAAAAAACATGTACATACATGAACGCAAACCAACCACACGCAAAAACATTCAAGATTATAATTGAAATTAATAATTAACAATTGAACCCGTAGCCCGCAAGGGCTACGGGTCAATAGCCCACGAGGCGAAGCCGAATGGGCTATTAAACCGTGCCCCTTGAGGGCGAAGGGTCTAATTGTTTTAGTATCACCCAACTTGTCGGACAGAAAAGGCAATAATAAAGTTAGCAAATGCAAGTTAAATAAATATTTATTTGGGAATAAAACGAAAGAAAGCGTCACGCTTTTCGCTACTCGAGGACTATTAATAATAGTCCTCTAGTAGCGTAGCCAATCAAAATGCAAGATTTGCATTAGTTCACTAGTTGGGTGATACTAACAGCTTATATTACAGAAAAAACCATATCAAACGTGTCTCCCCGTAGAGCCCTCCTCTTATTTCTACAATCTTGCATAAAATTGAATTGTCTTAGATATTGATGAATGCTCCAGTCCCGACACAAACGATTGTCACATCAATGCTTCCTGTAATAACAGCAATGGATCCTACACTTGTCGCTGTCGTGATGGTTACCAGGGTGATGGTAGAACCTGCACAGGTAAGGCCACGTTTTATTTTATCGACATATCATTGACAAGTTTGCGAGGGATGAAGGGGCCCGATTCCTAATCAAGCCAGACACGTTTAGTGGATAATGACTGTAAGCTCACTCCGTGCTTTCACCGAGCAAAAATTGCTGACGTATGAAGTTGGCTCTCAAACAACAAAAACGTTTCCACATCTCGGCCATATTCGGCCTTTACTTTATATAGAAAAGAAACGATTAGAAATACTACGAGGGGTAAAACTTGTAGCCCGCACTTCGTAACGTTCCGTTATTTCTAATTAATTTTGTTGGGTAACTTTACCTTGATACTTCTTCTTTTACCCGTAGTTATTGGTTGTTCGCCACCTTGTGGTGCGAACGCGTTTTGCCAGGACAGCGGCAGTGGGCGTCTCTCTTGCGTCTGTAACGGTGGTTTTGAAGGTGACGGCTACAACTGTACTGGTGAGTCAACGGCAACTATTGTTTTCTTAACAAAGATCCCATAAACCTGAAAATGTAGGTGTATCCATAGCAATCATGTAATGGAGGGACCACGAAGGAGGGGTGGGGGGCTTTGCTTTGCTTTGATTGTTTTTTTTAGAGATCCAGCCGGATGACGTAGACCACTTTCATAAATGGTGACTACCTTCCCATTCTTTTGCATTTATGTTAATTAGACCTACTGCCCACATTTTGAAACAAATATTCTTTTGAAATTTGCTCGTCGTTGCGAGTATAAAAAGGCTTATTAGCATTGAAACGGAAGAGTATTTTATTTGAAATCCATTATGAAAGAGGCCTATTGTAATGCATTTTTTTACCACAATTGCTTGTAATCTCGCAATCTGATTGGCTAATTTGCCGTTGTCGATAAGAGTCTAGACAACACTGTACGCGTCATGCTCGCGTCAATTTGTCACGCAATGTAAAAGCCAATCAGGAAAGCCCATTTTGGGAAATAAACCAATCATATGGCGAGAAAGTTATAGACAACGCTTGCTCTTTCTTTGTGTCAAGATTTTGGTCACGCTCTGAAATAAAAACTTGCTTTGGCGTTGAATATTGTAGTAAAAAACAAATCGAAAATGGTTCAGCGTTGTCTGTACTCTTATCGACAACGATATTCGTCAGCACAGTGGTCAAAATGTTGTGGACTCACGAGGCGGAGCCGAGTCGTGAAAGTTTGGGAGAAAGTTTGGGAGAACTCGAAAAAGCTGTGGAAACACTCGCCTGTGGCTCGTGTTCCCACAGCATTTCTCGTTCTCCCAAACTTTCACTCGTGTTTCTATAACTCGATAGAAACATGGTACATGTTTTCTATTTCTTAAATAAATGGTGGAACGATTATCCCTAATACTGTTTCTCTTCAGTGACTAGATTCTTTTCGGTCTAAAAATTTGAAATAGTCCTTGCGGTCCTTCCTCGACCTTGACGTTTACATTAACGTTGACCACGCAACGTTACCTATGCGTAAAAAAGAAACAATTCTCGTTCCATTTTAGAATACAAAATTCTATATCTTCTCGCTTTAAATGGGGTGGGGAAGAAAAGCAGGGGGACACTTTTGCGGGAGCAGGGGTTGTGCAGTGACGAGAGTCCTCGCCTCCCACCAGTGTGGCCTGGATTCGTTTCCCAGACCTGACGTCACATGTGGGTTCAGATTGTTGGTTCTACACTTTGCACATTGTCTCCAATTAGTGACCCAGCACTAAATGCACTTGACACTCAAGTAAACGTCTCCATCGTCATCACCATCATCATCATCATAAATCATCATCGTCATTATTATGCCACAATGTAAGATGTAAAATAAAAAGGCTTTGTTTATAGTGGAAGTGCACTTTGCTATCGAGCTAGTTAACAAGTATCCCATCATCATCATCATCATCATCATCATCATCATCATCATTATTATTATTATTATTATTATTATTATTATTATTATTATTATTATTATTACTATTGTTATTATTATCATTATTATCATTATTTGTGACGCTTATTAAAATGGCATACATCTAATTTGGAACATTTCTGACAAGGCAATAATCAAACCAAACGTTTTGCTGTCTATTTATCTATAAAGTTAACTCTCCCGTCCAATGCATGCGTTAATTCAGCTTAAAATATTATTATCTTTATTGTCATTTTCATTTGTTCCGGCATTCATCTCCGTACTTTATACATCCAGACATTGATGAGTGTCTAAATGACGAGCAAAATGAATGCGACCCCAAAGCCATGTGTACCAACACTGAGGGTTTCTACATATGTCGCTGCCTTAGAGGTTACCAGGGAGACGGCAGGTTTTGCTTTGGTAAGATCAACACTCCAACTTCCATATCTTTCTAAAGGCAAACCGAGGTGACAATTGAAGTGTCCACAAAGGTTTCACACAGCAGTCTTAAAGACACGAACTATTTAATGTACGTAACGTACAAATATTTCTTTTCACTCGCATTCATTACCACTACTCCGGGTGTTGTATTGCTTGCTTGAAAGCTCGTGATGCGAGGGACATCGTAAGGATCTTAAACACTGTAAAAGGGGTCGCTTTACGGTCTGCTTTTGTTCGGATTCGTTCAAGTACAACTGATTATCCAAGATGGCCATCAAAAAATGGCAACAAAAAGACGGAACTCCTGAAAGATATTTCCAGCGCGAGAAAAAGGGACGGGCGATTAAAGGAAAAAAGAACGGAAGCGATTGATAACATCTTTTATTAAATTCTCAACCTCGGATAATGCATTTCCCATGCTCTGATTGGTTCACTCATTCTCGGTTATCAGCTCATATACCTTAGTTTGACCTTATATGGTAAATGATTGCGCTTAGCGTTGCTAAACTAAAATTCTTTTCGCCAGAAAGCGAAATTGCCCTCGGTCTAAAGCAAAAAAAAAAACGTTTTTGTAGAAAGTTTGGATCAATTCCGAAGCTTAGAAGTACGAGAAAGGGTAGGAAATGCTTTTGTGATGAGCCTGCGTCTGTCTGACGGCAAGGTATTACACAACATCGCAAGTTTTTGCGATTTCGCTAGGAATTTCTCCCTTTTTTTCGATCGTATTTCGTACAAACTTTTGGGGTTTAAGGAATTTAAGAAAACAATTATTCCATTCGCGCTTGTTGGATGAGAGACTGGTTATACGCACCTCGTTGGCTATTTACCATCTCATAGCTCTGCATGCCCTGCACGTGCGTTTTACACTTTGGTACGTTTCTTCCCCGTCTTCGTCCTGACAACGAGGTGAATTGACCAAATTTGAGGTTGTGCAGAGGACGTGAGAAACTGAAGAAACCTTTAGTATTTTTTTTTTCCAAACAACCACACCGTTCATGCCAATTGTTGATACACATTTTCCTTTCCGAACGACTTGGGATTATAACGAGATTATTACAATGACGGGAAATAATATATATATAATATAGACGACATTCTCGTCGTTCTTTCGTAAGAGTAAGTAAACTTTATTTAAACACGGAAAATCATCAGTCAAGCTAAAAAAAAGTAAAAAAAAAACAAACGCTTTAGAACTGTTTTACATGATTGCCGTGTGGGAATCCGATAGGTCAGATACTTGCTTCATTGTGCGTTTGAACTGCTCAATGGAGTCAGCATTTCTTAAGTATTGGGGCAAATTGTTCCACAAACAGGCCCCGCTATAACAGAAACTTCAAATAATTAGTATTTGGCTTGGGTAGAGTAAGTTTACCTTCTAAGTTTTTCAGGAGACTGGGAACAATGACTCTGCACGCCCTGCACGTGCGTTTTACATGAGATTTACTCACCAAAAAGGCGCGAAATAACTTTTCTTGTTACATAAGTATAGATATTTACGTACATTTCCGTGATGAAATGACATACGATGTTTTCACTAGTGAAAATTTCTCGCATCGCCTTTTGATTGGCTAATATTATGTTGAACTTAAAAAGTTTTAAAAGTGCTCAAGCGAGGTATGGAAGTAAAGATTTCTTTTATTTCAAAAATATTTTGCTATTGTTTGGGGCTTTTGTTCACGATCGGTGGTTTGATAGCCTCTCGATTAACATTTACCTCGTTAACTTTTAGTCCTGTTCCGGGAGTCCCTTTTACCCCGTCCTGAAAATGGGCCTGGAACCCAGGCGGAAAAGAGAGAGTCCTGTATTACTTGCAGGCGCATGCTCGGAATGAGCAAATCATATTGCATTAGATGCCAGGCTGGATATGTAAATAAAGGGAACCTTGAAACAGAAGGAATGAACAATGAATAATGAACAATAAACAAGAGTTCCAGCAGGAGATTTATTAGTCTTCGTTGAGCGATTCACATCCACGACCTACAGTATATTTGTAAGTTTCAAGGAGTCTCGGGAGAGGAATTAAATCACAATTTGATATTTTTCTGCGTCAACATCATGCAGCTGTTCAGTTGGGTTTCAGGCACGAAATTCCATACTTTCGTATGCCATCCATCTGATCTTCCACGATTGGGACTCACGATAAGAAGGACTGATTTACAATTAACACCGGACTCGGATCGAAGAAAGTCGCAAACATATTAAAGGAACAACCATGTAGCAAACAGACTAGTCAAATTCTGTTGCAGGTTTAACAAAACCATCATTACCGGTAGCGACTGCATGAATAGCTTGCAGTTGTTCCGCCTTAGGCACAAAGGTAAAGTGGCATTTCTTAAACGCGAAATCAATTGCCTCCAGAAACTTGGCGTTATAATTTCCGTTCACATTATCCCCATGTATCCAGTGTAAAAGCACTCGGAATAAATTATGCCCGAATAAGGAGTCTTTTTCCAAATATGGTTTTCCCCCAGTTTTGGGCGAAAAAATGGCGTCATTCCGAGCATGCGCCTGCAAGTAATACAGGACTGTCTTTTCCCGCCTGGGTTCCAGGCCCATTTTCAGGGCGGGGTAAGAGGGAGTCCCTGAACAGGACTAGTTAACTTTATGATCTGTGTACTTATATACTAAACAAATTACTTCATGGTTGGCTCGTTTGTACGCTTTTTATTACTCACTCGTTTTAAAGGATCGTAAACTCACTCGTTCGCTTCGCTCACTCGTTCGTTTACGCGATCCTTCACTAGTCGTGAATAAAAATCGTACGCACTCACCAACCATGAAGTAATCTATATATACACAAAGTGGTATAAGTAGCACAAAGCCAATCAAATGTCGCGTATTGCATTTTGGATAAAACGATACTTCCAATCAGGATCCGCGTATCATGTTTTTTCTTGTGTGAGCTGACTGGCAGCGTTTCACTTTTCAAGCCGTTCGCAAAATGACACAAATTCGCTGTACGGACTGTTTTCAAAGTCAAATTTCTTTGACAAAATGAATAAGAAAAAAATTGCCGCTTTAGTAAAGAATTATGTTAGTGAGAACAGAAACACTAGAGAAAAATAATCGAGACGTACAAGTGTTGGAAGAATTCAAGTTTTGAAAAAGGAGAAGAGCGATTGCGCCAGCAGAATTGAACACGTACCTTGCAGAGTTTATTCGCTCTGGTAGACGCAAAGACGTAGAAGATTATAAACCCTCAAGCTTACGATGTCTCGTCTCTAGCGTTGAAAGCCATTTGAAGAAAAATTACCGCCGTTAGTATCATCAATGATAAGCAATTTGAATTGTCGAGGAAAAGTCACCAGTCAAAATAAGAAGAGCTGAAAAAGCAGGCACAGCTGAACCATCGAAAAGAAATGGAGGAGAATCGGAATCAGTTGACGATTAAACTTTAAAAGTTAAGTTTTACATTCTGTGCTTGCTGTAATATTGATTTCTAACGTAAACACCGTTCACATAGCTTAAATATTTTTACAAATGTACGAGCTTGTGACTTGAATATGCGTAGTTCAGTATGCATACAATATACATAATACGCCATGACTGATACTTACCAACTCGTACGTAAATACCCTGCGTATGGACACACTTTCCATGAAGTATTCTATATTTGGTATGTTTCTCTCTAAACGTGACAAATAATCTCAAATGTTCTGCACAGTACAAAGCTGAATTCCCAATAGACTGTCAAACTGTGTTGCTCTGCACACCAACAAAACTTCATTCCAGCATTCATCGTACGTTTAGAACGTTCATTTGTTCAATTTACGCTCTTTAATAACTGGCCACTTTGTTATGGGCAAAAGCGAACAAATTTCCTGGACCATCAAACAGTACTCTTATAGACACCGCACGGAGCCCCTCTAGCCTCATCATCTCCATTTTCAAATAAAAGACTTCCTGGTTTTATGTTAGTGACGGTCCAAGTTTCTCCTCTTTATGAAGTGAATGAGCCTTGCCCATTTTATCCCCTCTATCACAGATATGGATGAATGTGCGAGACCGGAAACTAATGAATGTGGGCTGAACGCTCTGTGCAAGAACACGAATGGTTCATATTCCTGTAGCTGTAAGGATGGATACACGGGTAACGGCATCAACTGCACAGGTAAAGTGTTGTTTCGATTTGATATAGAATAATATTATACGAATTCCGACTTGGTTTCGAGACGAACATTCACTAGGGTACATTAAAAACATCTTGAGGTGGAACTTAGCCCTGGGATATTTGGATTTTGGAGCTCCGCGATGGGGTGGATAGGGGAAAAGTGGCGTATTACCAGACTCTGCATGGAGGGTGGCAGTATTTAAATGCCCGTGATTGGCATGGACGGCCAACCAATATCAGTTAGTAGTTCATATTTTTTGCCATAACATCTGACTTATGTGCACCTTTCGTCTTTAGATCTTGACGAATGTGCGCAAAATGAAACAAATGATTGCGACCCCAATGCAATTTGTACGAACATCGAAGGCTTCTATATCTGCCGATGCATTCAAGGATATCAGGGCGACGGGAGACGTTGTGAAGGTAAAAAGAAAGTGTTAAGAGGAATAAGTCTTCATTGGTATGTTTAGGGGTATAATTTCTATACCTGCTTTCCGCGTTTCAGTTGGGTTTCACTGTGTCAGGAGACCATGAGTAGGAGCCTCCCTATGCACTTCATCCTTGAGTCAACTCTTGCGCGCATCTTTCTATTTTTGGAACTAACCCTTCGGTAGGAGACTCGCATTTACGTCAATTTACATCAGTTTTCACAATTTGTATACATTGTTTTAGCTATTTTTGTCTTCGTTTGACAAGAACTTTATTCTGATTGGCCATTCTAAACAGTGCGTGCCGAGCCGAAGAACTCGTGGCATTCTAAACTATGAATCAAATTCAGTAATATCTCTTGTGAAACCATATGGCTTTTCTCTCAAGTCACTATTACCCGAATGTGTTCTGATGTCACTGTTTTGTAACTTCATGTCTTGTGATTTATTCATTCATTCACTTTAGCTCGTTTAAGGGCTTTGTTGCTTTAATTTCCCTATTCAGTATACACTATTTATTGTACTGAATCATTTAAAGTCTTGTCGTTATGCAAAGTAATTTGTTCATGCTAACGTAAATAAAAGAAACTCCAGAAGCCAAGTAAGGTAGCGTTTTATTAATTTCCAACAGCTGTTGCTAACGTGCGCTTAGTTACCATGACGTTTTAACCAAAGATTACCTCTTGCGCATCATTTTGCAGATATCAATGAATGCACTGATCCTGAATTAAACGGATGTGACACCAATGCTGCTTGTAACAATACTGAGGGTTCCTACGTTTGTCGCTGCCAGAGTGGATTTCAGGGCGATGGAAAAATCTGTGATGGTAAGATGTCAATTGTTATTTGCGCCGTGTTACCTTTAACTGTCATTCTGTCACTCATTCTGTGACGGGTAAAGTGAAACTTGATCACTTAAATGCATTCAAAATCCCTTAATGAGAGAGACGCATAGTCCATAGGCATAAAATAGGATAGTATTCTAAGCAAATAATACACAGAGGATTGATGACTGCAGTCAACGGTAACGTAATCTCGTATATATCTCAGACGCCAGGTCTGAATTCTTCCCCGTGTTTTCACTCAGCAGTAAAAGGGAGCTTCACTTTTAGGAAGTTGTAACTTATTTGCAGATGTAAATGAATGCGGAAATCCTGAAACAAATGATTGTAGCGACAACGCTGTGTGCAGCAACACTGAAGGATCTTATGTCTGCCGCTGTCTTGACGGTTATAATGGTAACGGCAAAAACTGTTCTGGTAAGCAATTGCTTTTTTTTTCAGTTATGCCTTGTGAGTAAGGGCTGGTCGTCACCAGCGCAATCATAAGCACATGGAACATGCGTAGAAGCGTATTGGTTACTGGTGTCTTTGTCCGAACAAAAGGTACTCATGGTGAAAACGCTACTTAGTTTGCGCATGTCAAATGTGCTTGGGCTTGCGTCGCAAGTAAACAAAATTTTTCCAAATCTTTTTGTTTCTTTCAACTTGCCTAAAAAATGAACGAATAAACTCAAGCTATTTTAGAGCTATCTAGCACAATTTTGTTGTCATGGTTAAGTCAAATTGACTCGCTCTTGGATTAAACAATTTTGCTTTAAAAGCATGGCAAGACAAATTCAAATAGAAGAGACATGCACGCCTTACGGGCCTATCGTTTTCCTTTTCCTCACAGATATCGATGAATGTGCCAGACCGGACTCAAACGACTGTGACATCAACGGTTTATGTAACAATACCAAAGGGTCCTACGGCTGTCGGTGTCTTGGTGGATTCGAGGGTGATGGCAGAAATTGCACAGGTAATACAGCTGAAATCACCCAGTTACGTACAACGCTGCTCTTTGCAAGCTGTAATCTCACTGGATCGGACCAATCAGGAGCGTTGCGGTTATTAGGTCCAATCTGATTGGCCATTATATATTTGGCGGGACTTGTGTTCTAAATTTAGATAATACCGTAAACTGATTGGCCAATTCAGAGAGATTGCAGGGAATGGGACTTCTGGGTTATGGACCCCAGACAATGAGCGATATTTTCGCGGTAGATTTTCTGTAAGTACGTTTCTCTGATTACCGTCCTGCAAAAACTACTTTTGTGTCAAACGTTTGCACTAAGTAAGGTATTTTTTTTTCCAGTCTTGTCGTTGAAATCTGATGTCTTAAATCCGTCCTTTCCCTCACCCCCCAAATAAAAAAAAAAAAGAAAAAAAGAATAATAACAAAAAAACAAAACAAAACAAGAAAACGGAAAGGAAAGATAATCGGCGCTATTTGCGAAGTTCTTTTAAAACACCTTTTCATTGCTATAAAAAGTAAAATTTAATTAACATCATTAGCCTTTCCTGCTCGGCTTCGCTTTGGAACGGAAGCTAAAGTGAAGTCTGGAAGTGCGCGTTGACAGTCAAAACGTCAATGTAGCTAAAAAGTACATTCTTATTTAAGAGATGAAAGAGTAGCACATGCAGTTAAACTAGGCTTGTACTGAGCCATTGTATTCTAAATTTATTATTTAGGTTTTTTCTTATTTTGTTCATTACAGATATCGATGAATGCGCCAGACCAGAGACAAACGACTGTCACACCAACGCTTCATGCTTCAATAATGCGGGGTCCTACAACTGTCGATGCCTTGATGGTTTCCGAGGCGATGGTAAAAACTGCTCAGGTAATTAATCAATTTCTTGCCCCACATAGTTGTGCTGAACTTTAAGATGTGTCATAGCTTAAAAAAAAAAAAAAAAACTCGACCTCCCATGTGTATCGAAAGCGAATGATAATTTGCGGCAAATGCAAGATTTTGTTGTTTGGCAATGCCTTGGTGCCATTCTTAAGAGATATTCATATCTTCGCAGTGGTAAATCCAAGAAAAGACCAATACTCCTGAAAAATTCTCACCCATTTTATTTCATTCCCACCTTAACAAATAGTTTTCTTTGTCGCTATTCTTTCTGTAGCCATTGTCACTGGTTGTTCTCCGTCCTGTGGTGCCGATGCTTTTTGTCAGCAAACTGATGACCGTCCTGTGTGTGCCTGCGATCCTGGTTACGAAGGAGACGGTTACAACTGTGCAGGTTAGTGCTTAGTGCCTGTTTTGTTTGAGGTCATCTGTTCACTTGGTAGCTTAACAGCAAAGCTTGAGAGCTATTATTCGAGCAAAAACGAGGCTCAGACTACCTGTGGGCCCATTTGATCGAAGCAGTGACATTGCTATGCATTCTCTAATTATTAAGTCTAATCAAATCCTATTGGTTGCCATGCTTTCAAACGAATAGCATGGCAATCATTGCCCATGGCATAAAATCCAAATTTGCGTATATTCTGCCTTATACAACTTGGCCATGGTCCCCGTGTCTGAAATTGCGATGCGCCTATTTTGTTTTGTACTGTTTAAAGTCCTTATCCGGACAGACTGAATATGATCAACCATTAAAACAAAAAAAAAAAAAAAAATGCAGCTTTTCCTTCTCACTTATCCTAAGATCCTGAGTGTTAATAGGGCGAAAAAGAATAAACTAAGTGGAGAGTTTCATGTTGTCTTCATTTTAAACTCAAAAGAGACAGCTGAAGACACCAAAAAAATTCTGCAAATGCTTGCCATTTCTCAGAGCTTTTGTTTTATCCCACAACGAAACATGACCGTTCTTTTGCAGACAAAGACGAATGCGAAACTGGAGAGAGTTTTTGTCACGAGAACGCGCTCTGCTCCAATACTCCCGGAAGTTACATATGTCGCTGCATCCGAGGTTTTGAGGGTGATGGTAGAACTTGCGTAGGTACGTCTAACGCTCGCTCTGCAAGCATGTAGTCTGGTGCAGCGCTAACAATTGGTAATACAGTAATACGCGAATGTGTGTCGGTCTTATTACCAGAAATTGCATGGGTAGCATGAGAGAAAGCAAATATTTCCACCGTCTATTAAATCTCAAATTTGCCTTGCTCGCAACGCGAGTACGCTTATTACACCTCATTGACTCTGGATCTGTGGCTCCTTTTTATAAGATTTGCCGTTACAATCTGGTTCCAGATTTTGACCCTCCCATCTACTGTTCTGCAACGATTCCAATTAAATTGACTCTATCTGTCTTGCGACACTCTTCCCTGGAAAATTCCGGTTCCCAGCTTTTAATCAAACTGAGTTTGTAAGTGTTTGTAAAAGGCAGTGAAATTTAATGGTTAACTATCCTGGTTAATTTTCTATTACAACACTAGGGAAGTGGTTTTCCAAGATTTGAGGTGTTTGACAAATATGCGAAAAGTGTACAAAACGTTGTAGATTCCAGTGGCTTTATCATAATCGTTTTTTTCGTCATGAATAGTACACAGTGTAACATAACCCTCATTGGATTTGCACCCAGCTTTAATTCCATGAAGTGACTGAAAAACACGTTCTCCAGCCTTTGCTGGAGTATTTTGTACTTTCTACAATGTTATAAATTTGCCGAAGGTCGCTATAGGTACCTTGTTGAATAATAAGAATTCTCCTCTGAGGGTTGATTCCTTTAACAGATCGAGACGAATGCAAGAGGAACAACACGTGCGCAGTAAATGAAAGTTGTTTGAACACGTTGGGGTCATACAAATGCACCTGTGGGCCTGGTTACATCGGAGAAGCAGGAAATTGCAAAGGTAACCAGTTACTGCTTTGCGCACCTTGAATTTCTTACTGTTGCTTACCCGTTGAATGCGATAATTGCCAAGTGCCACGTGTCTCAATGGAACCTCTCGATGGCTGTTATTTCGTAGCTCTGTCACGTAATTTTATTTTACTTACACAGTATTTTAAACTGACAACTCGTTTATTGATAAGTGTTTCGTCCCGTCGCACCCGACAGGGAAGGGTAGTGAAAGGACCAGATAGACTGAACTTGTGACGTCATTATCCATTACCCACCCTAAAACGTAGCTCAAGTCACGTTCCTGCCTTTTTTGTTGTCAGTTTTAAGCAAAATTAATGGCAATGATTCAAGGTAAAATATTTTGAGGGAAGAGGTATATCGCGTTTCTTGACAGTTATTGCCGATATAAAGAGTTTCCAATGATTAGGAATATCGTTGCAAAATGTCAAGAGTTATTTGTATAATCTTCAAAAGAATCTTATAAACCATTTTAACCGATCCATTATTTTTTGAAACAAATGTTTAGATCTCGGGCAAACAATAGATTTTAATTTTAAACACAGTCTAAGAAGAAGAACGTTTACAGCTATGTAAACGAGAGAGTGCCGTTGAGTATCCTTAAACTGTGAAAAATCCCTTTATGCTAACCATTAATTTTTCTCTTAAATTTAGATATCGATGAGTGCAGTACTGGAGAATCGGATTGTCATGTGAACGCTTTATGTTCAAACACTATTGGCTTTTATGTGTGTCGATGTATCAGAGGTTATGAAGGAGATGGCAAAACATGTCTAGGTACATGTTTAAGTTATAACATAGTAGGCAAATCCACGTAATTCTTCCCAGTGGGCGCGGCGAGCCTACTTATTGATTTTTTTCTGCGCGTTCATGGCGTGAGCAAATGCAATTTTTCTCTTTCTTCGCAGAAAATGCACTGGCGACGTTATGGGAACAATTGCTTTATCCTTTTAGCTTTGCGTACATCGAGTAAAAAAACGCTTGAGCAGTTTGGAAGCATTTGAAATAGCTTATGTCTCTCTTGGCTTTGCTTCGAGCAACTTATCGCCGTTTCATGCTCTCCGAACTTTCTGTGTGCTTCTGAACTCGATATACGCCTGCAAAACCAGGGACGATTGTTAATTGCCTGGCTTGTTTCACCAATCACCTTTTTTCGCAGTTAATCTTTGTGATGTGTGGAATAAAACAGTATAACCTATGTCACAGGCCTTCAAAAGAACAGAGGGATATTTGGCGGGAAGAAATTTGTGATGAAACTCACTAGGAAGCCCTTTTCGTGCATGAATTCTTGTGCGCTTATTTTTATTTCTTTGCTCTGAGAACGTGAGTACATAAAAAAAAATCCATGATTCTGTTTGTGCGTTTTGGGTCGGATTGCAATCATTGCGAACTTTATTCAACCTGGCCATCTACAAATGCCTCGAAGAAAGGGAGAGGAGTTAATACCGTACGTCTCATGCATGACAGGTTCTATGAAAGAATGATCCGGATAGCGGAATCGCCCCAAACATGTCACGTCCAGTATAAATGACCACAGAAATTTCCCTTATAGACGTGAATTTATTGAAGTGGCTGTATCGCCGCTCAACCAATCGGAAAATCAAATGCCAGCCGTGTAATAAGTCTTTGATCAATTCAAATCCCAAGAGGCCCTGATGTTCTTCTCTTTTTGTTTCCAGATCGAAATGAATGCAAAGATGGCTCGGCCGAATGTCCCTCCAATGCGGATTGTTCAAATACTGATGGATCTTATAAATGCAGATGCACTGAGGGTTTCATACAAAACGAACAAGGCCTTTGTACAGGTTCGAAAACATATTGTGAGATCCAGTGTGAAGTCGGCAAAGCAAAAATCATATTCTAGTATATTTTATCGCTTCTTCATTTCTAAATGAAAGAGGGTCTTAATGAATACATCCAATCCAACAGAAAAATGACTGTAATTAGACCAAAACAAACATTGTTTACTTTCAAATTTGTTTACATTTTTCAAAGTTTGTTTTCAAATTTCCCGAGCTCCGACATCTTGAATAATTGTCATGTGTTATGGTTGCCCCATTCTTATTATACAAAAGCTCTCTGTGTCGAAACAACATTTCAACCCCGACAGATCACTGTTATTCAAGATGGCGACACCCGGGAAATTTGAAACTGAAAGTGAGCGGTTCTAAAATTCGATTTTTATTAATTTTTTCTTTCGCTTCAAAGTCGTGGACTCAGAGGAGGTTTTATTGAAACTGTACAAAAATGTAGATTGACTTTGGGTCGTACGCGAAATCAACATTGATTTTGCGCAGGTTCGAAAACAATGACGATATCGTCATCATTTGTAAAGTGAGATTTTCGGCCTCAAATGTCAAATCGTGCTTTCGTTAAATGTATCTGTAAAAAGCTGTATGATTTCATTCAGTGTACGCTGCATGCAGTTAAATATAACAAGTATAGTTAATTCAATATGTAATGTTACGGGGGGTTGGGAATGATACCTGTTCCGATGACCAAAGACGGCACATACGAAGGAACAGAATCCCATTTAATTCGATCTTAAAAAAGATCCGTCAATTCTCGGCCTTACAAATGTAGAAAATGAATGGAGAGGTTACAAGAAACGACAGTAACATTGAGTCAGTATCCACTTACTTCTATGACTGCCTCCTTACTAGGCAAAACAGTTAATAGAGAGATTAAGCATTGCGTAACGTAAAGGGGAAACAAAAGTCTGCTGTTTGCCATAAAACGTGAAAACTATCTTATTCTAACTCGTTTCTCTCTTGTGAGAACGGGCAAGAAACGAACTGATATCAAACGAGTTTTGTTCCGACGTTTGCCGTTTGTCGTAAGCGTGATGGTCAATCTCTCTAATGAGTCTACACTTCAGGTTAGCAAAATAGTACAACTGTACACGGGTCAGCAGCTGCTTATCAACAGATTAGCAAATGGTCAGCTGGTCTAAGTCAAAAACAACTGAAATAGTCACGACGTTAACGAAGGTGGCTTGAGCGAATTTGAAATTTAAATAGTGCGTGCGCAAAACGGATAAACTGAAATAGCACGCGCAATTGAATGTCGGTTAGCGCAAATTCAAGTATCCCGTGCTTACCGTACCTGGTTGCCAAAACGTTAATAACAAACACCGCTCCTTCTCAGGACCTCACTTATCCTGATGATTAAATTCCTGCGAGGTAAGAAAGATTTTATACGCGAATTCCTTTGCAGATTTTGACGAATGCGCCGCTGGTGTAATAGATTGTGATCCAAACGCTTATTGCAACAACACCGTGGGCTCGTTTAATTGCACTTGTAAAACCGGATATACTGGCAATGGAATAACTTGCACCGGTATGTTATTTTAAGCTTGTGGAGTCTTCGATTCAGTACTTAATCCTTCAATAGAGCTTGTTCACCATGAGTATTTGTTTATGTCTGAATTCTTTTGCAGATTTTGATGAATGTGCCTCTGGTCTGACAGACTGTGATCCAAAAGCATTTTGCGATAATACTGTGGGTTCATTTAATTGCACCTGTCAAACGGGATACATTGGGAATGGAACAACTTGCACCGGTATGTGATTTTAAGCTTAAAGTCTTTGGTTCACTACTAAATCCTTCAATCAAGCTAGTTCACCTGTGAGCATTTTTTTTTTTTATGCGCGAATTCCTTTGCAGATTTTGATGAATGTGCGGCTGGTGTGACAGACTGCGATCCAAACGCATATTGCACCAACACCGAGGGCTCATTTAACTGCACCTGTCAAACTGGATACACTGGCAATGGAACAACTTGCACAGGTGTGTGATTCTAATCTTGAAGTCTTTGAGTCAGTACTAAATCCTTCAAAAGCTAGTTCACCACGAGTATTAATATTTTCAGCCAAATTTATGAGACCAATTTTATTTGTTCCTGTACATTAGCAGAACTCGACACTAGGTAAGCTTATTGAGGCAGTGTAGTCGAGAGTTCGGACATTTGCATTGCCTGCGGATACTCTGTACCTTCAATTCTCGCCCTGACCTCAGACTTGATTTCTTTCAGTGCCCGTGAATTTGAGTCCATCACGTTTTGAAAATGACTATACAGTTGTCTCCTACCTTTTGAGGTTTTACAGCATAATTTGCGATAAGATCTTTATTTTTCTTGACTCATACTTGTAAAGCGTTTTTGACTGGCATCCATGTAACAACTGTGCTATATAAATTATTTGTAGTTGATAAAATGACTCGATGTAATTCAGTGACATGCATTGCCTCGTAGCTCTAGGTGTCTGTGAGAGGCCCTGCTCTGAACGCGAGGAATGTTTGGAAATCGGCGGGAAATACCAGTGCACCTGCAGACCTGGATTTGCGCGCGTTGGTGATCTTTCACTTTGCCTCGGTATTTACAACTTTTTTCTTTTCCCAGTAGGATTTATCTTGATAGGGTACTGTAATAATGAACTTTATTCGCCCTTGTCACACGGCGTCCCGGGAGACCAAAAAAGCTTTATTTTACCACGCCAAGCCTCGCAGTGGAAACCATGGGGGTGAGGCTTGGCGTGGTAAAACAAACCTTTTTTGGTCTCCCGGGACAATATGGCCGCCGTGTGACAAGGGCGAATTGAAGTGTCAAGTGTATTTAGCCCTGAGGCAATAGTTGGGGACCCTGTGCAAGAATCAAATCAAATCAACTTATAGAGCGATTTTCAATTGAGTGTCGAAAGTAATTAGTGAATTACTTTGGTTTTGCATTACTTCACTTAGTGATTGGTTCAGAGGTCTCGCGCCTCTTTTTTAACCAATCAGAAGTGAAACCAAAACAAATCGTCGCTCGCGCGTACACATTTTCCCGTGGTTTGTGTCGGCTACGTGTAATTACTTCAAATTTTGATTGGTTTACCGGATTGTCTCCGTCGTTTTTGATTGGTTTTACGACACTCAACTGAAACTCGCTCTGACAAATTATAGGTTTTTTACGAGGGGGGAAAACCGGAGTACCCGGAGAAAAACCTCACAGAGCAGAGTAGAAAGCCAACCATGTGAAGTCAAAGAATCGAACCCGGGCCATACTTGTAGCAGGCGGGAGCTCTCACCACTGCGCAAGCCCTGCTCCCTAAACTATTTCAGTTTTTGCTCTTTCACTATGTCTGCTACAGCTTGATCTGAGTACTTTGTCTTGAATTATCGCATTGGAGAAATTTATGCATTTCATATAGTGCTGGGCCCGGTTGTTGAAAAGCCGATTAACGCTAATCCCAGATGAAAAAATAACCAAGGAGTTTATTTCTCAACTCCTAACTGCTGTTCAACGCTGATATTCGGCAAAACTTTACATTAGAAGAAGTCAATCTTGAAAAACAAAAGTAAGCAAAAGAAAATTTCAATAAAAAGTTGAAAACATAAAACAGAAGTTTGCACTAGTCCTGGATTAAGTTAATCGGGTTTCGAACAACCGGGCCCGGGCTCAGTTTCAAGTCTTCTCGAAAAGAAGCGTAGTCTAGTCTTCTTCTCCCGTTAGTTTAATGGTTCTATGCTGTGATTTTCTATTACTTCGTAGATGTCGACGAATGCGAAGCCGACATTTCAGATTGCGATGTCAACGCTAAGTGCATTAACACCGAAGGCTCGTACAACTGCACCTGCCAATCTGGTTTTGATGGTAATGGTACAAGTTGTGAAGGTGCGTGTTTGGAAGTAGTAGAGATACCAAGTGCATCTCATACGGTACCTTGCTCAGTTGGTGGTTACTTTTGAATGTTAAGGAAAGCGGAACCCGAAGCAAGAATATTCTCTGGTTCAGAAAGGGAGGGATGTTGGGCACTTTGTATTTTCAAACACTGCACAAATGGTGTCCTAATTAGTGTGCTTCTCAAAACTGAAAAGACTTTAGACTCTGCTTAAGAGGCTTGTCTAAGGCAAGCATGTTTGTCTAAATAGGCAACTTTCACGATGGCGTCATTTGACTACAACTACCAAAATTCAGTTTTTTATTTTTATTTTTTTAAATTTAAATTTTGAATTCCCAGTTGGGTAAAAATAGCAATAGCTCTTATTAGCATGAGACAAGCAAAACCTGTAGGATTCTGGTACTTGTAGACAAATGGCGTCATCGCGCAAATGTTCGGCTATTGCCGGTGGTAGGGGTTGGGTGGTACCTTTGCGAACGTGTAGCACAGCCCGTGTGATAAAACTCCACTTTTTCTGATCATACGAGAAACGGTATATAATTATGGAATCGCTTATTCCTGGACTGGCATGGGAAGGGAAACTTGCACGATTAATTCAACAGAGACCTTTGTTTAACATCGTGGCCGTCGAATCCAACATTTTTTTTATGTCTCGGATAGATATCGATGAGTGTCGAATCTTGAATCCGTGTGATGATAACGCCGACTGTTTAAATACCAATGGATCTTACACCTGTGCTTGTCAAATGGGATTCACTGGAAACGGATCTCATTGCAAAGGTTTGGGCCAGTTTGCTTCTTACTATAAGATTTGCTTAGTCAGTCGCTCAGTCAAAAGTGAGCTGGCTGTTTTGTGAAATCATTTGGCTACCAGCATAACATTAAAAAGAATGTTTAAAGGAAATTTACATTAGAGTTCGGCTTTTAGCTATCAGTTTACCTCCAGAACGTTTAAGAAGTGATTTGCTCCATGAAGAGAGATGCTTTCCACCTATGCTCTGTCTTCTC